>VZRQ01010602.1:321901-355870 GCA_013397975.1 Machaerirhynchus nigripectus | reverse complement strand
ACAGCGCCGCTCTCAGCACCAGCCCTGCAGCCCTGCCCCGAGAGCCGCAGCACTGCTCTGAGGGCCGGCCCTGCAGCCCTGCCCCGAGAGCCGCAGCACTGCCCCCAGAGCCGCAGCAGTGCTCTGAGGGCCGGCCCTGCAGCCCTGCCCCGAGAGCCGCAGCAGTGCTCTGAGGGCCGGCTGCTCCAGCCCTGCCCCGCGACAACAGGCAGCGAGTTTCGCACTCGGACGGATCGCCCTGCACAGCCCCACGCAGTCCCTACCCCACAGGACGCCCTCACCCCGTGAGCAGGCTGGGCAGCCGAGCCAGGACAGGTTTCCCGTTCTCTGAGCTGCCAGAGGTGACCCTGGGCCCATTCAGCCGGCGCAGCTCACGCCGTGTGCGAGAGCGAGTCGGGGCCCGGCCGTGCCTGGAGTCAGCAGCCTGAAAACACAGACAGCAGCTTTACCTCAAAGCCATTGCCCATTCCTCGGCATTGCAAAGCAGGAATATCACACGGCAGGCAGTGGTCTGTTAGCACGTGGATATTATCTGCTGTCACAAATGTGTAACCATTTCTTTTGGAGTTTACTTTTTTTTTTTGCAGTTTCTTTTGGAGTTTACTTTTCTCTCCAGACATTTAAACTGCATAATTTCTTTTTACTGTTAAGCAGATACAAGAAAACATCTAGTAAGTGAAGACTACACAAGTTAGAGACAACTAAGAGCAGGCCATTAGCAGTTTGTTCATTCTCTAGCGATCCTCCAGGAATCACTTGTGGACTCACCAGATCCTATCAGATTCTGTGTTTGAGTCTCAGGTTTGAGACAAAAAGCTTTGTGAAGACATATCTACAGACACCTTTCCCTGCTGGGTACACCTCCAAGTCACCTCAAGCATGCAAGACATAACATTTTCCTGCTAAGGTCAGCAGGAATTCACATTATTAAAAGGAGCTACACTAAACTCTGCTTCAGGTGGTACAAGAACTTAGTGCTTGAGGCTTGAGACCAGTTGTCCTGGCTTTGCCTAAATAACACACCCTTGGAGGGGGAGTAGGGGCATTTAAGGCCAAAGGACAGGACAAATGTTCATTGCTAGGGAAGACTGGGTGATAAAAAATTGCCAGGAGACCACATCTGAGGTACAGAAGCTGCTCGACAGCTCCTCAACCATGTAATTCATTCTTCTTCTCAGAGCTACACGGGGCAGATCTCACAGCAGAACAGATCTTCAGGGCAATCTGCTTTCAGAGTTCAACACCACATTGCACTAGGGATGCTTAGAAAAGTGTAAAAGACAACTGGACATATTTACAGCACCATCTTCTGACCAAAGCACCCAATTAAAAAATCACAGGTTACAGAAAAAAAAATTAAACTACCATGTGTGGTTTGTGTGTGTGTGTGTGTACTCACATATAAACCCCATACACACCCCATTTCTGCAAGTTCTTATTAGTCTAACAGAATTAATAAATGGCATTTTAGTTGGTTCCTTTTAATTATTTGATTTCTCTGTATGGGTGAGAAGTATTTATAATACCCGTCACCTCACCAACATATCAGGCAGGTCACACAGTCATGACATGAAACAGATTTTTCCCTCCAGAGGAAAGGACACATTTAAAGTCAAGCTATGGTCCATACTGCAGCACACTCTCTCCTGACTACAAAAAGGAGTGAAGGGAGTTTAACCCTACAAATACCTGACAGGTTTTCCCTCCACTGTCTGGACATAGACATGTGAGTTTGAGAGCTCTGGCACTGCAGCTGTGACACTTATTTTCTATAAAGGAACACCTTTACATGCTATAGAGCTTCAGTAGCGAAAACTGCAATGGACATAACTCCAACTTCCCACACACAGCTGGGACAAAGTACTGATGCTGCTCAAGTCCAGAACAGAGCTGCGTGCCACTGACTTCAGTGGCGCCTGGATTTCACACTAGTTTTGCAAGGGTTCTCATTTTTGGCTGGCAAGATTTCAACCCTTTTTAATTCCCAGAAGCTCAACCACAAATCCCTCTTCTCCTCCCACACAGCTGCACGGACACTCCCCAAGTTCCTCTAAGGCAGCAGCAGAGCAAACCCCCTTGGGAGGACACAGGGCTTTGCTTGCAGGAGACCCCACCTCCTCCGACCATCTTTTAGTTCCAAAAAGGCCAATCTGTAAAAATCTCCAAACCGATTAAGAACAGACACGCCCTGAGCTCAGCCTTTCCCTCAAGCTCTGTGTATCCCTGCCCACAACACTCACTCCCGGCTTTTCCTGCAACTCAGTCAAGGGAGCACGGCCCTGGCACAAGCAGGACTAACGAGATCTGGAAGCATGGCCCAGAGCCTGGGGGGAAGCAAAGGACACAGCATTGGACTCAAGAATCTGCAGCAGTCCCATGAAGTCACAGCACTGAGGTCTGACTTAGAGCCTGATCCTCCCCCAGTGTTTGTTTTTAAAGAAAGCAGTCATTAAAAATAGATAAAACAAAACTGCAGTGACAGAAACAAGATACATCAAGTATTCTTCAGCCAAAAAATTAAGAACCCTGCTTTTTGGTGCCCCTAGGTGTCTTCCACATACAGAGCTTATCCCAGCCATCTGCCATCAAACATGGAGACAAGACAGGAACAGCCTAACAGAAGGATGGATGTCAGAGAGCCACAAAGCAGCCTTTAACAGAGCAAATAAAAGGATGAATGCAGCCTCCTGAGAAGGAAGTGTCACTGTGATTGGAAGGAGAAAGCAATTTAAAAGCTGAGGGAGGTTTTCAAACTAGGAGCTTACAAATACCAATATCCACCAGCCATCCACAGGCTTTGGCACGTTCATTTGAGGGTCCTTGACAAAACCTGGTAGTCCCAGCAGTGGGAATGATTGGCATTTCAGGGGTCCAGGGCACGGCACCAGCAGCAGCAGCAGCCGAGCCTGAGAAAGTGCACAGACATTGCACTGGTTATAGCAGAGATCAGCTTCTTCAAGCACCAAGCACAGTCTTAGCAGGCAGGTCATGGAGGAGCTAAACCATCATTTTGCCAAGTTTTTCATGCACAGACACCCCACTGACTAGGAAATACACCCTCTCAGGCAGCCTTCAAGGGATGGGAGATATGCAGCTCAGTCTGGTAGAAAAATCGGAATTCCTGGGGCTTTTTCATTTCTGGTCAATCTTACTACTTTTTACTCCCGGTGCAGTCAAGCCTAGAGAGGTTTCAGTCAGAAGCTGGAGCCGTTACACACTGCATAGTCTTACACTGCCACAGGAAAAAGCCCTTGACCCAAGCACTCGTGACCCTAATATAAGACAGTCACAGAGAGAGTCACAAAATCTTTCTTGAAGCCCAAAGATTCCTTAGAGACAACAAGATGATGAAATTATTCTATAGTTAAAATGCACAGGCAGCACAGAACTAACTCTTAACTATTTTGTCCTGATCAGGACAGGGCTCCCAGATCAAGCCAGTGTCCAGCAGCATAGTTCTGTTGGGCACAGGGAATTCTTCACCCTGTAACAAAACTGTGCCACCCTGGGCTCTGCCCCCTCATTGCATAGGAATAACATAGGAATGTTATCTCAAGGGCCATTTGTTGGCATGTCCTTGCTTCATCCTGGGCCATACACAGGAGAAAAAGGTAGCAAATTTTCTATCCTTGGTGGAATTTCTGTCCCTTGAGGGCTTTCACAAGGAATCTCACCTGGCAATAATGATGCCTGGTAAGGGCCAGTCAGCTTGGATCACACCATGTACTGTTACTAAACCATGTGAAAGATCCCCCACAAACTTCTTTAACAGTTTCTGTTTCACATGTGTTACACATCTGAAGGCCCCCATCACAGTAGAACATTCAGGAGGGAGCTGCCATCGCACACAATGGGACAGCAAAAGTCATTCTGTTTGAGGCAAAAAAGGTCTGAATTACAAAGCACTTCCAAAGACAGAACATGCAGCAGTTCCCAGCATTGAGCTGGGACAGCAGAGCCCCTTTTGAGTCACAACTCAGCCTGCAGGAGCAAGGGTGACAGTCCCAGAGCCTTTCCTCAGCAGCACCGTAACCAGCTGCCCCTGGGCTCCGCAGCGGCAGAGCGCACAGACGCCTCAGGAACAGCCTAATGCAAAGCACAGCCCAACACAGCCCCACGAGCCCTGGCGTCCTAAGCTGGCCCCATCACCTCTCCTTCTACACAGGACAACCCACCAGCCCTGGGGACCCCTCCAGGGAGCAGCCCTCCCTTGTGCCCCCGAGGTGCCTCCCACCTTCCCCCTTTGGCAGGATCTCGGAGCAGCTGTGCCACCACGGAGGAGGTGATTAGGCCCTTCCTGAACCCTTTTCAGGCTGCTGCCATTGATGTGCCCCACAAATGTATTCCACTTCACTTGCCAAAAACATACAGGAGCTACAAAAGAGGAAGATATCTTTCAATAGCTCCTAAAATGACTTTTGCTCCTTTCCCTAAAAAGCTGCAACATAAATTAGGGCAGAGATGGGCTGCTAAGGGAAGCTCCTTTGTCCCTGTTATGTTAGAAGAGAAAAATAATTGTTGGCTTTCCATCAGCCAGCAGGAACAACTGCTGTGGTGCCATGCCAAAAGGATTTGCACCTCTCTGTACTTCTTTGTGGACAGCTATGATCTGCTGTTCTCTGAGTCAGTGTTTCTTTATTATGGCATGTATCAAAAGAGCACCATTGTTTAGAATATGCTCCTTATTTCACATCGGAAAGGGAAAATGATGGGAACACAGGGGCTCAAAGTTTGGAAGATGAAAAGGCAAACACAAAAAAGACAGTTGTCTTTGAGCTTACAAGCCTCTGACATGTCACAACTGTAAGCACTGAATCATCTCCTTGGTGTACCTTGTGAACCACTTTCACTTCAAAAATAAAAATAAAGCTCCAGGTTTCTTTATGGTCTTGACAAAATCTGCAGTGCTTGGCATTGAGCAGTGTCACATTATTTCCCTTGCAGGTGACCTGGGAGGGGTTTTCAGAAAATTGATTTCTGTTTACTTTCATATGTTTCTTTACAATGGATAAATAAAGTCTGAAGGATGCTCACCTCCCTCAAAATCTCCTTCTGTTCTCAATCCCTGCCCTCAAACTACTTTATTTCTCAATAGCATCAGGAACTCTGAACACAGGCTCATCCCTCTATGTTGACTGGTATCACACTCATATTGTGAATTTTACAAGCTGAAATAAGCGTTAGGAACATGTAGCCCAAATGTGTCTTTCCCCCAGTTTTCCCCTCGACATCCAAGGTAAAAGGCCCTCAGGTCTGACATCTCCTGCCCAGCCACCTGCAGTAACAAGGTGCACAGCTCACGCAGGTGCTGCCCCACTGCCTGCTGCAGGTAGCTGCTGTCACACAGAGCTTTATATCCACCCACACATGCAACTTTCCAGCAGCCTGAACTAGCCCAGGTACGGTACTAGACACAGCACAACAAACCTCTTGGTTTTCATTGGGAGTGGAAGAGCCAGTAGCTGGAAGATCCCTGCCTTTGCTTCCAAGCAAGAGACATTCCAGATGTGTTTAAGCTTCAGCAAGCACACTCAAATCCACCAACCCAGAAACATCCAGAAATCAGAAAATTTGCAACTTCTAGATTTCACCTGGACCTTAATTATTTTTGCATCCATATCAGTCTGAGGTAACACTGGCCTTCTCTCCACCAGAAGGCTCAGAAAGAGCAGCTCTGAATGCACAGACCACACCAGAGACCATCCCCACAGCCTGGGTTTCGCTCCAGTGCAGCACACAAAACCTGTCCAAACCCCATCCTGTCCAAATCCAGTATCAGCATGATGAGCACATGCTGAGCTTCTGCAGCAGGTTTCTAGAGGAAAACATTCTGTTTTGGTATTAGAGTTTCCAATGACAATTAAATGACCATATTCCTCAGCAAGCTGTTCCAATGTTATGCACTCCTAATGTGAAGATGGATCTTTCTGACCCTGTGTATTCCTGTCTGGAGGAACTGGGCTGTATTGTGCCTTTCTCTGGAAGATCAAAGAGCCCTTTATTATAAAACACCTGCTCCCACGTAAAAGAGTGCAAACCCTGAGCATCTAACAGGGCCTTAATTTGCTCAATTCAGAGGTGCCTCACCTGGTCTGAATCCACTGCAGTGCCCTTCTTAGAGGGCAAACACCAGGGCCAGGCAGCATTGCAGCAGAAGTTAATCCAGTAATCCCAGTGCTAATACACAGCCACTGGCTGCTAGACCTTCCCAAGCATTAAAAACAAAAGACCTCAGTCATTAGTCAGACCTTTATTTTTATATATGAGCAGAGAGGAAGTGGGGTTTGGCAGCAATATACAAGTCCTGGATCCTGACCTGTTTCCTGAGTCACTGGTATCTCTTCTCCTCTCATTCCTGCTGGGGATGGAGTCGTGGCCATTTGAGCGTGCTGCAGAGTACACCTCTGGGCAGCATCCTCCCTCAGGGACCAAGCTGCCCACATCCAGGTCTGGGCACCGCTTCCCATCCCACACCACCACGTCCAAATGTTCTCTTGCAGCTGCCAGTTCCCACCCCACTCCAGAGATAAGTTATTAATCAGGCACTGCCAGCTCTCCCCACTTTGGTTTGCAGGGGCAGCTGCTGCCTCTCATTACGGGTTTACCCTTGGCCTTATCAGCAGTGAATAGGGACCTCAGAGGCACAGCCCCAGTTGTTCCCCACGGCCCAGAAGCAGAAGGCAGGAGCTGCAGAGGAGCAGGGCGCCGGCACTGCTGGGTCACTGGCCCAGGGCTGCCCACGGAGCGTGGCAGGACTCCCCTGGGTGACTGGCTGAAGGAGTTCTGAGAGCCAGAACAAAGCCCAGAGCACTAACTATCTAACTGGTAATTACTTTCTGGTGAAGACTGAAAAATGGGTCATTAAAACCATATTAAACTGTTTTCATTAATACAAAAACCTGATTTACATTTTTTTTCCCACAGAGCCATTATGTTCCAAACGCACTGCACGGATGATTTGTTTAATCACAACCACATGGAATAGCAATTTTAAGGGCCTGTGACAATCACTTTTTTAACCAGGAAACCTGGCTTGCAATAATTGTCATGTTTTTTGTTAGCCCACCCTTCCCACTGCTGTCATAAACCCGCTCCTTTCCAAACACTCTGCCTTCCTAGTTTCACATAAAAGCAGCACAATCCACTGATACAATTAATAACACTGAATATTTAGGTCAACGTCAGTTCTATTAATTTTATCTCTTAAAGACTCACACATTTTCTAAACAAGTCTAGCCCTTTGGGGGGTTAAACTGTAATTTGCAGTCTGGTTGTGAGTCCCTATCACATAATAGATCAATTAGGTTGAACACTCTAGTATATTAATCTTATTCACACATAGTAAAGGCAAATATGGCTAATTACTGTATTACAATATTGCCTACTTTTTGCAAATATGTATTAAGGAAAAGGGGAGTTTACTACATTGAATTATCAAATAAAATTATCTTGATATTAAACTGACAGTGAAGATGAATGCCTGTATTAATCCATCTCATTTTTCCTAAAAAAATATCCATTGGAAAATTTGTTTGTCATTACTAATGTGCTGGATCTGTAGAAGAGGCTCTTTCCTATCAAGAACTCAGGATTTCCCTTCAAAGCATGGTTTGCCTGTCATGGCATTCTCTAAAACACAGTAGTGAGATTCCTTTTGCCATAACTATTAGCTTTATTTTTGTACTTTCCGGTTATGAACTAAAGGTAGGATTTCAGTGACTCCAGAGAAATGCAGGTAGTGATCCAAGCCTCATTTCTGTGCGTCTCCCTGCAAACTCGCATGGCCAGAGGGCTTGTCTCTATGATGAAATTAATTGAATTCAGTTTTTAAACTACCAAGTTAATCAAGATTGGCACAACAGCCAACTGGCCAGTGGAAACAAGGAAAAGTCATGGTCAGCATTAAGTTTACCCGAGGCAAGCTGAGGTGAGCCTGAGCAGGATTTGTCCTTGTCTGCTTTCACTAATTAGCAGGTACCAGTTAATTCATCCACAGGCTCATAATAAAATGGGACAAAAAAAGTACTGTAAGAAGTCACCTAGTCTGCCTCGAGGCACCGTGAAAAATGAGTTTAGATGTGACTAAATATCCTAGCACAAACTTAATTCTATTCCTTGTTCTGCCACTGATCTGCTGTGTGACCAAGTCACTTCCTCTCTTCCCCCACTGCGGTGATTTTCCTGGCCCCCATCTCATTTAGCTCCCACTCAGGCCCCAAAGGCAGGAATTGCCCCTCCTGCCCGTGGCACCCGGCACAGTGGGGCTCGGTGGAGCTGGTGCTCTAGGCGTTACTGCACTCAGATGTTACATGCTATTAGGAGCGAAGACAGGGCACAAATTAAGAAGATGGCTGTGCTTAGTGCTTCCTTAATGTTTTGCACATTTGAATTCTCCAGCAATAGCTCATAAGCTGTGAATTTGCTAAAGTGGAAACCAGGCCAATAAAAATAAAGACAGAAATCTAAATGCTTGGGCTGCTGCAACAGAAGTCTTGCATGAAAACACCTGACAAAAACAGAGATTATTTTGCCCACATAACAGACAGTAAATTCAACAAAAACTTGTTACTTTGAAAAAAAAAAGGGGAAAAAAGTGTAATTTCTTCTACACCGCTGCAGCATATGGAACACCTTGGATCTCAGGATCATTCCGTAGGACACAGGTGAAAAACAGGTTCCTCAGCTTTTTTAAGAGCACACAAAATGTGTTTATGCTAAGCACCTACTCATCCCAGAAGCCAGTTGCTCCAAGGCAGTCCCTCACCACATGAAACACGTTGGCGTGTGATTATTTATACAGTTCCACCCCCATGCACACCCCCACGTACAGGAAAGAGGCTGAGCCGCGGAGGGTGCAGGAGCCAAAATGCTGATTTCCTGTCTTGGGCTGACATCACTGGTGTACTATTTGCTATTGGAAATGTCCTTGCTTAGAAGCATTTCCCAGACTTCTTGCATCTCTTCTCTGCAAAATTTGGGAAGATAGGCTATTCTCAGGTGATCCACAAAATAAAATGTTCCATAATGGACTCTGCTAAGAGCTTATACAGCTGCATGAATTATAAATTACATTTCTGCCTTGAAAAGTATTATTACATAGTCTGAGACTACTCTTAGTCTTTTCCATGCCTAGAACAGTTCCCAGCTAGAGCTGCTTCACACATGTTGCTATTCCATAAGCAAATCTCATTTCTTAAGTGGTTCATCAATACTTTGGGTTCCCCTTCTCACCTCATGGGCCTCTAATTTCAAATCCTCTCTAGAATTTTTTAACTGCCAAGCTGAAGGAATGCATAGCCAGAAACATCCAGATGTTTGTTATAAAGGATCCAGAATGCTAGTAACAAGGGAGAAAAATTTCCTATTTGCTTACAACAGAATCAAATTATCTCTGTGCTCCATTTACCAAAATCAATTATTGAATTGAATCTGTTCCTGTTGTTTAATAGGGCAATCTCAAAGAAAAATCAGTCTCTCAGTTCTAGGAAATCTGTGCAAAGGACCACATTTCTACCCTTGGTTGGGCCAAACTGTACTAATCCATAGTTCCATTGCATCGTATGGAGCCAACATTTGGATTCATTATTTTGACGAAAGCACCATCAGCAGTAGGATTATTGACTGCACAGTGCCAGAAGTTCCTAAGGAGCCAGACTCAGATCATTCAAAAGAACAACACTTAAGAATGCTTGGAGTGAGGAAGAATTCTCCAGGAGAATCTCAAACATGAAAGTGATGTATCTATCATTTCTACCAGCAACTGCCACCTGGAGTGCACGGTCTGTGCTGGCAAGGAAGAGGACATGGGGGAAATAGCTGGAGGAGCTGGAGCTGACTTATTTCCACCAGTGTCCAGCACTAGGGGAGCAATCAGCTCTGCCAGAATTATGATTTCAGACAATACCTGCTCTCTTCAAAGTACAACAGCATTTGAGGAACACCAAGGCATTCCAGAGCCACAGCCACTGGGATAAGGTTTGCTCATAGCACAATTAAAGAACCACTAGGCTTGCAAGCTTTTGCCTTGGCTATATTAATTTATGTATACTTCACCCATTTTCCTTTGCTGTTTTCAAATAAGGGGTTTTAAAGATTTGCCTTTGTTCTGTGCTACATATTATTTTAAAATATGCACCATCAATGAAGCATAATTTTTAAGACTCCAAAGGATCCAGGCATATCAATAATCCAGGAAACAAAAGACAATTCATACAGAATAAAGAGGAGACAAATTTGGCAGTGTGAAGTCTTCTACAGCAGAAAAATTAACACTCAAAATGGAAAGTGCAACAAACATAAGGGTTCACAAGGAACTGTAAGAGTTAATACTCTCTCCCTCCATTAAGCACATCAAGAATGTTCTTTTCCTAATGAGTTAACCTCTTATTATTCAAGTTTAATGGGGACATATATTTGTTTAACCCTATAGCCTCAGGAGTCAGAATTTCCTGGTGTTAATTATATGGCATATATTCAGACTCTCTGCTGTGAAATGTGAATGTGAAATGACAATTCCTGCCAAACCTGGAAACTGAAACCAGAAATCTCCAGCAAACCACAGTCTGCTTGACAGGCAAAATATACCTGAAGGTTGTAATTCCCCGTGGTTCCTGTAGTCCAGTTCCTGCAGGGCAGTGGACAACAAGCTTAGCACACATCTTGCTCCCTAAAGCCAGCCTGGACTTGTGTAAATTGAACAGGCACCAGAAAGCTTCCCAGAGAGCAGGGCAGCATTACCCTCCCTTTGTCAGGAAGGGGAAGTGATCCAGACAGATCAACACCAGTGTAGAAATTCCACCTGGGAGTTTCCACTTTAACTCAAATGTGTATGGAAGTGACTGTGTGTGCACGGGACACTCTGCTCTGCTGTAACAACCCTGCTGGAGCTTGAATTTGTGTTGCTGTTTTGGTCTTTTTCTTTCAAGAGAATTTAGTAGGAAGAAGAGCAGAACCCATCCTGTGACAAGATCTCCAGCAGCACCAGAGTGCTGCTTCAAGCACTCAGCAGGGAATGGATATACGATGCCAGGGGACAGGAGAAAGGGTGTGCACGTGGGCCATGCACACACACCACATCAGACAGTGCTAGCTGTGCAAGGGAACACATTTAGCCCCTCAGAAATCTCCTCCCGGATGTTTTGCACATAAAAGCAGACATTACTAAACACAAATATCTTCAGAGCCAAGGTTACCCTGGTGGTTCATTTGTCTGTTTAATGATCATGCAGACCCAGAAGAGCATAAAGCCTGTGACAGTAGCATGACATGTATGAATTTACAGGATAGATACACAAACCACAGTAGTTTCCCCAAAAGCCATCTCAAAAACAGCCTCTTGGACCAATTACTGTTATCCCAACAGAGAAAAAATAAGTCCCAGTTTCAGGGTGGAAGCAGACACACAATAAATAGCCTATTTTTTGATTGTTTAATTCATGATGCAAATCACTGTTTGCTTAAACAAAAACCAGTTGTCTTTGGTGTCATTGATTCCGTATCTCCCCTCCACCTTAATTCTCTGCTAGATCTGGGCACTCAAAAAGAAGGAGGCTATTTCTAGCAACACAGTGGTTAACAGGAGGCTGAATTTCCACTTCACAATACGATATCCTGAAATAACAGCAAAGCAGAATGAGTTGCTACTAAAACAGGAGATCAAGTCCAAGTGCCATCAGTACACAAAACAAACCCTGCTCTCTTCTGGATCAGGAACGAAGCTGTACTTAACTGTCTGGAAGTTAAGCTACACCCTGTGTCTTCCTTTGCTATTTTAGGCTGCAGACAGGATCACCCAGATGACATTTAGCATCAAACTTCATTTCTCTTCCAGTAGATGGAAGGCACACAAAAGCTCTTACTAACCAAATCATGTTCCTAGGTCTGGAAAGGGAAGACTCCTCCAGAGTCCCACCACCAAAGCAAAGCAGCAAGTCCAGTGGGCACTTCCTTGGGACAGTCACAAGAAGTCAGTGTACTTCCACCCACTTACAGATCAGCTGAGCCTACCATCACCCTGTTACTTTCATCCTGCTTATTGCAATGAATAAATATATCAATAATTAACAGCAAGTTAAGAAGATGATTTGCACTTCTGTAGGGCCCTTCCTCTGAGGAGCTCGTTAACAACAGAAGGCCTTGCAGAGCCATTGTTGTCCGGTTTCACAGACAGGGCACTCCATCACACCCAGCAGTGGAGTGCCTCCTCCAAGGGCCCTGGAACAGCCCACCAGCAAGAGGGGCCAATGCTGAACACCCATGCTGTACCCACCAGGCTGCACTTCACCTGGGGAGAAGAAATACCAAGAGCACGGGCTGCCTTCCCAGCCACCCTAAGAGCAGTGATTGCCTTCAAAGCTCTCCTCCTGTGAAAGATGCAGGTTCCTTCTTGCTGTGTAACATTGAAAAGACAAGAGTTTTGGGGTGGCAGGCAAAGTCAAGCAAAAGGGGAAAGGGGTTATTTGTAAATAACCATATAGCCATGCATGGCTTGTGAACCATGGTTAATTCAATACGCACATGTGCTCATTAGAGCTATTCATGTGCCTACTGCAATCAGCTTGTTTACACACTTATCAATGACAACTTTCGGATTATTACTTTAATTAAGAAAACCCCTTCATTCATTGGGATTGTATCACCAAAACTCCTTTTCCACAGGGGGAAAACTAGTATTTACAGGAAGACAGGGAGCTGAGCTAGTCACTACAGCTGCCAGTTGCCACACGGAGTTCATTCTTCAAGGATAAGGAGGCACAGAGAACCAACACCAAGTGCCTCCACCATAAGCAGCAGGACACAGGAGTGTAAAGAACCAACTCTCAGTTATATGACCTGCAGTGAAGAGGCTTCACAGCAAATCCTGTGGGGCTCACTCACTTCTGACGGAATATCCTGTCAGGAGCAGGCCCACAGCATCTTTATAGCCAGCCCTGGTGCTCCTGGTATTTCCCAGGTGCCCTACCAGCAGCCTGTCACAGACACACTAAACCTCAGAGCCTTTGGGACCTCAGTGGCTGAGAGTCCCACAGTTCTCCCATATTCCCCTCGCCTCACACAGGGGACTTGTCCCAGACCCCACCACCAGGTGTGTCACAGCAGGGCCACTCTCGCAGCCCAGCAGGGCAAGGCCCAGACCCCACAAGCTACAGAAGCATCTTGCTCCCACCAGCCCCACCGAGGTTTGTGCTGGGGCACCAGGTCCTCCAGGTGTGTTACAGGTGCTCCCCAGAGGCCTCGGCCGGGACGGGGCCGTCCAGCAAAGCCAGCAGCAGCAGGGCTGTGAGGAAGCCGGCTGGGAGCCATCAGGGCCCAGCACGGACGGGTCCTGCTCGCTGCAGCCCCACACAAACTCCTCAGCACCCACCACCTGCTGACCTGCCGCCACATGACAGGTCAATACGAGTTGACCTGATTTTATCACGGGAATAAAATCATTCCTTACAGATCTTATTAAGACACCAAGTTCACAACAAACCCGCCTCCAAGTCGAAATTACCACCTGGTTATCTCCAGTCCAGCTAGAGCAAGACTCGGCTGCAAATGAGCAACTGCTTAACAACTGGTTAACTCCACCAGCACTTCCTAACATCCTCAAGTTCTATCAGTGGCAAGCCACATGACGTTATTTCCCAGGAGGGGATTTTAACACCGTTACCATTTTATAGAGCTAAAAAGGAGATGTTAATAAAATGCATAATTGAAATTTACCCCTCTTCTCTTACTAAGAAGCTATAAAAATTTTGCACTGTCTGTCCTAAATATTTTTTGTATTCTACAGTTATAACTGTTTCCCCACACAAATTTTAAACTGACACATAAATCAGTGTATTTGTTTGCAGCTATTTCTGAAGGCAGTAAATTAATTTAGGTTATGGCATCTGACTACAAAGTATCCTACAGATTACTTTTACGCATTTGCCAAATACTTTCCAAAATGCCACATGGAATAAGTACCAGATAAAGAACATACTCTGAAAAACACTAAAAAATAATAATATTTGTCTTTTTTTCCAGCTCACCAGTGCTTTGTGCTTTTTTTTCCATGCGTATTTCCAGTTTTCCAGTATTCATCTGAAAATCCACTTTTCCCCCTTGTTTAAAATTAAACCCTCAGCTATTGACACAGAGGAGATTCTCCCACACTCTCAGCAGACTGTAATAATAAGTTGTTGAAAGAAGGAGCCTTGTAGGAGCTGGTGTGAACTCAGGCTCCCGGCACTCAGAGCAGGAATACGAGCAGGAATGCTCCAGCCAGCCACCAGCAGCTCTTGGGTCTGTTGTTTCTCCACATTACCCATGGTACATTCTACAAGCTAAAAAACAGAACAAGCTAAATCACATACTCCCTTCCCCCCTCCCCCCCCCTTTAATTTCGGATTTGTACTCATCTTTGAGGCTGACACAAATGTCAACAAACGGAGTAAATTTCGTTTGCAGCCTGGGTTCAAGAGTAAAACATCCCCTGATTCAGCAAGCCTCTATTTGTCTCCACACAGAGTCACTGCTCCAAAGACCTTACATCCCCAAGGAGTCAGCCAGAGCCCTCAGAACATCTTCTGGGGCAAATGACTTCATATTAATAAGAATCACACCTATCCTCTGTATAACCAATTCCTGTCAAAACCTCTTTCCAGGTACTGGTAGGTGGTGGAGTCATCTTAAACACGTATCTGCATCAGCAGGTCAGTAGAAGATACTGAAGAAGCCCAGCAGAGATACCAGGTCTGCAGCAAGGCCCAGAGCAGATGCAGCACTGCCTTTCAGAGTCAGATCTGACTTCAGGAAGCACCCTAGACCTTTAACTCCAGCCCATGACCCGCACACAGATATTCTAATAAAGTTTTTTACATTTTCAGTCTCTGTCCCTAAGTACCCATTCCTGGGGTAAAGGCTTTGCCCTTTGCATGCAGTTACACAGATACACTCCCACTTAAAGAACATCAAGTAGGGGCAGGAAATCTATGAAACCTTCATAGGAACTTCGCACTGAAGGTCGCCTGCCTGCTCAGGCACGTGCTGCTGGCACCCAGCTCTCTAGCTGCCAAGGTGCTGTTCCTGCAGCAAAAGGCAGGAGTTTTGTGAAAAGACAACACATGCTGGTATTTTATGCCTCCAAAGTCCTCAGTAGATGCAGAACTTCAGCAACTTCTGGAAGTTTCTCAATTTTTGTCTGCTGGGTGGGAGGGGAGGAGGGATGCTTGTCATTACCAAGTTAGAGGAGTCTTTTGATCAGTTCTTCTCTGCGGAGTTCACAAGTGCATAAAAACCATCCCAGGATCTGTTCCTATGCTGCAACTTGGAAAAGGTGAAGACTCTGATGGACAGAGCAAAACAAATATAACCCACACTCCACAACAGAGCAGCACAAAGCAGCCCCTGCGGATCCAGTGTACTCCTCCCAGTGCCAGCGGGAGCTCTGCCATCCTCTTGGATGGGATCAGGTCTCAGCTCTAGATAACTAGCTCAAGGGGAAACCACTGAATATGCATTGCAACTGGCACTATAAGGCAGAAATAGAAAGCATTAGGCCAAATTTTGTCACCTTTTTTCAACCCTCTTTCCTCCACCTCAGGCAAGCACAATCCTGTCCACTAAACCAGCCTGTTTGCTGCCCAGCAGATTCTTGGTCCTTGGCGCTGGATACTCGGGATTTACAAGCCATGTTTAGACATAAATAGAGATCAGTCTCCAGGCAGGATCACACAAGGGCATCCAGCGAGGCAGCTCGGCACTCATGACACCGATTAAGAAGGTGCACTCGGAGGGTGAGCCAGCAGGAGACTACACCAGTGCTGGCACAGCACTGGCATCAACGCCAAGGGCAGCAGAAGAGTAAACCCCAGCGAGCACCCCCAGCATGAGAAAGGTTAGCGGCCGTGGGCACTCGCAGTGCCCCACATGTCAGAGCGGATCAGTGCCGGGGGTAGCAGGGGTGCTGCGATCCCGGGCCAGGGCTGGATAACAATGCAGGGCACAGACAGAGCAAGGGCTGGTCATTAAAGCTTGAATAGGGAGAAAGGAAAAGGAATCTCCTAATCATTTCCTTTAGCCATCTCAGCTCTTCTCCCATCCTTTCCCCCCTCCTGGCCTTTTGAAGATGCTTGCTAATAAGTGTTAACGAGTTGCCTGACAAAGGAGGAGGGGGAGGGGGAAGACGCTACCAAGGAAGAAAAGGGACCAGACAGAGGTCTGTGCATGCCGTGGCAGATTCTGGATGCAAAGGATCCCCGGGACAGGACTCTCACTCCTGGCAAGTTCATTTCCAGCTCTGACCTCTCTGACTGAGCTTTTAATTTTTTTTTATTTATTCATTTTTTTCTTTCTGCACGCCGCATGTCTCCTTCCCTTTCTTCCAGTCCATCTGAGACAAGCCTGCAGCTTGCACTCGCCAGCTCACCACTGTGTCAGTGCTGCCACCTTGTTCAATTCCACCACTTGTTTTCTTTCTCTCTCCAGTTCAGCCCTCTCTGATGTGAGCCACAACACAGCTGCACACACTGAAACAGCCTGGGCTGCCCTGGTTACCCTGGCCTTCCTGCCACAAGAACGTGAGTGCCCCAGAGCCCTAGCAAAAGTCTCAAAACACTCTGCATCTTCCGACCACCTCTACAGCAGCCACTCCTTCCACCGTGGAGGGTTCACCATCTCAGTCAGATTTAACCCTTACAGTCTTAAATGCAGTTATTCCCATTCTTCATGGCACTCAGCCTTCGCATGGAGGGGCTGTACCCCCCACCAGAGCTTCGCTGTGGACGCAGGATGCCCCTAGCCCTCCGCCCCTCCAGGAACCACTCACTCCTGGAGTAATCCACATCACTTTTGCACTGGACCAGCAACTACAGAAGATTGCAAGACAGTGGCGAACCAGGACAAGCATCTTCTCCCATGGGAGAGTTTATCTCAGCCAGCTTCTGGCATGGCTCTATTCCCATGGTCCATCACCCAAGGTGGCCAATCTGCCCTCGCAGCTGGGAACTGCAGCCTCAAAAGGAGCCACAGAGGATGTGTCCACTTGAGGACCACCACCATTTTGCTCTGACCTTAGAGAAGGGAGATCTTCATTGCAAAAGCAGTGCCTCTTTTGGAAGCACTAGCAGGAACCTGGAGAAAAGTGCAAAACAGAGTTTCTCACCTCAATCTGTAACAACATACTGAGACAACTCCCTGCGAGCAAAGCTACTCCTCCAACCGACCCTTGTGCTGAGACAATCTTTTATACAGACCCCACCCAAAGCAATCAGCTCATTTCTCCCACCTGGCCCATCTCAAATCTCCTACAAATCACTACCTGCTGCACAGGCCTTGCTCTAGTTGCTGCTACGGGGCTGATTAACTCCGTCGCTGCCACTGGAGGTTTGTCTGGCTTGGAGCAGCTTCCCAGCTGTATTTTTTCTTCCCAGTGCCTCTAAGATTGAAAAGGTCTCTCCCTGCCACAAACACATATGGGGCCCGGTCTACAGAAGGAGGTCGTCTGGCTGTGCACCTCATTTGGAAAATCACTGACCTCATTTATATTCGTAAATTCAAATCTGAGCTTCCAAATGTATCGAGTGGCTCAACTTGAAATCGCAGCCCTGAGCAATCTCCCTCACCGGCAGCTGTCCTTGCTGACTATTGACCTCTCCCCACTTCTTGTGCCAGAAAAGAGAAGGCAAAGCCAGACTCCCCCCTGCCATAACAGCATCAAGAGGTATTTGTGCCAGCTAAATCCAGCTTCAGTGGTGTTACAGACTAAATGAATTTAATCCATAACTTTGTTGCCCACAAAGTACTACTGAGACCCGCAACATATGGATATATCTTAAGGAAGTGATTTTCTGAGAACAATAGGGAACTTGAAGAGACTGACAATGCCTCTTTAGTGGTTTGGCTGGTACAAGAAGGTTATCAACTTGTCCCAGGAACCAAAAAAAAGAAAAAAAAAAACAACAAAAAAGAAACACTGAACTAGATACACAAATTTTGAATTGCCAGAAAACAATTGATTTAGTATCTAATCAGATCATTGTGGTTTTACTCATTCATCCTCAATTCATCAGAAAAGCTGTTCATTAATCTAAAGAACCATGCATAAAATTTATATATTGACTACTCTGTTTTATTGCCAAGCCTACTGTATTATACTTCAGTTTTATGTGCATTACAATAAAAACCATGTGTGAATTCTCATCTTCTAAAATAGTTGTGCATCCGTGTGGTTTGAGTTAATGCTTTTGAAAAGTCTCCACACGATGCTATCTGCAAATAGAATCTGACTATGATAAAACTTTAACTCTTAAGATGTGGTATAACATATTGTGATAAAAAGAAATCCATTTTCAGAAAATGGACTTTAGCGATGTGCACAAAAAATATTATAAAAATACCAAACTTCTAAGGAGGCAAAGAGCAATTCACTGCAGTACAAACTTCACCTCCACCGAGGAGAAAACATGCTTCAGATACTACAGCTTGGGGGTGGGGGGGGGAATGGCAGTCCCAGCCAGGCTGAAAGGCTGGAGTGAGTACATCAATAATTAATCCTCATACCTTACCCAAGAAGGAAAAAAAATATATTTCAGCCCAGGTACAGGTTAATATTAATATACAGTTATTTGTGAGTACTATATAAACAGAAACTGGAAACATACTGTTGGCAAATGGTAGACTTAATCTCTCTGTTCTTCATATATAATGAAGGCAGCAGTTGCAGGAGGATTATGAAACAAACATTTGTTCCCATTTTACTGAATCTATTTATCAGCAGTAAATATCAGCAGCAGAGATAAGAATAATATCCACTTTGTATTTTTCAGGACACCATCAGAGAACAAGACCTCCTGCAAATAATGAAAAGAAGATGAGGGTAAATGAAGCTCTAAGTATTTGTGCAACATAGCATTCACATTAGTTACGTGCTGAGAAAGAGTACTTATGTCAAATGCTGGGTGGGATTTAACCATTTGTAGTTCCTATTTTTTACACCAGCTCTGTGCACTTTGAGGATGTGTTAATGCAAGAAGTGACACATTTATAATGCTTGACGTCTGTCATATAAATAGCAGTGATACACCATCTTCATTTGCTGCATGCTAACAGGTGCTACTGTCTCCAGTCTTCACCAAAGGTCAAGCACAGCTTTCTTAGAAACCCTGAGCTCTATTCTGCTGACAGACTTAAATGCAACTGTTTCTTCTTCTCTTAAGGTAGAATCCTGTTTAACAATCATGTCACAATATGGCCTATTGTTAGAACAAATTACCCAGTCCATTAATTACACAGCTATCTTTCCATCAACTAATAAAAATACCCCCAATTACATACACATAATAAGTAACCTGTTGTTGCACCACAGTCAAAATGAATGGTGATGTAAAAACAGCAGTGTAACACCCCTGGACCTCCTGAAATCAAACCAGGATGCTTTTGGCCCGTTAGTCTAAAGAAGACAGTGCTCTTCTTGGGTGACTGATTTTTAGTGACAATTACTAAGTACTTGTCATATTCTGAAGTTGCTCACCCTGCCCTCCAGGGACAAGAGGCCCGCTTGAATTAGTATTTGTGTCCAAGCAGTGGGAGCCTGACTGTCGCCCTCCTGCCCCAGGGTACAGAACCAGTACCGAATCATCACCCTGATGAGCTCCTTTGGCTGCAGCACCTGAACACTGCAGTCATGGACGTCCTTGAGCCAGACCTCTGCTCCTCAGTGTTCTTCGTATGTAAACCAGAAAATCCTGTAATTAAGAACCAGAACCTGGAGCTTCTCATTCCCAGGAGAGACACCTGGGCTTTTGGGTCCGCACTGGATCACACCCTGAGGCTCCAGCAGTATTTAGAGGTATTACATTAATGAACTTCTTAGCAAACCATCCATTGCACAGTGACAGAAACTGCAGTTCCCAGTGACATCGTGTCAAAGCTTCAGTATGCTTCAAGTGACTCAAAATGACACACAGCTACACAAAACATCTTCAGAACATTTCATTTTCACAAAAGAAATAGCAAGGACCGTGCAATCTTTTGGGGGGGACTTTTTTTTGTCTTTGTCTGTTCCCAACTCTTAGACTTCATTATTCCACCCAAACAACTGCTAAAAGGAACCAAATGTTTCATATGGAAAGAGGCACAGAAACTGGATTACAACCACTGGAAGAATGGGTACCTCATGAAAAATGAGTGGATGGTTCCCCCTGTGACAAGATATGAGAACTCCAGCAAAGCCTGGAAACCCTTCTGTCATGTCTGCTTACTTCCGCTGCGTATTGTGCCCGCCAAAACGTGTTCCTCTTTTGCACAAATGGGAAATCTTCACTCTTAAGTGAATCTAGGGCAGTATCTAATGACACAGCCAAGCAAGCCCAGCACTCCACCTTCCACAGGGCGTTCAGAGCAGCAGACGAACATATCCGTGGCATGTCTGCAGGAAGAGGCACAGACAGCCACGCTTTCTCCTGCCTTCAGACAAGATAAGTAGCTGAGACTTACCACCATGCTACTACATTAACCCTTCTCGACAAAGGCTGGTCTGGGTTTAACCAGCTCGGAACAGGCAGTAGGAAATGGGGCTGCCTGCATATGCCCTGAGGGATACAGCCAGTGTCTGACAACGACTGCAGCCCGTATCAGATCTTTATTCATGGGGCTGGAGCTTCCAAAGTGGCAATGGAGAAGCAATACCTTGGCCGGATGTTTTCCATCTGGGCTCCCACCACAAAGGCACATGATGCAAACATGCTACAGCATATGACAGCTCTGATGGTTGTTCCCCTTCCAGCCTCTCTGGTTGAATCCTGCTCTTACGGTTTGTTGTTCACAATTATGATACAAATTATTTGTGGGTGTGTAATTCAACCAATCCACACCACTACACTTGTATGAGAGGATTCACTGCTCAGAGCATTATTATGCAGTGAGTTTGGAGACCTGCATCATACCTGAGCAGTACAAATCAGCTCCATCAAATACCTGGTTTTGTCTTGGTTAGTAAGTCTATTCAGCAAACCAGGGGCCATCAGGAATATTTAAGCATGTACATAAAACTAAGCATACATCTAAGAGCTTTACTGAATACGTGTCCCTTGCAGCCTTGTGATAATCATGTATCTTTGCAGAAACAAAATGTTAATGAGTATTCGTCAGAATCCTTTTTGCTTCACATTAAAAATACTCTTTGTGCAAGTGTTCCCAGGAGAACAAGGAAGAGAGGATGGAGATTTCACAGCTCTCTGAAGGCTTTTATACAGCATTCATCCTATTTTGTCCAACTCAATAGCAGCTTCTGCTGCAACCACAAGTATACGTCACCATCACTACTACCCCCTAAAAAGGCAGATATGGATTCACACGAAAAATGACTGTGATGAAGACAAATTTGGCTGAGTATCATCATGTAAAAGAGAGACAAAATAGACTGAGTGGGGGTTGTAAAAGAAAAACAGTGGGTGACCAAGAGTGCAGGCAGAGAATAAGAGCAGAAAGCCAAACGCATTTAAATAAGCCCAATGACAGTCTCAGATAAAGATCACTTGAGAGCTGGCTGAAAGAGGCTTGGAGTGGGAACACAAAGTGACTCTTGATGTTTTGCTGACTGCAGTGTCCAGCAGCTGGTGCATCTTCTGGGTGAAGACTTATAATTGCATCAAAGTAATTTCTGTTTTCCATCCTAAAAAAAACCAAACTACATGCCCCAAGTTTTGACTAACCACCTGATTTGAAAGCCGAGAGGCTCCAGAGCAGGCAGCTAGAGCAGCTGTTTCCGCTCAGGGAGCAGAAATGACATTATGACTGAAGTTAAAGACACTGAGGCCAAAGAAAGTCTGTGTCTGGACTTCAGGTTCATGCTCACACTTCAACAGGCTTCAATACAAACCTAAGGACATATGGTGTCCTTGACTCCAGCGAGTCAAGTTTTACTTGACAGTCAATAGTGTGACACCATCCTCCCGGCACTCAGCCACATCCTGGGGCTTTTCAGCTCTTCTCAGACATTTGGGTCCCATAAACAAACAGCAACTTTTGTTAACACTGGCTGTGGAGGGTGCCTGGGGAATGCCTTCCACCACCCTTCCCACGGTGAGCACCCTGCATTTTCCAGCCCCCATAGCCAAGAAGGCCCTGAGTTTTAGGCTTTGGGCTTGAAATAATGTCCACAGCTTCCCACCACTTCCTCTATAATAGTTACTTGAAGAAATGCATCACCAGAGCAAACACTTTCCCAAATATTCCAAGGGCTTTTCATCATCTCCTGACAAGCATTAAGAATAGGGGAGTTTGAAAGTCAAATTGTGCCCTCAGAAAGAGTGGCCACTTTGCTGTGATCATGCTGTGCAGGCAGCATCTCTGCACATCGCCTTTCATGCAGTCCCAGCGGTGAAGCAGCACACAGATTCCCATTATTAGCAGCTCTCCAAAGTATAAGAGACAAATTGCAGCCTGGTAGTAATTACTAATGAGAAGAATATTCTGTACTTTCAGATTTTTATACGGCTAACAGGTTTTGAATTATCTCTCAGCCAAAGGCGTAGACACAGGAACTAATGCAGCACCAAAAAGCGCTTGTCCGAACCAGGCACAGCTCAGACCCTAAAGGCTGCCACCAGGGCACTGAGCAAAGCCACCAACCCCTGCTGCACAGATCTGCCTTTCAAACCGAGGAGCCCTGGCAGTTGGAGCACAGCCACCACTGGAGGGATGTAGCAGTGCTCGTTTGCTGCGTTCCGTCACTCGCAGAAGCCAGGGCTCGGACTTCCCAAGCCTGTCTCCTGACGGCGGGAGCGCAGTGCCCTCCTGAGCCCTCCCCACCCCTCTCTCAATGCCCTAAACTGACTGACAGAATTAGATTTGTGGAGTGAACTCAGTTGCTTTTGATCTCTATTCAAGGTGCCATCAAGGGACCTTAATAGGTAGTATCTTAGCAAATGCTTTAAGGCCTGAAACCGTCATTAAAGAAACTCCTGATTCTCACACTTGTCTGAAAGAATAGAGGAGCAAGCTGGCTTCAAATGCCAGTTGACAGATGGGAAGACATATGGACTATAGGATTGCTGATCTAAAGAGTCAGAGCCATGGTCAGGCTGAGGAAACATACATCTTTATTTTGATGTTGACCTCAAAGGGAAGAGGTCTGAGCCAACAGAAAGGGGAAAGGGCAGAAAATATCACAAGTCTGAGGCCAGGATTGCTTTGAACTTGAAGACAAGTAACACTAAACGGTACCAAGTTGACAAAAAGGCTTCTTGACACTCCGTGTCTACAAATTTAGCAGTCTGACCCAAATAGCTGCTTGATGCATTTTCAGTAACGAGCCGAGTAAGGATCAGTAATGCTGATGCAATCTCTTGTGGCACCCAAGAAGTTTGTCATTTCTTCCAGCTTCAGATATTCACAGAGCTCCGGCATGGAGCAGGACGGAGGCACAAGGGGGCACTTTGGGTTAAAGCCCTCATTATCCTTCTGCCAGTCTTTGGAGCCCCAGCAGCGAATCCCTGCAGAACACTTCTCATCCAGTCCTGTATTTGTTTCCCTACTGGCTCTCTATGGAACAACGTACAACCCCATCCCAAGTCATTAACATTGCACATAGCATTTTCTATAAAATTCCCCCTGGGACACTTAACTGTATTCCTTTCCAGCACTGAAAAAAATGCCCAGGATAAAGTTTAGACACTTAGAGCCTTCTGCTGAATTTAAATGGCTGTGCAAGGAATCCATGAAACAAATGAAGGGACAGATACCCTATTTTCTTCCCAGAAAAAAAAAAAGCAGGGCCTTTTAGTTCACTGTCTTTCTTCATGTCGTCTTTTTATCACAAGTGTGCACTGATGACACTACTTTAATGCAGTCTGTTCCAAGAGATTAAATTGAATGTCTGTGTAGAGTTTCAGGGCTCAGCAGCATAGCATGGCAGCTTCGTTTCACGTCTCCGGGACACTGGGCAGGCATAAAAATAATTGCAGACTCAGAAACGATCACGGAATGTATCCCGGCTGCAACAGATGCTGTATTAAAAGGAAAGACAAAAGCCAAAGTGCATAATGAATTTTAAAAGATTTCTTTATCAAACATGTCATTTGTTTGAAGGAGTGAATTGCTGGCATCAGATGTGGCAGATGAGCTTGTTACCAAAGTGAAACACGAGGTCTGCTATGCAATGGCAATTGATGAGTCAATTGAAATCACTGATGTTGCTCAAATGCTCATCTTCATTTAATATGTCAGTGGTCAGAAGTTAACCAAAGACCTTCTGGTTTTGTTGCCACAGAAGCAAACCAAAGGGTACAAAACACGGTGTGCTAGCACTGAACCTCAGAGGCCCTAATATACTTAATGGGAGCTGACACTCCAACTACACTGTCTGTGAAAAATAATTTCTGACATAACCCTAACAACTGAACTCAGGCTTGTGAGCATCAGTGCCTTGTCCATCAAACCATTCTCTCAGCTGCATTGAAAACAAGATATTAAAATGGCATTAGACTACCCAGAAACACAGTTGTTTGTCTAAGGCTGACACCAATTCTTTTGGTTGATTATTTCAGCACTCTCTTTATGGGGATGTTTTTGAAGGAAACAGTTTGCTAAGTACTCGGGTACTTTGCTGGTTGATAAAAATACAACTAATGCTTGTAAAATAGAGAAAACTATTTTAAAATTCTTTCCTCCTCCAAAACAACAAAAATAACCCCACAGAACAAAGCAAAAAAAACCCAAACAAACAAACAAAAAAAAAAACCAAAAAAACCCACNAAAAAAACAAACATTCAAGCAATGAAAACCCCCCAACAAATTTCCTCCATCCTTCCTAGCCATTTCCTGGTTATCTGGACTAATTTCTTGGTCTTGATGCAACAAGCCTAAATAATCTTGGAAAATCTTTACGAGTTGAATTCTTCTGCTTTAGAAATCCAGAACAAGAAAGCAGTAAAGTGTGACTTCATACAAACCAGTTTTCAATACAAACACCCATCTGGATTTTTCACTAGAGAAAAGAGCAAACTGACTGATAGAGTGTAAAATCTCTCTCTGGGTCTTTGGGACATGTTTTGAAGATTTTAGTGCAGACAGGCAAGTCTCCTCCGAGCTTGGTAAACAACCCCTGGCTAAACTTGCTGAGCACACGCAGGCAGATTTAACTTGTTGGGAAGAGCTTTCAGCATGGTTTGCTCCACGGGCTGCACTGCGACAGCTTTTTTCTGCCCCAATATTCCCACCTCCCCTGCTGGCAGGGTCAAACGGGAATGAGAGGTTAGCAGCCCAGGGGGCTGGGGCTGGCACCCCCAGGACTGACCTGACAGCAGAAGTTGCTCTGTGTCTAAAGAGACAGAGAGCAGTTCCTGTGCCTCTGCCCAGGACCAGCATGCAGTCTCGATCCAGCTGCAGCACCAAGCTCTGGGATTTGTTAAAAATGAGGCTTTTCTAATATGCTAAAGATGACAGACCTCAAGTTGTCATATATTAAAATGGTGTGTAAATTCCTTCATCTGAGTAACCAATAATGGGACAAAAATCCTTGCCAACTCCAGTCTGTCCCTCCTGCCAAGGATTGTTTGAGCTCAGCTCATCCCGAGTGCCCCCATTGGGATCCAGATATAGATTAACACAGTTTTGAAATGCACAAGGGCCACAAACATGCAAGGCTTGATCCAGCCCAGACTGGAGTCCATGGAAAGGTCTGCATTGACGCAAGCGGATGGAGCACAGCACCACCGCTCCTGCTGCTGACAAACCAACCCAGCCCCTCCGCCAGGGCAGGACCCGCTTGAGGCCTGCAAGAACGGAGGGCAGTAAGAGCCAGGGGGGAGCAGGAGGGCAACAACAGCTCCCTCAGGATCCCTCTGGTCCCGAGCCTGGTGGGCATGAAGCTGCCTGCAGGAAGGCAGCCCGTTCTTTCCCCCGTGCAGCTCAGGCCCGGCTCCCCAGCGGCTCCGTGGCCATCCCCACCCCAAAGGCCCGGCTTGGGAGCGGCGCCGCCGGTGCCCAGGCGCTGCCCCCGCCAGCGGCCCGCACAGCTGCGCCGTGGGAGCCGAGCCTGCGCAGCGCCGAGGGTACCTCACCCCCAGCACCACACGCTGCTTCCTGCAGGGCAAATCCTGTGCACGTCTCCAGAGACTCACACACTTTTGTGGGGGCTCTGCCTGAACAGCCTGCAAATGCAAAAGGCTCAGCTGGATGTATTCACACACAAGGACAAGGAGCAGCTCCTCAGTGCTGCACCAGCCTGGCCGCCTTTCACTCCACTATTCCTCCTTCGCCAACCCGCATCTCTTTTGTTCCTCCCTTCCTCATTCCCACGTTTTTGTGCTGCCCTCCCAGGCATCCCCTGTGCTACCCAACAGCCTGCCCTTCTACACTCTTCTCCAAGTTTACTTCTCAGCCATCATTTCTTTGGGATTTGCTGCAGTCAGAGGAGCAGGAATTGAAATGGGGAAATACCAGCCTTGGGGCCCTCTCCCCTTTACAGTCTCTGGTACTGGTATAGAGCTCACAGAAGACAGTACCAAGCCAAGGGGGGCAGCATTCATGCATGCAGTAGCCCCCAGCTTGGGGCCTTCTACTCTATAACAGCAATAAAAAACTGCCCATTCAAGTCCTTTGTCTTAAAGATTTCCATCCTGGCTACAGCAAGTGCAGATTTATTGGTGGGAGCAACTGCAGGAGGAATAGTAAACAGCGTGCGCGTGCGTGTGGATGTGCCAGCGCACCGCGGCCGTGCCTCCACCAGAAACTCACCACAGCCAACATTAAGTATGGGACTAATATAAAATGGGTTTTCTGGCACATTAAAAAAAATTAAAAATATCTAATTTGGCACGTGATTTCATGACATCCACAGCACAGTCAGAGCTTGGTGGGGAGGCAGGGATGGAGGATAACCAAAGCCAAGAGACTGCTGCCTATGCTGGATCTGAGGCATCAGACACCTGACTTATTATGAACGGTGATGCGCAGTGTGGCCTCTGCTTGCTCACAGGCTTCCACTCACGCAAGCTAAACTGCACAAACTGTGTCCACCACTGCCTGCCTCCATCCTGTTGAAAGGTGCAGCCTCACCTCCGCAGTGAGAGCTCTGCCAAGGGGCAGAACCCAGGCTTCCCACCCCAAACTTCCTGCTGCAGCCTCCCACCCCTTCCACAGAGGCACACGGAACCCTTCCACGCTTGTTGACACTTCAAAATAATACGTTGCTAATGATAAAATCAGCAGCCGCCTCTTTAGTTGACTTCTGTAGGAATTCTGCCGGAGAAAGGATGGCAGGACACGACTCCAAGCTCGCTGAGTGACATCTTATATTTTCTAAACCATCCTCAGATTTTTCATAACATCCAGCAAGCAAGTTGCTGACAGATCAGGATGGCTGCCTATTTGTTGGGCAAGAATACTTTGAGATTCAGTAGAATACCAAATTTGGTAGAATGTCTTCCACTTTGGTAGAAGATATTACAAACAACTGTGCATTTTAACACGTTTTCACATTACACATCATTCATCGTGGGGAGGGGGTGGTGATCGCCTTGTGCAGACAGCCAGCAACGCTTCCAAGAATGAAAATGTTCATCGAAAGATAATGAAAACCAGATATTTAGTAACATTTTCATTTTGCATGTTTAAATATTTATAACTATGTTCATAAAACCACATGTTTGCTCTCCTAATGCTCTAGTGATTTTGTTTATGAAATGCAGTATTTCTCCAATGCCCCTTCCTTGCGTCAGCCTCTCCACGGAGCGTGATTTAGTCCCATTCTGTACTGACAACCAGCTTTTTTCTAAAACACTGGCTGAGATTAAGAACAGAAAAGAAGAAAACATATTTTTAGGGCATTAATGTTTCACTAACACATATGTGATTTTATACTTTGTAGGGGGCATTTATGCCAGTTTAATTCTTTCAGTTCAATTTATTGTCAATCTGGAAGGGAACTATTTCTTAATCTACAGCAAAATTGCAAAATCTAGAAATATAAGTGCAATAAAACTAAGGTCCTGATATAAACTATTGTTCTATAATTTTTTTTCCCTAGCTTGAATGAAAAGTAAATAACAACAAAGAATTTTGCTTTAATACTACAGTCACTCAAGTTTGTGTTACAGATTTCTGGAGTCTTGAGTTAAAAATTTTTATAAAGCTGATCAAGTGGACATAGTCTGAAATTGGGACTATTAAAAGAGCCCACTGTATTCTTGTCTGCCCTCTGACTGCAGACATCCCGATGTAGCTTACAGCGTCCGTTCTCGTTTCACGTCAGACAGACAGAGAGAGCCCGGCTGTGAGACGAGGCTGGCAGAGCTCAGCCCCACAGCAGGACCCAGGAAGTTCTTTATCAAGTCATAATTCTTAAAATGCCCCATGTAAGCACATACTTTAAAAAAGGACCTAATGTTTAAAAACTTTTTCTAAATTTTCTTCTCCTTTTTAAAAAAAATATTTCCAGCTGGAGATTTTTTAAAGGGTTGGGGAACTCCTCTGAAATCAAGTCCTCAGCAACATAAAGTGAGCACCAACGCAAGGGGTTTTTTTTTTTAATCTCAGCCCAGCAACCTCCCAAAGGTACAGGGAGTGTCTTCAAGGCGTATTTTCAACTCATTTGGTCCTTTGCCTGCCTTCTTCTTCATCAGCAAAGAACAAAAAGGAAACAGAAAAAAAGTAGCAGATTGCACTGACACATTGGTATCTCATTTTAAAAACAAAATGAGTGCTGCAAAGCCATTAAAGTAAAACATTCCACTTACTGTATTATTTTAAAATACTCCTGTGGGTCAAGATTAAAAATTAAATATGTATTTTAGTGCTGCAGTTTTGCCAATTTTTACAATGTTGGCAATAGCCTCATTTTAAAAAATGTAAGTCAAGCTCTAGAATCGTGAAATTACACAAAAACTCAAGCTCACTTTAAAACACTTAAAGCATACTTTTTAAAGCAATTTACGTGTCCCTTTGGCCTTGCAGTTGTCACCAGAAAGAAAAAAAAAAGGCAGCAAAATAAAATCTAGCCAGTGAGGCTCTGAAAAATAGGAGAAAAAGGAAAAAAAATTGTCCTTCTTTTTTTCTAGTATAATCTTGTAAAATTGAGCAAGTCCATTTCAATTGTGCCTGAAATACGATTTTTAAATATTTATGATTCACAGTTTCAGAAAGTTCTTGCAGCATCTTTCTAGTAAAAATAAAAATACTGCAGGGAAATGAGTATTCTGGGGAACATCTGCCTTCCTCACCAGGAGTCCTTGCACCAGTGAGCAGCCAGAGACCAGTCCTTGCAAACTCTGCACTCTGCATGAGTCAGAAAAACTTTAGTCGCATCACCTGCTGCATGAAGCTTTTTCTCTTAATCAAAGGTAATATTTGAGTCCAAATTAAGATTTTTCCTATAGTTAAGATTGAGTTTCACCAATCTCAACACAAGCTTTACGTTTTTTCTTAAGTTTCACAACAATCCCTGAAAAGCTCAAGTCCATGGATTTAATAAATGCAAACAAAAAAAGAGTTTATTTTCAGAAGGAACACACTGAAGTAGTGGAAACCCTAAATTCAACAGCATTCTACTAACACAGGTAAAAAAACAAACAAAAAAAAATTAAAATAAGGACAAAAGTGAACAAAATTAACATCTTTCTCAGAACAAGAATTATGCTATGTAAACTACAGAAAGCGGCAAAAGTACTTAAAAAAAATAACAAACACCAGATTTTGCACTGAAATAATGTCTTACTGAAGCTGGGACAAATTTAAAGAAGGTAGAGATTAGTAGGGAATTTTCTGACAGGCAAAGACGATATGCTAATGCCCTGCATCTCGAGCCTGTCCGGACAGAACTGTACTTTCCAAAGTGGTTGTTCTCTGTGGCACACAAATGCAGCAAGCCCATGGCCAGCAGAAACCAAAACCCTGACGTTTTCTCCCCTGCTGGGACCCTGCCAGCTAAAGGCTGCATCTCAGGCTGTGAATAAAGCACAGCACCCCTTCTGCTCCAAAGCCCCGCTCTGCTCCCCCCGAGCGCCGGCAGCGGTGACACCCTGCACCTGCCTGGGCACAGCCTCGCACCGCCTGCCGAGAACAACGCTCCTTCCCCCTCACCAAACCCTACCGAGGTTCCACCTTTTTCCTGCCCACAGACCAGTTTCTGGCAGAACAGGGGCAGAGGTGCTGGAAGCCGGGGGGGCACGGCCCCCAGGAAGGCTTCGGGACCTCTGCCCAGCCCCTCGCTCTGCCGTGCCCAGCGCCCAAAATCCTGCTCGGAGCCATTTTGTAGCTGCAGAACCACCACAGGCCTAGACTGGGATTATACGATGCTCTGAAAAACAATGAAAACAAGGAAATAGCCCTATTCTGCACATATCCCTTATGATCCTCGGCCATTAAGCTCTCCAGCTTCCCCAGCCTCTTCCAAGCCAGCAGGACCACCAGTGACTTTTCCCGTCTCCGAGTTTCCCAGCTGTCCCAGGTCAGGACACCTTGCCCAGCACGCACAGGAATGAATCCCCAACGTGCAGGCTGGGTCTCCCTCAAAAGAAACTCCACCTATCACCCATTTCAAAGTCGAGCCTTGACAATTTCAAAGCTGCCACTATTGAACGAGTTGCCAAAACAAAATCATTCAGCTAAACTCTTTTTTTTCCCAGCTCTTTTTATTAAACTTTCTTTTCACACAAACATTTGAAATGGAGAAACATTACCGAAGTATCATCTAAAAGAAAACGTAAGTAGCACACCACCTTCTTTACTGAGAATAAAATTAGCATCTTAATATTAAAATATATCTGTGCCTCTTTTGACAACTGCCTCCCCCGGATTCTGCAGGGGGTTTTTCCACGACTAGAACAGAACAGATGTCTGTAAAGCCATCCTAAACTGTCGCCTATCAGATCTGCAGGGCAGGTCCTTGCCTTGCCATTCTCACTCACCACTGTAAGCTCTTACAAAAGCATTTTTACTGCCTGCAGTTATGTTCAGGTGAGCAGGCACTAGCAAGACAGACTATATTTTTATCCCATACAAACAGCATAGAAAGGTTAACTAAATGTCTTAGTTCAGGGGATGTACAGATTAGTCACTACAATACAAACTATTTCCTTCTGGACGCTCCATTATAAAATTAGATTTCTCAAAGAATACAGGCTTTCTCTGGAGTTTTACCTCACCAAATCAGGAGTGCATCTCTGCGGAAATATTTTCCTTATAGCCGATCATAGTAACAGCATAAATAACAGGGATGGTTTAGCAAACAGTCGTGAAAGTTACACTCAGCTAAAAAAGCTGGTGTTAGTATGTGATGCTTTTAATCTGGGAACATTATATTAAAAAAATAAAATGCAAACACACAATACACTACACTACTACACCCTATCCAATGCTTTGGAGCTTTACAGCAAACAGATTTATTATAGAAACCTAATTCCCGGTGCCATAAGGCCAAGACACTTGAACACAACCTGATCAAAATGCCTTCGGGACTCTGCCTTCACACACTGTGCAACCACTATATGCTAATGGCACACACAAAGCTTGACAAAAATTTTTTTCAGAGGATTACACCAGACACAGAGACAGATATGCAAAAACAGTAACACCAAAGGAATCAAAATATTCATGGCTCATAAAGCATGGTAGAGATGGAACGGCTCCAGTTCATCGCCTGCCTCCGCTTAGACTCGTTATAGCACAATGAATCAACATTACCCCTTTAAGAAAGCCATCCCGAGTTGTGTTTATCTGGGGACAAATCCACCTAATCCCGCTCATACAAGCAAGCACAGCAACTTCACGAGAGCTGCCAGTCTGGGAGAGGACAGCAGAATACGTCCCCTGTTTGTGAACAGTCCTGGGACTCTTCTGGGGTGTGACACAAGTCCCATTTATCATGACACACTAGGAGCTGAGCTAACATGGCACCTGCCCTGCCAGTACTGTCCTGCCCTGGTCAGCTCTGTAATGCTTTTGTCCGAGCTGCGAGCGCAGGTCCCCACTGCCAGGCCCTGGCTTTGAAAATCATGAGCTGTCTCTCCCCAGCTTACAAAACCAGCCTAAGAAATCCAGGAGAGAGGATCTTTCCCATTCCAGAACTCTCCAAATCTCCCTGCAATGGGCAAGGGTGAGAACACAGACTTTTTACCTCTTTTTACAGAAAAACCCTTCTTGTTTGTCCATTAAAGCCAAGGATTCAGCTGCAGGGTGAGACAGCTCTTCTCTGGCCTTCACTCCTAAGTCTCAGGGCCAGCAGCAACTGGTGGGGCAGAGGTACTGACAGCAGCACCCACCAGCACACTGCACCCACGCTCGGGGGCATGGCCCTCCTGCCCCACCTCATGGTGCTGAACCCTGTGCTTTGCCAGCATTTCAAAGCGAAGCAAGTCCTCAGCCCTTTTTATACCCATCCCAAATCCACTGCTTCATCCCATACCATACACACACAGACACAGACCTGCACCTGCCCAATCCATGCCCCATTTTTGGAGGGCTGCAGAATGACTGAGGGGGACCCAGGACCTCAGTGGGGTGCAGTCACCAGTTTGCTCCACTCTTCCCCAAACTGGCTGCAAGCCCTGTCTGGACGGGGAGGCCCCAGGGTGGGGGACCGGCTGTGACCCCAGGGAAGCCAAATGAGCCAGGATGCTGGTTTAAAGTCCTGGCCATAAAAATAGCAGGGGTTAGTGCTGCCAGTTGAAGGAAGCACCTACGGGGGCAGGTAGGAAGGCAATTTTGCCAGCATGGCCCAAAGGCCCCAGGGACCAGCCAGAGCCACTGTGGGGCCAGAAAGGGCCCTTGCACTGATCCTCCAGTGGGGCCGCTACTACAGGGTTGGAGATGCTACATCCTCCCGGCCACGGCTCCCCAGGCCGGACAACCTCAGCCACAGCAGAGCCCCCCATTCTGGGACGGCGTTTCGGGGCCCGACAGCAGCAGGACCCGTCCCGAGGTGCTCCACCACCAGCCCCCTGCACCACCACCAGCCCTGTGCTCCACCACCAGCCCTGTGCTCTCGCAGAGCCCTGCGCGCCCCGCGCCTCCCCGGCTCCGAGCAAAGCAGTAACGAAACCGAGCCTACCGGCACGTTTTCCAAGCCTGGCGCGGTCTGGAGCAACGCAGAGACGACCCAGGTGGGTGTCCGAGGAAAACCCGACGGCCCCCGGCGGCTCCGCTGCTCCTCGCCCGCCGCGGTGCAGCGCGGTCCCGCTCGCCCCCCGGGAAGGACCCGGGCCGGCAGCGCTCCGCGTCCAGCCCCGGGCTCGGCTCTGCGCACAGCTAGAGAAAGACTTCACAGCAAAAGAGAAGCAGAGATCCATGTCTAGCCGGGACACCTCGAAGGGAACTATTTCAAGGGGCCAGTGGGGAGCTCGGGGGATTTTTTTTTGTTTTAGATGTGCAGCCGCAGAGGCTGCAATCCACCTTTCTCCTGTCCTTTTCTGCCCGAGAAACCTTTTTTCCTTCTTTTTCTTCCTACCTTTGGAGGAAGGAGAGGGTAAAGTTGTTCAAATGTAAATTTTAAGGCATGCAAGGTTCCGCGGGTTGATCGCCCGAGCGGTCCCTGCGGCATGAGGGGATGGGCCACCCCCGTCCTTCCACTGTGCTCCCAGTCAAGTTCAAGACGGGCCTGTCTGGGGTCTCCCCCGGCCAGCGAAGGTGCGGCGCCCGCAGTGCGGGTCCCTGCCTGCCCCCGGGGCTGGAGTTAGCCCGCGGCAAGTCCCTGCTGCCGGGGGGAGGATGCGGAGCCGTGCGCCCGGACTGGCCGCGCTCCGCCGGGGCAGGAGGCCGTCGGCATGCCCGCCGCAGCTCCGACCGGCCCGCCGGGCAACCGGTGCCTTCCGGCCGCCGGGTGCACCAATATTTGCCGGGGAGGGGCGGTTTCCACCGTCGCTGTGGTTGGTTGGGACTCCTGTGTGACGCCGGAGAAGTTTCTCGGGTGAGATGTTTCATCTCGATCCCTTTTCCCTCCTGAGAACGGGAAGACTTTTCCGCATCCTAGTCAGAAATAAAAACAAAACAAAACAAACCAGACGA
>VZRQ01010602.1:221984-314762 GCA_013397975.1 Machaerirhynchus nigripectus | reverse complement strand
AAAAAAAAAAAGAAGTTTCGACTAAAAAAAATCTCGCCGCGTCGGCAACGTCGGGACCTCGGGGCTTCGGGAAAAATATCCCGAAGTTTTGGGATTGGGAAGTAAAACGAAGCAATCGTAGCTTTAGACGAGGACTCCCCATTTCGGGAGGGTTTGGTGGCCACAGCCCTGCCTTGGAGCTGTGTACTTGCGGATCGGGCTACATCAATCAACCTATAAATCTCTTTTTATATGTTTCCCACTTCTGCTCTACCAACTTTGCCAGGGTGTATGCACACGGCAGCATCCGCACGGGCATACTGGCACTATTTACACCCCATCGCTTCCTGATTGGAATTTGCCAATTTGGGGAGCAAAAATCGTATAAAACGAGGTTGTTTATTTCTTAAGGCATTGTCGGTATAGCCTATGATTTTTTTCCCTTGCTGAGCTTTCGGAATATATAAATATCTATGAAATATATTTTGTACTTTATTTTATCACTTCAGTAAATTCCATTTTTATTCAGCGGTATTTCTGGCCAAATCAAATTTATTTTCCGGAAGTCGGGGAACCTCACTTCTCTTCCGTTTTAAAATCTATTTCAATTGCAAACGTGCAAACAACAGCAACCGGAAAAGTAGTCTCGCAGGCTCCCTTCTCCCTCCGTGCTCCCAACACGAGGGGAAGGCAGAGAAAGACTCCGTGCTTTATGTCAAGAACAAATATTGTGCAATTCTCCACCACCTTTCTCTCTCTTTTTTCTTTTTTTTTTTTTTTTTCCTTTGAGTGGTTGTGGAACTTAAGAGCTACAAAAGTGCAAAAACCCCTGGAAAGAGGTGCGGGTCCCTCCGTGCCCGGAGCCCACCGGTGCCCGGCTCCCGTGCATGCCCCGCACGGCGGACCGGGACCTCCCTGCCAGGCTCCCCGCGGTGCTGCCCTGGCCGGGGGACTCCCGGGGCTTAACGCTGCCCCGTCCCACCACCCCGGCACGGTCCGGAGAGCCTTGCCAGGGAGAAGACCGCAAGGTCTGGGCCCTCCAGAGCAGGAGGAAAACACTGTGCCCAGTGGATGCCCACTCGTCATGGCAGTTTCCGCAGCGGGGCAGGGGCAGGTGAAGTTTCAGCAACGGCCTCAGGAGTGGCAGGTCGGTGGCTGCGTGGATTTCCCTCGTCCCTTACACCGAGGGTGCGAGAAAAAGGCAAAACAAACCCGGGATAACAGCAACAAAGTCCCCTCGGGCTGAGCTGTGGGCCGGCGGCAAGGGGAATATTCCATCCACCCTAAAGAGCTTTTAAACCGCGCTGGATCGCTGTTAAATGAATATCCTTAACAAGCGTAAAGACAAGTAGTTTTTCTCCTGCCATAAACATATTGCATCTCCGGTGTAATTATATGCAAACCAGGAGCGAACGAGACATTTCCATTGTAGCTGTCACTCAGCGGAGGGGGAAGCACATGTACATTTGAACTTCAGAGATCCGGGCTGGAGTAAACAGGTCTGAACTTCGGCAAGGGGAGGGGGCGAGGAATATCAAAGGCTAGGCGGAGGCAGGCAGAAAGACTTGAGTGGTGAGGAAACGTGGGTGCCAGCGGGCTCCCTCCTGCAGCCCGGGCAGCCGGGCCGGCACCGGCACCGGCAACCTCGCCCGCGGACCAGGGTTTGTTGCTCATTTTGTGGTGATGGGGAGAAGTTTCCCCCCCAAAATGAAGAGCACTTCCATGGGAAATATGCATCGGGCTCGGAAGCGAGTGGGAAAACCACGAGGACCTGTTCAAGAGCTGCAGAATAAATTGTGTCCTGTCGCCGTAATGGGGCCGAGGCAAACCTAGGGGTAGGGGACAAAGGGTGTCGCAGCCCTGCGGGGAGCTGAGGCCGCTCCCTGCACCTTGGGGTGCCCACGTAACGGAGTGACCCCAGGGCAGGCCACCCTCTGGAAGGGGAAGCATTCACTTCTCATCTCCCCCACCCCCTACCCCTCGCTAAGCCATTAGTAGGAGGAACGGTGCACACCCGGGAGCGGGAAGCTGGGGAAGCCGGGGCTCGGCACCCCGGCCCGGCCGAGAGCATCCGCACCCTCCAGCGGCCCCCTTGAAAACCCCCCCACGCCTCCGAGGAGCAGAGAGAGTGGGGGGAAGTGGCGAATATCTCAATCAGCGAGGAGGTGACCTGTGACCCGGAGGGTGGCTCTATTGTCCCGCTGTTGCGGGGGACACAGACTTTAGTCAGCCTTTCTGCGTGACTGAGCCCTGAGGGGCAACCGCAAGCCCAGGACTCCGGGGAGGCATCCCGGCCTCGGGAGTCGCCAGGCCGGCATCAGCTGCCGGGGCAGAGCCGCCCCTTCCCCAGCGTGCCCAGCCGCTGCCTTCTCGCCCCGGCTTCTTTCCGAGCCCGCACACGGCATACGCGGCCCCCTCGTGCCCTGGGTCTTTCTCCGGGAGCCGGGCGGGGCTGGGTAGACCTTCCCCACGCAAAGGCAAGCACCGGTGGGACGGAGAGGCCCGGACGTGTGACCCTAGTCGTGCTGAGTTGGGGTTTGACCTGCAGAGATTGTCCGAGGAGCCGATGGGATTAAAGCGAGAGGAAGAACACGGAGGGGTTGTCCCGGGAGGAGCCCTCGCCCCAGTTCTTCATCCTGTCAGCCCCGTGAGCGGAGCTGCGGGAGCCGCCGCTGCCCGCCCGGCGGCGGCGGCAGGGCCGGGCAGGAGGCGGCGCTGCGGAGCAGCCCGGTCCGGCCCCGAGGGCCGCCGAGACCCCCGGCTCCGGGCACTGGCCCGCGCCCCTGCGGACAGGTCCCCCGAACCCGGCCCGTTAGGCGACATGGGGCTCTGTCCCCGTAGCAACACGGCTCCCGCCCGTCCCCGGGCCCGCCCGCGTCTCTCCGGGGCCTCACAGCAGGTGTATACCCCGGCAACAAACCCGCTCCCCGGGGGTAAATCGCCTCGCTTGAACCGGCACCCTTAGGGGCTCTAAACAGCGGTCTCTAGCTGTCGAGGGTCAGCCCCGGGAAGCTGCCGAGCTCCGGGGGAGCAGACTCAAACCCATCCTGGCGACCCTCCGCAGCCTGCAGCAGGTTCTTCGAAACGGCTGCGGAGACACCCCGGGGTGTGCCGGGGCTCGAGCGCTATTCCCGTTGCCGGGAGCCCCACGGGAGAACGTGGGGTTGCCTCTCGCTTCCAGCTCTTCTCCCCCAGCACTGGGCACAGCCGCGGCCCGGAGCTGGAGGGTCGGCAAGGGAGTCACTGCTCCCCGTGGCCCCGGGCTGGGACCTGCGACCGGCCGGGACTCCCCGGAGCGGAGCATTTTAGTGCCCAGGCGGAGCAGGGATCTGAGGGGGGCTGCAGGTGGGCCCGAGTCCCGGGGCCGGGTCACAGGCTCAAGTGTCGGCTCCGGTGCATCGGTGGGCACACCGTCAGCGGGCACCGAGGGTGTTTCCCGCAGCCAGCATTCCTTGAAGACGGGAACACGATTTCGCCAGCCCCGAGGATGTGTTGGAACAAGGGAACGATTTAAAGTATTTTAAACAATTAAAACGACGATTTTCCACTTTCTTCATCGCCTTTCTCCATCCTCTCTCCTGCCGCATCGCCCAGCGACTCTCCCCTCAACGGCCGGGGGTTTTCCCCAAGGTGTCAGGGAGAGAACCAAGCTTCCCCTCCCTCTCCGGCCCGGGACACAGCACCGATGGTCCTTTTGGGTGATATGCCCATCCCTTTTTCTCGTGTTCTTTTCCTCCCCGGGACAGGCGGTGCCGCCGCACAGCTGCGGGGTCTGACCCGCTCCCTCTCCTTTCGCCCCTTTCCCACTCCTTTCGCCAACGAGGGCAGCGCTCCGGTGGCGCCTTCAGCCCGCAGCCCCGACGGGCTCCGGCCGTCCCGGGCACCGTGGGTCGGCGGGGGCTGGGCGGCCGCGGCGCCTTGGGGGAACCGGGCGCAGCCTTCGCACGCTTCCCTGGGTTAAACAGCCCTGCAATAGGAGACGCTTTCACCGGTAAAACCCGCTCGAAGCTTTGGGGCCAAGGCGGGTGAATCACAGCGGTGCAGAGTGGGACGAGGGCTTCTGCCCGAATGTCCCCCTCTGCCCGGGTTCGGGTTGGCACCGCGGTGGTTCATCCCCTGCCCGGGTCCGCGGAGCTTCGGGGATAGCCAGATCCATTCCTGTTGCCGATATCCCCACACAGACGTCCCCTCGCGGGTCTGACTCCCTCTTTTCTGTATTTTTGGTATGGAATACCCTCAGGCCCCGCTCTGCAGGACGCGGGCGTGCAGGGAGCGCATCCCGGGCGCTGGGGGCAGCGACGGGCCCCCACGGTACGATTAACCCTCCTGTAAACGCGGGTACCACGGGATGCTTGCCACGGGGTGAAGGAGTCGCTGCCTTTTAAAGGACTTTTATTCCCCTACCCGGGGAATCAGTTCCGTAACGAGAACCTTAGGCAGAGGCGGGGGGGACGGCGGTGGAAAAGGTGCGTCAAGTGATCAAGCCCGGAGCGGGCAATGCCGGGAGGAGGGAGGGCTTGTGGCAGTCTGGGCTTCGATGAGGACCGCACCGAAATGAAAAGAAAATAAAATTAATTTAAAAAAAGAAGAAAACAACAAAAAAGGAGAGAGATAGAGATCGAGAGAGAAACAAAGATAAATCCAAAAAGCAACCAAGCAAACGGAAAGCCTCATCGCAGCCCTCAGCTGCGGCTCCCAGATGAAGGCAGCTCTATGCCTTCGTTGCGTTTCAGTTCTCTCGGCGGGGCTGCGAGCCCGCGGGGCCGGCGGGTGAGCGCGGCGGGCAGGGCTGCGGGCAGGCTGCGGGCAGGGGTGCCCGCGAGACTCCACATCCTCTCAAGTTTTCAAAGCCAGGAAACAAGCATTTCCCGCTACCTTCGCCCGTTCCCCAATAGCTTTCAAGGCGTCCACGTTTATTTTAAAAACTCTTCTGAGAGCCGTAGTAAATTAGGTTTGCTTGTAGCTACAAAGGAGAAAGTTAAGCATTTGTCTCTGCTGTTGTATAGGCAGCCAGTTGTTTTAATTAAAGGGTGGGGATCCGTGATATATACACCAGATAAAAGCAAATGCACAGAATAAACTAATTAAAACATTGTGTTTGGAACACATTTTATTTCTTTTTTTGATCTTAGTTGTGTTTTAAAGAAATGTCAGCGCACTATAAAGCAACCTTATTTCCCTTATAGTGTGCGGCGCTTTTCAAAGGCTAGTGTGATATATTTTAGAAAAGAAATCCCGCTGTGAAAGCTTGCGTGTCTTCTCTTTACCAAACTAAGCTCTTGTCAATCATGCCAAGGCATAACCAATCACCAAGTCCCTTTTTGGAAAGCAGCTCATCCCGCTGTGCTTTTATATATCACACCGCAGCATGTTTAGATGCATTTTTACTATCACTTCAGGAGCAGTGACTGATGAGAGCACAGTTACAGTATCGGCTTCCCCAAACGCCGGAGTTATTAACAATTTGCCTGGCTATTGTGTGCGTGTCTTTCTCTCCCTCCTCCCTTTTTCCTGTCTCACGTTGCCTCTATTTGTCATGGACACGAAGATGCAGGGAATATTTGGGCTGGGGATGGTGGTGGGGGTTGGCTTCCGAGGTGCCCATCACCTACCTGGGAAGGGGTGACAGGGTGTTTCGTGGCTGCCCAGCCACGGGGACGGAGAAGCCCCGCGGCTAGGAGCTCTCCCGATAGCACTGTGAAAAAAAATAAGGATACCTCACCTTGTAACGTGCTCGCCCTTTCCACGCCCGGCTGAGGAGAGCCCTGGTTCAAAGTCCCCGGGCCCCCGCAGCAGGATCTCCCCGTCCCGCCGTTCCTGAGCTCCCGCGGGGGTTCCGCGGTCCGCCGGGGTCCGGCTCCGGGCGGAGAAACGGCAGAGCACGGCGAGGTGTGTGCCGGGACATGAGCCACACTGACACGGGGCGCGACAATACCTCCTGCATTTCCTCTCTTCTTTAACGCGGAGCCCCCAAATCGTTGCAGGGGCGCCGCGCTTACCTCTTGATCCCGACAGCAAGTGAGAAAAAAATAGACATTTCTTCTTTTTGCTAAATTTCTAGACCCTAATTGAAGACAAGTGGCAAATGGTTTTTATTAAAACCCGCCTCCAATTCCGGGCGTTTCCAGACAAACTGTGCAAACCTCTGGCATCGCGCACGTACAGACACATTCAATATTTCTCTGTTCAGTAATATATCAATATCATCTGGTTTTGTATCTCTTTCCAGGCGCAAATTTCAGGGACTCGGTTGTGCACAGATCCCCCCGGCGGGTCCTTTGATGCGACCATGTCAGAGACCACAGAAAAGGGAGTCGGGAGGGACGGGCAGGGCACCCCCGACGCCCCTCAGCCTTCCAAGGCGACCTGAGCATAAAGGCTGCCGATGCTCAACGTATTTACAGAGATCCTCCACCTTGCTCCATCATTTTATCTCACAAGATTTCGCGCCTCTCGTTTGAGAGAAAAGGCTACACCTTTTCCCCAGACTTTGGGGTCTCCCCACAGTCCTTGTGCGGATTTGGTTGTACCGGGAGACACGAAATTATTTTGTCGTTTGCCTTAAAAACGGGGCAGATGCAGGCATTTATTTCTGTTTTATTTCTCGTTTAACTCAGAGGCAGCGGCGGCTGCTGCATCGCATCCACCCTGAAACGAGAATTACAGGTACAAATGAACCCGTGGCTTACTGGTGCAGGGAAAAAATTTAAATAAATACATATATATTTTATATCCTTTCAATACCTGGCACTTCGGATGCCGGGAGCCACCCCATGCCCTCCCCGTTTGCCCTGCAGGAAGAAGCTCTCGGGCATCCCCGCTGTTGCTCCGCACCCGGGGAAAGCCCCTGCGCCCATCCCGCTCCCCCGCAGCAGGACTGAAGAACCCCACAACCCCAGAGTCACCCCATCCCAGGACCCCCGCAACGGCGCGGTGGAAGAGGGGGACGAACAGGAAATGCTGCCGGCAATGCCACAGCCCCTCCTCGACCCGCAAATGGGTCCGTGGCTTCCAGCCTCGCCCGTCGTGGCGTGTTCCTCCCTCCATAGGAGCAGTAATTAGCCTTTTTCTTATAATTTCCTCCACATCAGGAAGAGGAAAGGTCATCCTTTTGTCCTGCATTTCCCTCCTTCCCCCCAAAACTTGTCTCTTTGACCCTCCTCCAAATCGATGCTTTGAGCAGGTCTCAGCCCTTCTGGCCGCCGTGTCCGGTCATGCGATGGGACCACGCAGAGCCCCCCACATGTGCCAGAGCTGCTGTTGCATTTCTGGGAGACTTGCACTCGTCCTCCCTCCATAAATCTCCCCCAAAGGGGACTTTCTGCCCCTTCATCCAACTGCCAGAGGGCAGAATTGGAGCCGGTGCTCTCTGGGGGCTTGGGTAGGAACCATGCTGAGAGGAGGGGGTGTAGGGGCAGACACTTCCCAGCTGGGGGCCATTTTTTGGGGACAGGAGGCCATCTGGGTAGGCATGTGTCCCAGGGCATTCTCACCCACTGAGGACACCAAAGGCCCTGAAACTGAAGAGCTGTACACTGATGAGGCACTTGGCAGGCTGGGGCTGAGGGGCAGCTCCCCCACTCGTGTGGCAGCATAAGTCACAGCACAGACCCTGTTGTCAGACGCCTTGAATCAGAAATTTTGCCACTACTGTCATTCCCGGGGGCTCTGCACAAACATGACATAGGACAGAGGTGCTTTGCCTGCCCAGGGGAGCAGCCCACCCATAGCTTTGTTGGCAGAAGGAGAAGGGACCCTGTGGCAAAAGCACCCGATGGAATTGCAGCCAAACAGGTACAGATGCAGGTGCCAGGAAAGCTTTAGCATCACCTGCACAAGCCTGCCAAATAAGTTGTTATCAGGTCTCCAATATTGAAAAAATTAATTTTAAAACAGTTTTCAAATATTGTTGTTTCAAAACGCTTGATCCCTTCCACCTCCATAGTTTTGCATTTCCTGAACCTTCACAGGACAGATACATTTACTTGGCCTTACTTGGCTTTTCTTCTCTAAATAATTAATTTAGCAAATGTTTAAAAAAAAAAGGAAACAACCAAAAAACCACCTAAAACCCAAAGGTAAAAAAAAAATACAAGATAACCTCCAGCTTAAAGATCCAGAGAGTACACACAACACTAAAATGAACCTCCTCAAATGCAGGGGAAAAAAAATCCAGCTCCACAGTCAGAACTAGAAAACCTTAGAAATGACCAGTTTTATCAGCTTCCTCCCAAGTTACCAGGAGGGCACCATGAAGTGTCCCTCACCACTGCTGTGACCCCCTTCCTGCAGCACGCAAGGCAAGAGGTGGCCAAGTGGGAAGCAGAGTGCACTGGGGTGGGCGTCCCCTGTGTGTCCCCCCAGCCCAAGAGGCTGTGCAAAGTGCGGGATGCTCACCCTTGACAGGGACACAGCACATCACATTCGTGCCGCTGCAGCGCAGGATTTCACTTCCCAACAGCAGCAGAAGTATTGATTCCTCTAAAAGGTAGGATTTGGGTCTTAAGGTCTTTAGCTCGTTTTTCCACATGAAAAGTTTTCCACCTTCCCCTAGTGCCAGGTTTGGGAAGAGAAGCAGCTCACAGCATGGCAACTTTCCCTGCCAAGCACTGCTGCCAGGAACGCACACTCCCCATCTTGAAGCAGCATCAGCCACTGCACGAGTTACCTGTAGGTTTGCACAAATCCCAAAGCTCCCCATACAGCACAGACAGATGCTCAGGAAGGGAAATATTCACCAGAAAGGACACAGAAAACTCCAAAATGTAAAGTTTAAAAACTTTTGAAAAAATCTCCATGACAAATGCTTCAGAGGAAGCCTAAAGATGCAAGTCCAGCAGAACCAGTGGACCGGAGTCCTGCTGGAAGTGCAGCTGTCCCTTTGCTGTTCCAACCAGCAGCGTTCCGAAAATGCTGCATTTTCCTACTATGTACAACCATCCCCTGCAAAACTCATCCCGTAAGTCCCAAGCCGAGGCTTAACTTACTCAAGCCAGTGATGCCCCTTCCCTGCTGGCAGCTAAGGCAGCGCTGAGGTGCTCTGCGGGTGTGAAGGGCTAACATAGGAAGAGCATGATTTGCATGAAGGGCCTGATTTGGCTGCTTTCACCCAGTCTGGGGGTCAGAGCCTAAACAGAAGTAAATCCCCCAACCCCACACTGCCTTCGAGCTGGGATGATTTGTGCCTGTTGACCTTAATGAGGATTCAGCTGGAGGAAAGAAGGCAAAACATTGGATTGGCACCTGGATAGATGGAAACAGGATTGCTAGCTTTACATGGGAAATTATATCCATTTTTCATATCAGTTTTGAATTTGCAGTGTATTCATGTTATATTGCCTTCTTCAAAAGTGTAGATTTTGTCGCTGGAAATAATTTTACAGACAGTTTTAATGTGAAAATAGGAAACCAAAAGCTTCCAAATCCATCCACCTGTAACAATGTGTCAAGGAACAGCACATGAGTGGCTATGTTGGCTTTCTTCTTCATGGGGTGAAAATTAATTTGGGGTCCTCAAATCCTCACCAGGAAGATAATAGTGTTTAAATAAAGTGCATGGCCTGAGCTCTCCAGCAGTTCCCGACTTTGCTGATACTGATGGCAATTAGATGAATCCTTTGGAAACAGGGTTCTGGGGCCCAGAGGATGAAGCTGTGTGTACTTTCAGCCTCACTAAATCCCAGGCAAGAATGAATTTTTTGGAGGTGCAGATGTTGGCATTATTTAGCTGATATTTTACAGATGCTGTTGTATAGTTCTGATACATTTCTTCATAAATTCAGCATAATTTTGTATTTTTTATTGAACTCCAGAGAGCAGACAAAGATTATTTGGGTTGGAAAGTTTTCAGGGTATGAAAGCAAATGATACCCAGGCCAACTGTGGTATCACTATAATAATATATATAATTATAATAATTTCCACCTTGAGAATTAGGAGCTGCATAAAACAGCAGCATAAAATTGGTGTTTAGAATAGAAACTTGGCACCAAGTTCTTTCTGCAGCTGCTGCAAAACTGCACACAAATCTCTCCACAGGACTAGTGCTATTGTTTTTAACGGATTATATTTTATTAGATTTTTGAAGAGCATTCACATCATAAAATGCATGCAAGAAGTACTGTGTATGTAAAACACAGCCACATTAATTATGAAAGCTAGTAAATGAATCATACATTACTGCAAATATATTATGCATTGCTTACATCTCTTTGCCTTGGCATGTTTGCACGATAGAAATAGAAACTAGAGAGGAAAGTTGGTAAAAAAAATTGAGGGAAAAATAACATCAGTTGAGGAGGAACAAGAAAGAGGAAAAACACAGAGGGAAGATGTAATACCAGCATGACCTTATTTTTAAATGAAGTCAAACTAATGGCCCTTGTGATATTTGAGTACCTGGGCACTACAAACCCGTGAGTCAGGAAACTCGTACGGTGATTTCCCTGACAAAGATATGTGTGATTTTGATAAGAGAATGATACGGCCTATCTCACAGAGCATTGCTAGGGGCTGTGGATTTTTCTCTGTCTTTCACAAAATTATGTGCCTGGTTACAGATTTTAGCAAAGAGCTGGTGGTGTATTGTATATGAGGAGTGAACTGGCTTTTTAGGATGATGACTTATTTCCTGCCAAATTTGCTTTAAGAAACCACTTAAGTTCCGTGCAAAAGACTTCATGTTGCTTTGATTTATTACCCAGGATATAAATGGGGAGCTGTCTGGTTATAGAGGAATTCAGAGCAAAATTAAATTTTTCTCCTATAGGAATAACAACTATTCCATGCAGCCAAAACACATTATCTTGTCTGTAAAACTCTCACTGTACGTTGGGATATATTAAATAGGGAAGAGACGCACACCATGAGTCTGCCGAGATAATATACACTCGGCTCAACTTGCAGCCAAATCACGATGTGATGTGAGGCTGTTGATACATCTTAAAAACTGCAGAGCAGGCTCCTCAGAGATGGGGAGACACAAAGCCTGTGGCAGCCCTGAGCTCGGTCTCGCTGCGCTCGCTGCGGTCCGCGCTGCGCGGAGCCCGGCACGCAGGGAAGGCAGCTGCCCGCAGAGCTAACGCTGGCCAGCCGGGCTTCGCTTTGGCAGCTTTCTCTCTGAACCCAAAGGTATTTTCCGAGTTGGTTATCCCGTTGTTTGCATTCCTCCGGAGCCTGCCGGGATGTTGCTGTCTGCTGGAGCGGGGCAGGGGCTGCAGGAATCGCGTCTGCGCTCCCGTGAACAGCGCTGCCGGCCCTCCTCCTCCCGCGGCTTCCGAGGGGCCCTTCTCTCGCCCTCCTTGCGCTGCTCTTGGCACCCAGCTGCTCTCATTTGTCTTCAAGGCTCCAGTGCGAACTGCAAGAGAAACAGAACATTCAGTCAGCACGGAGTTAAAGCCGTCCCAGGCTCTGCCCAGGCAGCCAGCGTCTGATCTCACAACGCAATCCAAAAAACAACTTTCACTCAATTTTAAGACTTTCATTGCAGGCTCAATCTGGCATGCACACGTTTTACTGAAAGGGCTGCTCCACCCTCTGCTCTGCACTCGCCCTGATACCACGGCACTGCAGGGACAGAGAGAGGCTGGGGCTTGACTTCAGGAGCAGGTCCAGAGGAGGGCAACGGAGCTGGTGAAGGGTCCGGAGCACAAGCCTGGTGAGAAGCAGCTGAGGGAGCAGGGGATGTTCAGCCTGGACAAAAAGAGGCTCAGGACGGACCTTATCATTCTCTAGAACTACCTGACAGGAGGTTGTAGCCAGATGGGGTCAATCTCTTCTCCCAGGTATCAAATGACAGGATGAGAGGAAATGCCTCAAGTTGTGCCAGAGCAGTTTTAGACTAGATATTATGAAAAATTTCTTCACTGCAAGAGCTCTCAATCCCTATCATAGGCTGCCCATAGCAGTGGTGGAGTCACCATTCCTGGCGGTACTTAAAAGACCTAGATGTGGCACTTGGGGACATGGCTTAGTGGTGGACTTGGCAGTGCTGGGTTAACTGCTGAATTTGATGATTTTAGGGAGATTTTTCAACCTAAATAATTCTATGGTTCTGTTAAACCTGACTGAAGTCTTTCACTTTTGTCATATATTGAAAGGACATTTCCATTAAACAACTTGTGTTAACAAACCCCATGAGAAGTCTGCTGATTTTTACTAGAGAAAAATCTTTGAAAGAAGGAAACTTGAAAAAGGGAGTTTGAGCTGAGCTGAACCCAAGGAAAAGGAATGCCAAGAGCAGACACAAGGGCAGGCACTCGCTGCTGGCGACCTTTCTGATAATTGCAGTCAAACAGCTCTGCTCAAGAACCCGTTTCACATAGCCCAGTGACCAGGACTGTTCTGGCACATCAGATACACAAATAATCCAGAGAAATATTCAGGGTTTGAAGTCCGTTCTTATTGCCCTCCAAGTCTGAATACCTAAAAAAGCTAGTTGCAGGTTCATTTTGGGGTTAGACCTTACATCGCATCTCTGAGATGAAACAAATTAAAAACATTGGCTGGAAGGGACCTCTGGAGGTCTTGAGTTCAACTCCCACCAAAGGCAGGGCTAATGTCAACGTCAAATCATAATAAGCCTTTTACAGTACAAAATCTGGAATAGCCATGAAGGAATTACATTGATCTCCCTCTCTCCAGGTCACTTAGGAGAGATCTTCAAAATCAAATTCTCTCTTTGTCTCACTTTTGGCTGGATAAACTGTTTTAGGAAAGTCTCAGAGACTATACTGAGCACAGAATTGGATTTTATAAGCCAGTAAAGTTTTTTCTGCCACAAGTAAATTCACCGTCCATTCTTAAAACCTCAAAGACTGACCTAAGTGGCTGCCCTAGAGAAGGACATGAGCCACTGTGCTTAAATGGTTTGGACTGGGAATGGGCCAGATCACATTAAAATCCACCTCCACTGATCCCAGTGTGTTTTGGACCAAGCCCTGAAGAAGGGGACAAAGCCAGGGGTATGTTTTGTGCTTGAAGAGTGCTGCGTCTCTGTGCCAAGCTGTCACACAGCCTCTGGCAGGAGTAAGGACATGGCTAGGGACCCTGCACAGTCAGCCCTGCCCACCCTCCTTCTGGGAAATAAAAGGAGAAAAAAGTGGAAATAAAAATCTAGGAACATGGCGAACACCTCAGGCAACTCAAAACCCTGGGGATTAGTTAATTCCATCTGACAAACCCCTTCCTCCTCGTCCATATCCAGCTCTTCTCCCAAATCTCTCAGTGTCATCCATGCCAGAGAACAGCTGCAATGCCAAAGCTGCAAATGTAGGGACTTAGGATCAGCGTGGGAAGCTCAGTGGAGCAATTCTGGGACCTGAGGGACTCTGCAGAACATCCCTCTTCTTCAGGATGTAAATCTGCCCTGCTTACCATGGTCAGCTAGAGAAATCCACCTGGCAGGGGACTGTTTTGGTGCCGTTTAACACTGTTTGGCTCATGTTAAGTTATTAACATTGCAAGGAAAAATTCTGGGATGTTGGTTGCAGGAACCAAGTGGTGGTTGGCACATCATGCATCAGCAAGGCAGGAGACTGGCACTGGGCTCCATCCCTCCTTGCCCTGTGAGGCTCTGGTGCAGAACCAGAGCTCTGCTACCTTCTGTCTTATATTTCCACCACCTTAGAGCCAGTAAGAAAAATAAAGCCTTTAGATGATTTCCACTACCTCCAGGCAATCTAGAACCTTTGCCAAAGAATTACACAGAGGCAATATTAAAAACCAGGGTTTTCCCTGAAGTCTTTTAGACACAGAGGTTGCAACCAACGCCCTTCCTGGCAGGCAGGGAAACCAACCTCCCATCAGGACCCCATTTTGTGACTTACAGAGCCTGTCAGGAAAGATCGATAGTTGGCATGGTAACAAGCTCATTCCCCAAGAATAGAGCTCCTTTTTATTAAATTTGGCTGGCTATTGATCAGTTCCTGATCCACGTGTCAAAACATGACAAGCACTTAATGACTCACAGATTTTTATTGAGGCAAATAAAAAATAATAATATCATGAGGCAGCTGGGGGCTGCTGCGTGCTTCGGAGGGCGGCCTGTTGGCTGCCATCGGACCTGGGCCCAGTGCAGGGATGGGAAACGAGCACGAATGTATCCTACTCGTACGGCAATTTTAAAACTGGTTTTGCCCTGCCATGGAGGTCTCTTAGAGCAGCATCCCCACCAAGCAGCTTTGTGCTGTGTGGGATTTTGTCCCTCCTCCCCACTCGCTCTCCATGTCTGGCTACTCTCTGTTAACAGTGAGGCTGTGCAGTCCCTCCCCACAGCTCCCAACCCTCCAAACCCAGTGGTTTCCCAAAGGCTCCTCTTTGGACCTTGAAAATTTTCCCTCCCCGGTGGGCTCCCGGTTCCCAACACACCTGCAGCCTGCAATGAGGCGACTGATGCAGTCAGCCCATGCAGATTTGCTGACAGAAGCTCTAAAGTTTGAGTTAAACTTATTTACCTTGGTCCTCCCAAGCAAGGCTGTTTCCTCTGCATCCCTGAGCACATGGCCACAGCCCGGGCAGCAGCTCGGCCAGTCCTCACAGCAGCCTGACACCCTGGGGGTCCACACACCGCCCATGTGCCATTCCAGAGGACAGGTAGCTCTGAGGTGGCAGAGTATAAACCCCTCAGCCTTCCCACTGGAGGGATACAGGTCCTCAGCAAGATGATTCGCCTGTTCAAATTGCTTTAATATGCATTTACATGAGAGATAATAACAGTTCCAAAGGCTTCTTCCAGACTATTAAATAATACTCACTTAACAGAGTGTCTGAATTCATGCTGAAATGACAGCCTATAATAATCCAGTCATATCTATCCTGCACACACAGCTGACTATAGAGGCTCAGAAAAACTGCAAGATGTATTTATTTGCATGATATGGTATACGATAGCTAGTTTTTTCAGGTCATCTGCTGTGACTGGTCTGATACAGAGAAGTTGCTGCAAAAGGTCTTTCTATCTCCCTCTATCAAATATCTTAAGGTGAGAAAAAATGCTTTTATTCCCAAGCCCGCCTTCACTGTGTGCATGGCACTGACACAGCGATGTGTGGCAAACCCTGATGTGGGTGCTGGTGCATCCTGATAATGTCTGTCTCCTCTCCAACCACAACAGTTCTGCTCTGCACCAGCAAAGCTGGATACAGGCAAGTCCTCCTGGAAACAGTGAGCTCAATAAAGAGCAGCTTGTGAGGCATCTTAAAACCTTCAGCAGATTAAGCATCATACAGCAATATCACCATGCATCCTCTGCAGCCAGCAAAACTCATTCTGTTTTACAGGTGGGATGTAGAGCCCAGTTTACCCGCTTGCAGCCACACCAGAGATCCTGCAGCATGAACAGATCTCCACATTCCTGATGCTCAAGGATGTGCACAACCATACCAGCATACACACTGCAGTGTGCACTGCTCTCACCCACATTCCTGTGGGACCATCACCGTGCATCGTCTGGGCCTGCTGGCACAGCTGCAGCACCCACCCGAAAGGTCACAAGAAGATGGGCCAGGCAGCACTGGTTGTTTTTCTCAGGCTTTCGAGAGAAAGCAATGCCTAGAGAGCAGAGCAGCCCCCTCTCCACTTGCTGGCTGGGGATGACAGAGTGCCCCAGGTCTGCAAAGTCACTGACATTCTCCGCCTCAGAACAAAGGATGAACTTTGTCATCACATTACTCATGTTTTTTTCCAGATGCTCAAAGAACAGGAAGAAATCAGGTTAGATCAGTAAGTAAGTGGACAAGAGAAATGTTCTTTGTCATCACCTTCCTCCAAGGGCAATTTGGTAGGAGAAAGAAGAGTGCTGCCTTGCCCATATGAAAGCTTAGCAAATCCTGCCAGCAATTCCACTGAAAGAACATCATGTTCCCATTTGTTCTCTATTTAAGACTGTGCTCCCAGCCCTGTGTGTTCCCCTCTCAAGAACATTTAACCCAGAGGAAGTTACCTAAGCAGCCTGAACACCTGAACACGCCTAAAGACAAATATTGCCAGAGGGTATCTGGAGATGCAGCAAACCCATCACATCATTAACTGCTCCTGAAATCTGACTCTGTAGGACTGGACTGGAGTCAGGCAGCGGAGCAGTGGGCATGGTTTGCCTTGAGATTGAGCAGCTGAGCTTCAAGTAGAGCCTGGCAGCAGCATGACCTTCACAAACCACAGGTGGTTTGTCCCCACGCAGGCCCCAGCCACCCTGTGCCAACTCCTGCCCAGCTGCAGAGCCAAAATTCAGCCCGAAAAGCTAATTGATCCTCAGGTAGAGAGCTGCAGCAAAACCCTGTTTCCCATTGACCACTTTTACCAAAGATGTTCAAAATTACGTCAGTAATGTTGGCACTTTCTGCTTACAAATTAAAATCCAATTGTTCCAACAGCCAGGAAAAATTCCGAGGGAAAGCTGTAGTGTATATTTGTGGGAATCAGCCATTTGCCACTTTTAGCTGCTCTTGATGGATTTTAAAAGGCCTCTGCCCTCAATGCCAGTGGGAAGCATGGCAGTGTCCACCAGCTCTCCTGGCAGCTCCCCTGGGCACTGCGAGGGGTTGGGAAAACTCCTTAAACCCACCACAGTGCATCCTCCAAACTCTCCAGGGTGGGCAAATGCAGCAACGGCAGAGCAGAGCGGAGAGACTTAACAGCCTGATCTTGTGCTAGGGTTTAATTTAAGTTAGAAATAACATCTCTTTCTCATCTAGATCATATTAGGATTTTGAAAGGGCAGTCACGCAACTTCCCCCGGCAGTTATGGCAGAACCGTGCTCGGAAATGAATGGAGCTCGTGGAAGCATTCAGGACCGAACAATTGGATTTATAATTAGGCCTAAAAAGGGAAGAACACTGAATAAAAGCAGCACAGCCAATTTTAGAAGAAAAGGAAGTTCTGGATGGAATTCATTGGGGTAGAGCACTGAAGTGGAAAGGGAAAGTGTTCAAAGATAAATGAGTTTAGGCCTAAGAGTTTGCTTGACATCTAGAAAATGTACTAGGAACACAGTGTCAAGAAAAGCTAACGTGAATAACAAAGAAACACAAGAAGTGAGAGAAGAGAGGAAAGAGCCATAAAACTTTGGGACAACAAAGAGTTGCAATTATAGAGGGAAATGTAATGAAGTGTAAAAAATCATAATGAAAGCAAAGATAGAGAATGAAAGGATGATTGCATATTTGCTTAATGCACATCGGAGAAGTGTCAAAGACATGGGGAATGAGAGGTCACTAAATGAGAAAATAAAGCCTCTGGAGGAAAGACACTGAATTTGTTGCTTTAAATACAGACTTACGTGCTTGGGATTTACCACTTGAAGGCCAGTGACAGAGGCCAGTGACAGAAACATTTTCCTAAGGGAGAGAAAAAAATTTCCAAAGGAAATGGAGCTTATTTTTTCTTAGACAACTGATCCAGCAACGCAGTCTGACCCAAGGCAAAACACTGGGATCTAACAAGGGCACAGAAATAGAGGGAAAACTTAGTCTAAAAAGCCCCCAAGTTCATATTTTCTTAACAACACCCTTTACTGGCACCAGTCCTGTCTCAAAGTGACTCAGTTTTTGCAGGTGATCTGCTTCGAGAGGGGCATCTGCTCTCAGCCCTGATGGGGCTCCCCTCCTTTATGGGATTTTTCTAATAGGATGAAATTGGTGCCCCAAAATCCTGTCACATCCCACTGTATTGTTCCCCAGTAATATCCCAGCAAGGGAGCTGCACACAACAGGTTAATGCTGTGGCCCACAAAATCTTTGTACCAGGCCCAGATCAGCAGCACAGAGTGCGATGAAAGCCATCCCAGGTTCTCCTGTGGGGGTGTCACATGGGCTTCACTGCCTGCAGCCCCTCTGTGGTTGTTTAAAGGAAAACCCAGAGTTTCTCAGCTATGGGGAAACCTGAGCTCTGCTACTGAATGAAATACAGACAGTTACTCGTCAACATATCCCTTTCCCAGCACAAGGTGCAGCCGTGGCTCTGCAGTTACAGGTCTGCGGCTGGTTTTTGAGTCCAGCAGAAGAAAAAGGCTCTTTCTCTATAGAACAGTGTCCCCAGCAGGGACACAGGGTTTCAATACCCTTTTCTGCCCTGAAATGAGGAATGGCCACGAGCTGGGGGTCCCTCTTTGTCGGGGCAGCTGGGAGAGTACAAGGGATGGGATCAGCACCCTGCAGGCAGCTTCCCAAACCCATGGCGTGGAGAAGGAATCAGCAGCTAATGGAGAACATGGCTTAGATGACTCCATCACAAGCACCAAAGAGAAGCACTGGGTAGGACACAAGGAGTGAGTCCTCTCCTCATCCATTTGTCCCAGTGCTGTCTAAATGTCCCACTCATGTGGGTGCTTTTTCATCCCAGGTGAGCGATTGGGATCCCCAAAGAAGCGCAGGGTACTCCTGGGCTGGCCCAAGCCATCCCTCTCCTTTGGGACCTCCAGGGCTCAGTGACCTCAGAAACGGGGCTGAGGAGGAGCTCACAGCCCCCAGCAGCCCAGGACACCCATGGAAGAAGCAGAGAAAGGAGTGGAACAAGGCTGCCAAGTGCATTTTCCCTCAAAAACCCTGTGAACAGCAGAGTGACACCCTGGGAACAGGATCCTACTGGTGCATTTATCAACCAGGCGATATCTAGACAATTAGTAGTTTTCTTTAATTTAGGACTAATTTTGTCCCACCAGTTTAAATTAAAGCCCCCAATAGGATAATTTCCTCATAACCATAATTTTGTTACAAGCTTTTCATTAATCCAATCACAACTTCTATGATATTATTTGGCAGCTGATTGAGACTACAGGAACCACAGGGGTTCACACACATTGTCTCTTTTCTGATAAAAAAAAAAAAAGTAAAATGAGTCCAATTAAAAATTCCTTTAGTACTGTCTAATATGTGAAACTCCCCAAAGTCAGGACTAAAAAATCATCATTCCAGCCACGCAGCCCATCCGTGGGTGACAGCAGAAGCTACATGCTAATGTCAGCCGTCCGTAGGTGTCTGCCTGTCTGTTTAGCTGTCTGTAGCAAAAATATAGTTAAACAAAATTGCCGGGATGGAAATATTCATGTTTGGAAATATTTGTCTACGGCTTTGGGAAATTTTCTCTGGAGTATTTTGGTTTGATCTCAAGGCTCTCTCAGCTCCCTGAAGTCTTACTCAAAGCATCCCAGGCCATGATGCAAATATTCAGCACACAGCAATTCCCTGCAAATCTCATATTCATAGCAAGAAATGGAAAAGAGAGAAACCCAGTGGTGGAAAGGTCTTGTGGCAGTAATAACATACACAGCATTGTCAGATGGGGAAGCTTCAGCGCAGAGATGCGCTAATTTGGAGGAAAGAAAAGAATAGAAAGCAGTGGGGATTTTAAAGTGAATTCAAGTCTTAAAAATTGCACTTTCTTCACGTCACACACAATCACTCCTGACAGAAATTTTTCTGGCACGTTGAAGTGCAGAAGGGAGGTGACAGAAATCCCTTGAAATAAACACAACAAAGAAGTCAAAAGAGAAAATCAAAATTAATCTAGGCTGTATAATAGAAATATTAAAGCCAAAGGGATCTGTTTCCTTCTTCTCTATGAGCAAGAGCCCCCAGGCGTGGAGGGGCTGCTTCAGCACTGGGGGAAGGAGGATTTCCTCTCCCCTCTGTATGCAAAGCTGTGGCTCACCAGAAGCCACACCATGGCCTGGACCAAATTCCAAGATCAGTAACAATGGCCTGCATCTTGTGCTCTGGTCAGGCAAGGCCCACCTGGAGACACCCCAGAGGGTGCTGGAGCTGGCAGAGGTGCAGGCAGGGGAGGGCAAGAGCAAGTGGGGGTGTGGTGGAAGGGGATGACTAAGGAGACACAACAGAAAGGTCAGGTTTTTCCCCCCTAGCAAACAATATGCAATGGCAAAGGGAGGGGGACAGGCACCAAAACACTCCTGAAACTGGGCCAAACATGGCAAATGTTTCTGGAGATTAAAAAAAAAAAAAAAAGAGGGTGTATTTTAATAAAAGAGATATTGTGTATGGACATTTCAAAGACAAAACGCTCCCACTTCCCACTTCAAGGCTGCATTTGCATTTCAAATTGACATCAGCCCAAGTGAGAAAAAGAAAAATGTTCAGAAGAACCCGGAGATGAACCTCAATGCCTGGTTGGTCCTGGATGAAACCCACTTGAGTTTGCCAGACAGCCTTTGAGCAGGTCAGGCTAAGCTGCCCATCAGTGGGCCATGCCCCATGCAAGACCCCAGAGAAAAAACCCTAATTTTCAAGTTATTCTCACACCAGGCTGCTGAGAGGAGGAATGGGACTGTGGTTTTCCCGCTCCCTGCACACAATTCCCCTTTATTGAAAGAAGCTGGCATTTGCACCTTTCCATCACCAGGAAACCCCTTGATTCCTAATTAATCTCTCACTAAGAACCATACCTGCAGTGGCTGGATGCCGCAGTGCAACTGGCAGGAGCTTTTAATCCTCCCCCAGCTTTACCTCATAGGCAGAAACCATAACTGAGCAATGCTAGAATTTCTATGCTGTGAAATAATGAAAAATTTTGAAACATGCTTCCCGTCCAACTCAGGGATAAGTCAAGACCCAGAAATTACTCCAAACACGAACAAGAAAATTTCTCTCAGAGCTGCCCAACTGCTTCCACACAGGAGACCTAGAGTGCAAAGAGCTGGTAAAACAGGAGCCTGTGAGGATTCCCACCTGTTTTCATTTTCCACATTTTCCTGTTCACACTCTCAGGATATTGAATCTGACTCCACTAAACAGCCTGCCTGACAACTCTGACTTTTTCCAGTGGAAACCAACTCAGCCAGGAAAAGCAGAAGGTAAGATGTGAGCTGTGAGGTACAGCCATGTCCCTGCTCTCCCACTCCTGCAGACCACGCTCGAGCACGACAGGACAATCCAAATCCCATCCCAGCTGAGCACAGGGCAGCTTTCAAACCCAAGGATGGCTGCACAGACAGTGAGTAAGTGGTGGTGCCCTTTCATGCCCCGCTGTGCTGAGCTGATAGGCTCAGGAATTACGGCTTTTCTACCTCAACAACACGTTTTTCTGGGACCTTTGTTTCTACTGCAGGTTAAACACATCAAGGCTTCCTTGCTCAGAAGTGAACGTGGTGCAACTTCTGCCTTGAGAGAGGGTCAGGAGGGGTTACCTTCACACAGCAGCATTGCTCCTCTTCCCTGCTACCCCTGTGATCCAAGCAGATCTTTCCCTTATGTTGTTGCAGCTCTTCCTTTTGTGTCCTCAACTAAAAGAAATTAACTTCTACTGGGAGCAGCCGATGAGGCGCATATCAATAATTAGGGGTCCAGAGGCTTCATGCTACTGTTTCCCTACATCTCTGCCAACAAGGATAAAAAGTGCCCAAGATGTGCTGACTTTCCTGCCATGCAGGGAGGCAACCCAGCCCCACATCCAAGGAAAGGAGTATGATGGTAGAGGTGAGGGGCAAGCAACCAGGCACCTAGACATGAATATTTGGGGTGCATCTGATTTTTGGGTTATGAGGTACCACTGTGTGCTAGGGTAGCCTAAAATCTGAAAGAATTTAATCCCAGTCCAAAACCAGGACAGCACAGTGAGGTGCACGGGACTGTGCAGTTTTGCTGGATCAGAACCTGGGTGCAGGGGAGAGGCAGCAGAGCTGGAAATGCAGGGTCAGAGCAGTTCAGCCCCATATTCAGAGGGGCTCCAGTCCTAGTCCTTGTTGAAATTAGTCTTTGCATGGATACTTATAAATAAATCCAGGACACTGCTTGCGTAACAATAACACTTTGCAGTATCTGGCATTTGCCGCTAGTTGAAGGCTAAGCAAACCATGCTTCAGTGGAGCATAAAATTGCTTTTCCTTTGGAACAAGCAGGGCATTGTAGTAATAGGCAAAACTGTACATTGTGTTAACGGCTGTATTTTCACATTATTGATTTACATTGTGTAATGCCATGCAAGACCTGCTTTCGATGATACGTGCATCTGTCGTATCACAATAACTGCAAAGGGCTGGGTGCTGCTCGGAGAACGAAGCGCTGGGGATCCGGGGCAGATTCACATCCGTGTGCCCATCATGCGGAGGTGATGATTAGGGGGATGTTGTGGTAATGAGCAGGTCCCAAGTGTGCACTATGTAAATCAAGGCTGCCCGGGTCAGCTTCCACTTACTGTGCACATCCAGCTTTTTCAGCCTGCTTACTCTTCTGACAAGGAGAGCGTATGGAAATGCTTCCCCTTGGCAGGTCCCCTTAGCTCTATGTGTTTCAAGGTATCCAAGATAGATGGGCTGCATTTTTTTTCCTCTCTCCTTTCCAACTATTTTCTGCCACGTCTTCGCAGCCCCGGCATGGGGATGCCTACAGGGGTCACCAGCAGAGCAGTATGAGAGAGACCCATCAAAGATGAAACCAGGGAAGGTTGTCACAGGAAATGTAATCACTAAACACATCTTAAAATAAGAGAATGAATAATCAGAGGATACAGGGTTTTGAATTTAAAGGCGTTAACTTCAAAAATGCAAGAGTGAAGTGTTGATATCGGTCTGAAACATTTTTAAAAACACTATGTAGTTACTGCAAAGCTTTGTTTTACATTACCTGGCCTGGTGGTAAATTAGGTAAGCTTCCATTAATCTATCATATCTGACTTCACTGCTCACACTGGCTCTAAGAGCTGTATATTATAACAAGAAACATTAAAATAATATTTTTCTTCCTTTTTGTTTGGATACTTTAAAATTGATTGTCTCATTGTTCAAAGAGGAGGGACAATTCCAGACCTAGCTTGCCAGACCAGGAACTGGTTCCGATTCTTTCCTCAGCTACTGATTTTCTGGCTCCAGGCAAGCCACAGAGTCTCGTCATGCATTATCCTTTCTTAGCTGTAAGAAGAATCAGCCCTCCAGAGCTTGCAGAAGCCCACAGAACCCCAGAACAGACAGACTGCCCTAAAATCAAACATCACTTAAATATTTGTCTAGTACGTATCAGATTTAGCAATCAGAGGGGTTTTGATTGTGTCAGATGTTAGCGGCAATTTGGAATATTGAAATACTCATCTGAGAATCAGCTGTTTCCAGATGGAGAGCCATAGACATGCCCGAGGTGAGGAACTTGTGGTGCTCTGACATGGCGAGCACCTTCCATCCCCAAAGTGACACGTTATGGCTTTAGACACCATCACGAGCCAGCAGGGTTGGATCTGAAACGCGGGGAGAAGAGCAGTGACCCAACTCACACTGGCCATGCGGAGACTACAGGACAGAGGTTTCCCTTCCTCTGAGTGTGTGAGGGGATCTCTGTGCTCTGATGGATGTGTTGCTGTTTTCTGGCTGCCCTCCTCAGGCCTGAGGCAGCTCAGCTCTGTCCCTCTGCCAGCACCTCACAGGGTAGATGGAATTCCAGAAAATTGCTTTTGACACCAGCTACCTATGGCACCACAGAGACATTTTTAAAGCTCAGGCTGCAGCACTGCCTGTCTCCTGCCTGTCCCTGCCTCAGTGCATTCGTATCCACCATGTGCTTGTCACATTACCGAAATGGAAAACCAGAGTTAAATGAGAGTTCTGCTCTCCAGTTCACCTTTCATTGGAACAGGCTGCTTTTCCTTCCTTACATATTTTTTTTCTTTTCTATCTCCTAGTCTTAATCTATTCTCTTTATTTCAATTGAAAAAGTGGGGCACATTTTACCAAATTCTTATTTCACACAATCCAAGATAAAATCAAAGATATAGCATAATCTCAGTTATTACTACCACAAACTGAAAGAAAATCTAAGCTAAGGAAAGTTTTCACTCTTCTATAATTGATTTTTTTTTTCACTATTTACTCTGGTGCGTTTGCATTGATTGCTTTGAGGCTGCTCTGTTCTCCAGACCTGCAAATCACTAATGATCAAGACTTTAGCACTGCACATTGTTTAAAATGTTAGTTGTGTCATCAACAGCTCACAGAAGCAGTGCAGCTCTGGACTTGAGTCTCAGAAGGTAAAAGTCTTTTCAGTTTGTCTTCAAATACTTGGATAAATCCCGTTAGCTTTCTCCACACCATCAAAGCATTTGGATAGCATAAAGCAACTGAATACATAAAAATGTATCTAAACACCTTGTAAATCCCTACACAGAGATGTTGCCGACGCTACTTTTAAACCTAGGAAAACATTTCACCAATTACTGATCAAATACAATACAGCTAAATTTCACTGCCAGCACATCATTTTGATAATGGCTATGGAAATTATCCATTCAATAGCTATTCAGAAATAACTTAGAAAGATTGGTTTTCAGATTCTTCTGAGAATCCTGGAATAATCCCCTATAATCACCGTGGTGAGAATCCACCAACATTTTTGCCTTTGAAAAAGGCTGTTTGGGGCAAGAGCGCTGGTGGTCTCTGCCCATCCTCCGACGGATGCGTTCAAACAAAATATCTGAAGTCACCAGCACTTTGGTGGCAGAGGACTGGGGGTTTCATACTTTTACATGACTCAGTCAAGAAAGTCTGCCAGCACAGGAAAAGGCTTTAGCTTTCCTCCATCAGCTTGACTTCTCAGGTACACCTCAAAATAAATTTTCTTCCTTTCTCACAAGGCAAACTTGCATCATTTTCTATCCAGAGTATGAAAGAAACAAAACAAACAAAATAAAGTACCTAAAACAAGCAATAACTACACTTTGCACTTCCCTGCTGCTCTGTGACCGCTGCTAAATGTGAACCAGGAGTATTTTAGATTGTTGCAATTTCATGATCTTTCTTGCTGCTTGGTATAAGGCTGAATGGATTCGCTCTTTCTTCTTTAGGGAAAGACACTGTTTTCTGATTTCCTGTACTGATTCCATAGATGTAAAATTTGGTCTGACTAGAGGAGATGAAGCAGAAGGATTGTTGGATGAGAAACGTTTTCCTTCTCCCAAGTGGTAGATACCAGACCTGAGCATAACAAAAAGAAATACCGACATGTCTAAAGCTTTCCTTTCCCCTTCAGTAACACGGTTTTTGCTCCCTTATGAATTTCTGCTGCCCAGGTACCACAGAACCCTTAGCCCAAGAAGAACTGAATTTCTTTGTAGCTGCATATAAAGCTCTCGGGGACCCCCTGCCCTTGTGCCCTCCTTGTCACCCCACAGCAGAGGTGTCCTAACTCCCCTGTCACCCCAGCCAGAGTGGCTGTCCCCAAAAAGTGACACAACCTGCCTATCTAAAGCAAAGGGCAGCTACTGGCCAGCAGTGCCTTTGTCCCATCCCAGGACCAGGTCACGTATTTTCATGGGTAATTATGCAAGGGGTTAATTGGGGGCGTAACAGCCTCCCCTGGGAAGCTCAGTTAAAGACCACAGACCCAGCTTCCATCCCACAGGTGAGGACTGCAGACACATGCCCAGACTATTGGAATCCCTGGTCTCTGCAGCAGTCCACTACCATCCCAGTGTGCAGGAAAGAGGAACGCGTCACCAGCGAGGCACCTGCCCAGGGAAAGGCTGCAGCACCACCAGGACCCATGTGCTCCCAGTCCATGCTAAAATGGCAAAGCCATTCTCTCTTACCCCAAAACTGCAGTTTCCTTACCCCAAAGGCACTGAATAGAGGTTAAAGAGTTAAACCAGCAAAACACTTGTGTGAGAAACCTTTCTAATAGCTGCACATGAGTCAGTTTTCATTCACAACCAAATTCAGCCAAAAGGGCACAGGCACAAGCATCCACCCCAACAGCCCCGTGCTGGCCACCATAAAACCTCCACAGCCAGAGGAAGAACAAAGCACCGTAACTTGTTTCATAAGCAAAAGCATTTCGAGGCGGCTTGAAGAGAGAATCACACACCAAACGTGCTCACAATAACACACTGAATCCCTAATGATACAGGGACAGGCTGATGGCAGCTCAGGACTGTCACAGCGTGTCACTGGACAAGCCAAGTCTGCCTGCACATCACTCAAAGCCAAGATAGGGGCTAATTTGGGTGTATGTGCTATTAGCTCTATGACAGTGGGATCAGGAATGTTTTGGGGAGTGGAGAGGGCACATAGAGCCAGGCAGAGCTGAGGGAGGTGGAAGTACTGAGACAAGAGATGGAGGGGCTGCGTTCTCCTCTCCGACTGCTGGGCTGAGCCTTTGGCTGCAAGAGAAGTTGGATGTGAAGAATATACAAACGCCCCAAACCTTAGGGATTTCCTTGCACAGGAGGAAGTGGGGACTTCAGCAGCAGGACCTGAAAATCCTGGGCAGCATTTCCAAGCCATGCTCCCAGCCAGGCTAAAGGGAATGGGGCAGCCAAGGACACCTACCAGCCTCAACACTTGAGTAACCCTTTAAACAGGCTAGGCAGCCCTCAGGGCAGCCTTGCTGCAGGGCTTTTTTGTATCAGCTTTACCTTCCAGACAAGATTATTGACCTTTCCAGTGCAGTATTTAAAAACCTCCATTCATCCCCACTTTCCCCTTCCTTTACACTTCATTCCCTTTGTTGCTTTGTAATAAGAGAGGCAACAGGGCACGTATTTCTGCAGAACAAAGCATTATCATCCCAATTATAGTTTCCCGGTATTTTCTTCACTTTTACCATTTTATTAAAAACAATTAGCTGAGAAAAACCATCTTTTTAAATCTCTACACTATTGTTCTCATTTCTCTCTGAATCCAAGGAGGTCTTTTCAGAGGCTATTTTATTCATAATTACATATGTTGGAACAACTGCTCAGAAAGTGAGCCCAGAAAGGATTCTGACAATACTTCCCTAGCAGGCTTGGTCCTGCTACCTCTGAAGCATGTAATGCTAATGATTTAATAAAATGTATGTGAAAACAAGGGCTTATTTTCAACAGCTTGTGTAAATGATGGATGCAGCCATGCCAGGAGCGTTGGCCTAATGGATTGAGGAGGAGTTGGAATCGCAGCAAAATCAGGAGCCAAAGACTTTTGCTTGGCTGCCAGACTTGGCTCCCCTGACTCCTTTGAGGCACCTGGCTGCAGGCAGGTATGACCATGAGGATAACACAGCAATGGATGATGATTTTCCAAGATAAAGATCCCAGCTGCATCCATTAGTACTCAAAGCCTGCAGGACTCTTGTTACTGGTGTAAACTGGAGGAAGAGTGGCCCCATGGTCTCATTTGGCCCCGATGTTCCAAACTTGATTTAAGCACAGACCACTCCAGCTTGAAAGACACCTTCTGGAGCTTTTGGCATATGTATAATTCTTATTCCAAAGCTTCCTCCCTCCACTTCTCTGTTTACCTTATAGGCTTGTATTTAAAGGAATACAGTCAGAGCACTGCAATTTTTTCATTTGAAAGAGATTTTTGAAATTTATTTTATTTTTGTACACGGTGAAAAAACTTTAAAGTGTATCATATTCAGTCAATTGGCTCTTCACATTTTTTTTCAAACTTCCCCTCTACCACCTTTGTTAATTACCCACCATTTGAACAAGGGTCTTCTCCTGCCTTGATCTTGCCGTGAAATCATGATGCTATATTTGTCTTTCTAACATCAAAGTCATTTCCATGGTCACCAACTGTGATGTCATAAACACATTTTTAATGGCTTGTTTACAGCAGGGAACAGAAGGGGAGAAGAGATTATGGGTGGAAGGAAACTCTTATCGATACACAACAGTTTTAAGCACAGCTGTGAGGCTGAAGCATGCAGAAAACTTGAAGCCAAAAAAAAAAATCCTTGCTGAAATAGCTTCTCTTCTGTAGTTCATCCCAGCACAAAATTCCCTTTTTAAGTTACCAGTGAACAAGCAATCCCAATGGATTACTATTATGTCAGTCAGCCCAGAGTTGTGCAAATTACTTTCTAAGACTGGAAGGCAGCAAATCCATGCCCCAATCCATTTGGCTTGCTGCATAAATGAACACACACACACATCCCCAGCAGCTCCTACAGACGTCCTTGGGCAGGACACAGTGGGATCTGAACACTGTTGGCCCACTGTTGTACTTGTCTCAGGGCACAACAAGGATCAGAATGATCTCTCCCCAAGAGACACTTCAGTTGGACCAGAAGGTCCTTCAAGAATAGCAGGAACCTTCAGGTTATGTGACCCCACAGATAAGCCTAACTCCCCGAAAGGCCCAAAGCACCCCACTTCTGTCTGGGAGTTCATTAGAGAGATCACTGGTTGATGATTTTGTGATAGCCCTTGGAGATCCCTGACAGATGGAGATGGCTGTGGTCAGCCAAAGAAACCAGCACTGAGCACAGCTCTTTGGTGTAGGGGGGACGGACCAGGCTTTGCTCAGTGGTGCCAAGCACTGTCCTGCTTGTCTCCTGCCTGTTTGTCTCCTGTCCAAGTAAGACAGGAGACAAACAGGCAGAAACTGGTGCACGGGGAGTTCCACCTGAACATGAGGAAGAACTTCTTTCTTCTGCAGTGACTGAGCACTGGAATGGATTGCCCAGAGAGGTTTGAAGTCTCCCTCAACAGAGAGCTTCAAGAACTCTCCAGATGCAATCATGTGCCATGTGCTCTGGGATGAGAGCAGGGGGATGGGCCACTGCGGTCCCTTCCAACCTGATCCATTCTGTGAAACAAGAAACTTTGCTGCCACCTTCTCAGGGGATGTCAGGAATGGCCAAGAAAGGGCTGACACACTTCTGGGTCAGCAAAGAGCTGCAGAAGTCTCTGCTTGGAAAAGATTTTCCAAACTCAGGTTCCAGTTAGCTGCAGGCTGTCCCTGCTTCCCTGCTTGGACCATGGCCAGTGATACCCCTTGGGTGAGCCAAGCTCTGCACAACCTGCCATCTGCCTCCACACCTAGCCTCTTCCAAGCAAAATCCATGACTAAGACTCATCCCAGAGCCTATAGGAGGAAAGATTGGGGCTGCTTGAAGGTGTGGAGCCAACCACGGCACTTGGCTCTCTTAGAGCCATGATGATAAGGCATCCGTGTACATATGCTCCAAGGAGATTATCTCCCTCCCCTGCCTGAAGAAAACACAAGAGCAAGAGGAAAAAACTCACTCACTCACTGGACAATAAAATTCCTAAATCCTCATTGCACGAGAAGAATTAATGTAGCTCTTTCCCCACACCAGTCCCAGGAGCTCCCCAGTAGGAGATCCTATTGTGCATCACACACTAGCAAGGGTACCTCTCTCAGTGAGCTCTTTTTCCGGAGCGAGTGCCGCCCCTGGCACGCAGGAGCTGGGATTTCACACACCCTATTCATCACCGAGGTACGGAACAAGGGAACCACCATTTTGCTGCAGTCCCACAGCAGGAATAAAATGGTGGCATAGATGAAAACTGCCAGATCAAACACAATCCAGTTGTCTGTCACCACCTGCAGCTCTTCTCTGCCTTACATGTAACACTGAATTCTTAATCAGGTTAATATTTGATTTCTGGGTGCTTAAACAAACACCGAAAAAAAAACCACCACAAAAACCCTCACAACCTCACAAAAAGAATATAATGCCATAACAGATGTTTAAGGTTGCAGCCACAAAGTACCGAGATGCAAACTATTGATGCCAGAATTAACATTTCCCCCACAAAATGGCAAGTCCTCAGCTCCGGTGTTTTTTCACGACTGGCTCACCCAAAGCCACCAAGAATAGGTAGCTTAACACATAAAAAGACTCAGTATTTTTTCTAGTATCTAGTATCTTTTGGGAAATGTTACAGTGGCTCAGAAAGTCAGGAGTGTTCAGTTAGCTGCTATTAAACAGCCCCTTCCCCATGTTACACCAAATTGCTGCTTAAATACTTTTTGGAAGGCATTCCTACAGGATGAAAGGAAAATAGTCTGGTGTGGGTTTCCAGGGAGGACAGTTACTGCAGATCAGGCAGAAGAGAGTTTGCTGGTTTTTTCCTTGTTATTTGCACATCTCTTCTGCTCACACACAGAGTAAAGCTTCTCTAAAGCCAAGCCTGAGCACCAGAACAAGTCCCAGGTCCCTCGGACTGGGACAGACACAGGTTACTCATGCTTAAGGAGAGACCAGCCACAAAATTAAATTAATTTCTATCCGTGGAGAATCCTGCACTGCATTTAGCTTTGAGTTTAAATAAAAGTTTCAATATACTATACAAGAAATGGATTATCACAAACAAGTTAGTTTTCCAACCAAAACAAAGCAGTGTAACTCCTAACAGCAGTTCTTCCCAACAGCATAGATTTACTTCAAAATTAAATCTCATACAATCTCTTCATAATACAGAGCACACTTAAAATTCCTTATTTATTTCTTTCACAGTCAACAACTGGAACAAAATATTTCTTGGCTTACCCTTTTAAACCAGTTTGAATCCACAGGCTGTAGATCTCCTGCATTTTGCTCTTCTAACAACACATAACTCAGTAAATGGAACACATTTGCTGCTAGATACTGTTTAACAATTACTTGTTACCTTTATTTCTACATTAATCCCATTAATCAAGTGTTGCCAAATGAATTACTGAAATGATAAAAAAATAATTTCATTCATTTATAAGACATCTGTTAGATGTCTTAGAGATTTCTTAATCTTTCTTTATCTCACATACATTTTTACATCTGATAGTTCTCCTATTATAAAAAAAAAAATAAAAATACACAGAGTCTGAAGAAACAGTTCAAGAAGAGACTGACAGGAATGGATAGAAAAAAACCCCAAACCTAAAATCCCACCATGGTTTTCTTTAGTGGACATCCTTGGCTGACCAGATGAAGCATCCATCATGCAGGGAGTCACTGCACTCAGTCCAGTATTTTATTTCACAGTATCAGGTACTGCAGATCACTGGTAACAAGTATGTAACTCCTACATCTTTTCAGTTTCCTATCTAATAGAAATCACTATATAAAATGCCCATTAAAAGCACAGACTCGGTCTTTCTCCTGTTTTAATAAAGCACAACCTTTTTTTCTGAGTTCAGTAAAGTAAAAATCAGGCTGTAAAGATGCTCTTTGGATGTCTTAGAAACAGGCACAAACAGACTTTCCCACCTTTCCCAAAGCCCTCACGTGTCCAGCCCCAACACCATCAGAAAAGGCAAAGAAGGGCAGCTTCCATTGCCAGCATTGCTACTTTTAGGGTAAAGACGAGCTTAAACCTGGGGGGAGAGGTTCAAGTTGGACTTCACAGCATTCTCTTCTCTGGAAAAGGTACAATGTGAGCTGATGGGGACTTTTCAGAGGGAAGAATTAGGAGCAGTGCTTTTTTATTTCTTGATCTCCCAGGCTACAAAAGTCCAGTCTTGTAGAAGGACAGGTGTTGCCACTGCATAATAGTCCAAGTTTAGCCTCAAATATAAATGGTGCCTCCACAGCGCTAAATAGGGAAGCTGGTTCTGATGTATTGTGTCCCTGCTTTTCACTTTTCTGACACACAGAAATCCCAAATAAAACAGCAGACATGAACAGCTCGTGCCCGGCTAGGAGACACAGCTTGCAAGAGGGGGGTAGAATCCGGCCATAAAGTGCATTTGCACAGAACAATTTAAAGACACTAATGGAATTTTGGTTTTAGCATTAATCAATGCTACGGGAAAATCCCCAGTAGAGAGGTGATCAGCTGCAGGATGCCAGGATGGACAACATGTAACTGCACCTTAATCTGCAGCAGAGGCTGTGGAGATCTGGATCCAGATAAAGAGCCAGCAGGATCTCCCCCAAGCAGGGCTTAACACAGCCACGCTGTTTTAGATACCCATGCTAGCACAAAACTCCTCTTTTTTCTCTACATGCTGCTGCCTTTGGTTCCCCTTAATTTTTGCTATGCATCTTTTACATCATTTCTTCAACATCCTTACACTGGTCTGCCAGACTCTTATCTCAAGCTTCCTGACCCAGCCTTCCTTAAGAATTTCAGGGGAAAAAAAGAAAAAAAACCAAACCCAAACAAACAAAAGGAAGCTCTGGCACCAAGCAACCCTTCTGCAGAAAATGTCATACAGTTGGGTTATCGTCCCAAAGCCCTTACCTCTCACCCCAGGGACACACAAAACACTTTTGGGAGCAAGTGAGTGCTGAAAGAGACACAGCAGTCACTCAGGAGCAGGAAAAGGTGTCCCCTCCTGCAGGCACCTGGACTTACTTCCATTTTATTATTCATTTTAGTCTAGAACTTCCATACGCATCTACCTGCAAAGTGCTTGGGGAAAGATGTGCTTTGAGGAGAGGCTTGAAGGAGAAGGCAAAGGTGGAGAGAAGAGGAGAGTGTCCCAGGAGAAGGCTATCAGTAATTAGACATCACCCACAAGTGAAATCAACTGCTCATCCTCAGCTTCTGTTTCCAAATATGATGAAAACATGGGGAAAGGATGCTATTTATTTATGTTTTTCACAATAAAATATTAGAAATAATGGGTTTAAGCATTCGGTTTAGTAAATAGAATATTTGCTTAATCAAAAGAATCCGAAGTGTCAGTCTATTATTATACTGGATGTAAGATGGGACCATCAAAATTCTTCTGCATATTGAGCAGCACCAGAAAATGCCCATCATCGGGCAGCTGGGCATTTCTACCACCCCTGGGAGAGCAACTGGATGGGCAAAACTCAGCATCAAAATTCAGTGGCAAAAAACTCCAACTCTTCTGATTTCAAAGACAGAAGGACTAACACCCAAGTTATTAAATTAATAGCAACCATGAGGGAAAATATTGAATGTCTTTGCTTTGGCTTGCTGTGTTTTTCTGAGAAAGCTGCAAAAGGAAATTTGTCAGCGGTAACAGTTTATGTAGCTCCTAGAGGCAGCCATCTGGGATGCTGAGATTAGTATTTCAGATTTCTATTATCTGAAAATCCACTGGAAGACTTTGAAAAAAGGTTTTTATAAATTCTTTAGTGCAGTTTAAGTAAAACTATTTAATCCAGGACTAAGAAATATGTGTAATTACCGTAGGTGGATAATGCTTTTTCATTGCCATTCACCAAAATTAGTTTACCAGATATTATTCCTAAGAGGTATAATTAAAATCAACATAAAATCCAGAACACAGTGAAAATAAAACATTAGGAGATAATGTCTTTAAAATTACTAGTCCTCTGCACTGCAGTACAAGCATAATCACTCTCTGGCTAGCAGTGTTTGTTTGCCCTGTACAGGGAAGCTTTGAACTCCCAGGGCTCCCAGCCAAGCTGTTACTTTGCAGCCCATTGTAAGAAGCAGATATCTAATGACTCTCCATAACAAACTCCTTCTCTAAATAGCAAATGAGAGAACTTTATGGACTGCAGGACTTTGACACCACTTTTGGTCTGTGTTACTCCCTGAGCTTCCGTTGAACACAGACTGGAGGCCTCCATGGGCTTTGAGGCAGGTTCAGATCTGGACCCATGTACCTGTCATTAACTCCTGCCCTGGCAAAATGTCCAGGGATGAAAATGGGACTTGTGCCAGGATTTTCTTCCCTGCTCCTTACTGTTGAATCCCATACTGAATAGCAGGAGAGGCATTTCAGAGGCAGGTACTTGTACCAGATATTTAATCCTGTTTTCTGCTCCTACAGAAGACACAATCTGATGTTAGATGCCACCTCTCATTATAAACGTCTGGCCTTCCTTGTTAATGAAAGACTTTGTTTTCTTTTTGCAAATGTTATTAAGCAAAGAACAAACTGATTGTCTAAATTGATTAAGCAGATTCATTCCAGTGAAAAATTTATTATTTGCCTAGTTCATTTCATCAAATCAATTCAGAGGAAAAAGGCTCAGTGAATTAAGCTAATCACAAATATATATTTTAAAAGCCAGTCATTTCTGACAGGATACAGTTAGGGCAGTCAATCACTGAGACAATAAATGAATTTTAAAGTAGCATCTTGCATTGCTTCTCAGAAGCTTCTTTGTTTTTTCTTTCAGAAAATTGGTGTTTTGGGAACAAATTCTTCCCGTATTTAGTCCTGTACATTCTGATTAAGTTTCTGTGGGTGCCCAGGAATCATTCTTGGTGAAAACCCCAAAATACTTAACTGGCATTTTCTATAAAACAACAGTCATACACTAATTAGAAAGCTAACTGTGATAGATTAATAAGAATTTCTGATTGCTTCAGTCCAAACTCTTGAAAAACATCTATTTATAAAAATAAAATGTCATTAATTTATTAGGCTGAACACACACATTCGTAAGGCTCACTTACATCACAGTTAGAGAAAAATCCTGTATAATTTCTTGCAGGGCACAGATGGAAAAGTCAAGCCTAGAATGCTAATATTCAATTCAGTTAAAAAGAAAGATTGACCACCACATTTGTATTTCTCCAGCAAATTATAGACAAGCTTTGGGCTTTTTGTGAGCGGATATGTGTACACAGACACACATGTATTTTATAGATGTTTTTCCTACAAAGGTAACTTTGAAACCAACATTCAAGGAGAACCTTTTGTGAGCCATGTAGATCTTTGCAAAGATGTTTGTCACAGAGGGCTCGCTAAAAGCACCCAGGTCTCACTTAACTGTTGATCTAATGAAAATAATTCTCTAACTTTTTCTTCTTTATATCCTGTGAGCCCAGAGGTGCAGCAGCAGCATCACTGCCAGGATCCCGCCTCAGCGTGGCCATAACTCTCGTACCATTACGAGAGTTAAACAAAGATGTTGTGAGCACATGGTGCGTGGTACAGCCTGGAGGCACCTCTACCACATTTCCATCTTGGTCTCAGGTTAACAGCTCGAATATTTTCCTACCAGATGCTTATATTCAGTCCCACACCAGTTTCAAGTAGCTCCAAATTTACCTGTCTCTTGCTGAACTTTGTGAGAGCAGTTTTGGGCTGCACCGATGGTTCAGCACCCAGGCACAGGTACACCAACATTTCATAATTACAGCTCATTGGTCTCCCCTTCCTTTTCAGTAACTTTTCTCTAAAAACAAGGGAAAGTATTGCCTCTGCTCGTCATGCCCACTGAGGGCTGAATTTGTGGGGCAGATATTTGGTGGTGCAGCTGATGCCTTGGTACCTGTGCTTGCTGTCAAGTAGAATTTGGGGTCTTAGACAAAAGAAGATTTTATAATAGCACAGAATGAGAGCAAAGGCTATAAACACTGGGGCAGGAGCAGTAATTTAAAAGCACGTGGCACAGGCGACAGCAGCAAAACCCAGAAAGCTCACAGCTAAGTAGGAGAAATAAACCTCATACACAGAATAGCATTGCTAAAAGAATATAGTGCTTTGAAAAACACGGTAATGGCCGGTCTGAGGATGTCACCCCTCCCCTTTCTGCCAGAGGGGAGGTCCTTCATCCCCACCCCACCGGAGTGGGGGACAGCAACGTCGTGAGTGCTCCAGGTGCTGCCAGCCCTAAGGAGGCTCAGGGAAAAGAACGATTACCCCCACTTACAGCTTCACACGGAGCCCCCAGGCCCTGCGCCCCCGCGCTAGGGGAGCAGCCACAGCCTCTCACCAAGCAGCACTGCCAGGAGCAGTGGAGAAGGGCTGAAGCTGCCTAGATAAACCATAACCCATCAGGTTCACTGCAGGATTTCCTGCCAGGGCTTCAGGATGATCCTGGAAATGCCAGTCCCAACAGCACCCATCGGTGTCCCCTGAGCTCCCTGAACCAAGGGGCTAAGGACCATGCCAGCATCACCCACTACTGTGCTCCCCATTGAAGCGTTTGTGAGCCTGTTCTCTGGATAAGCAAATATTCTGATTAGGGACTTTGACAAGAAAGCAAGCCATGAGAGTTGAGAAAATAAACAAACACCCCCAGTAACAGAAGTTTCCTTCAAAACCCTTGCTGCTACGTGGTGCTAAACGCCCTCGGTGTGTATTTACACTGTCACTTTCAAGTGTTTTCCCCATCTTGTGCTGAGCTGGGGTCTGTAGTGAGTGCTTAATGGTACCTTGTGCACTGCTGTACCCTCGCTGTGCCAAGGGACTGGCGCTGGAGTGCAGTGATGGGTGTGCCTGGGAAGGTGCCCTTGGCACAGCCAGAATGCCAGGAGCAGAGCACAGCCACACTGGCCACCGAGGCTCCCACTGGCGCCACATCCCAGCTTTCCAGGACGTATCACAGCAGTGACCAGGGAACATGCCATCTCATCACCCCTTTTATTATATCCTCTTGCACTACATCCCCCTGGGTTCAAAGGATCCAGAGAAAATCAAACCTCAGTCTATTATTACTATTACTATTATTATTATTATTAATTTATTTCTGTTTCAAGTTTTTAAGCCATTCCCACAATGTTGCACAGCCTGACTTGTGATTTCAAGGGCAATACCAATTAGTCCCGGGATTAGCACAGCTACTGAAGTGCAATGCCTCTAATTTATGGGTTCAGAGTTAGCAAAGCAGCAGAACAGGGTCAGATCAGCAACTGAGAAGTGAGAACCTCTTCTGCTTCTGAAACCAGACTGAAAAATCCCATGGCAATAGATGACCAAAGAGGCAATTTGAGACTTAATGGACTATTCATCGGAAGTGACAAAGTCAGAGGTATCTGCCATTTCCTACAGCAGTACTGAAACACAGGGAGACAAGCAGCAGTCACACACCTCTCTGGGCTCCCTGTGACTCTGGACAGTGTCCCACAACACATCAGTCCATCAGACCTGCTCCATGAAAGGCAGCATGATGGGAGGATTCAGTCACAGGCTGCAGCTCCCCATTCCCACTGCCAGAATGGCTGCTGCCAGGAGATGCTGATGACCATAACAGGTATTTGATGCAATCCCCTGTGCTCCATTACTTCAAAGTCAAATCTGGTCTCAGTGGAGGAAAAGCAGATTTATTTGGGAATGTTTAAGTTACTGCCTTACCAGTTACCCAGTGACATCTATGCTCAACTACTTAACTTCTCTGAGTGACAAAAACGTGACTAGGTAATTTCATTAAAAAATCTTTGTATTCACCATTCTGATTCCTTTTTAGTACTCCAAGGAACAGAAAACACCTTTCAGGCCACATTTGCCAGCTAAGCCAGCCTCCCCTTCCTTATGGCATTAAGAATCAGGGCATTTTCTGGAAGGTGGGAGGGATGGAGACCCTGGCAAGCAACACCCAGGGGCTGCACACAGGGCAGAGAGGGGAAGACAAGGTGCCAGGTAAGAGCTCTGCCAGCTCCCACTGCACTGCTGACAAAGCTGCTGCCAGCTGGGAAGTAACACAAATTGGAAGTGACAGAGAAATGTGACAAATTCATTATTAATAGCACAACTACTTTTTAATACGTAGAAGGCTGTACTAGATTAATAAAAACAGGCTTTTATATTCCTTTCTGACAGCAGTGGTGGTGTGTGATCTCCAGAAAATCGAGTGCTACTGATGCTGGCTCCGGCTGGCATCGGGATGCTGCAGCGGATTTGGCAGGGACAGGATTTCTCTCCAGGACATTGCAACTCCTGCACACTCTGGAAGGTCACGCAGGCTGACTCTGTGGCAGGCTGAAGCACTCACACAAAAGGTCAGCATGCTGTGGAAACCCGCACACAGCTCCTCCTCGGGGGGCTCAAACCTCTTGGTGTTCATCAGAATCTGCCTTGTTTTATCTCAGCCTATGGTGGGTTTTAAGGGAGATTTCTTTTTTAAATAAAGAGCAACTTGTGGGGTGTATCAGAGACTTGCTCACTCCAGCCCACCACTCTGCAAACCAAAACTACAGCAGCACAGGTGGATTTCTGTTTCTCTCGCTCTACCTACCACTTACAAACGCCTATCTGCACATCCACAAACTCTCAAGAAACCTATATCTCAATACATCTCTGTCTCTCTCTCTATATATATACATATCCATTTATAAACATAAGTATTTTTATTCTTACTATGGGAATGTTTAGCACAGGTGTACAAATGAGACCCATCAGTGTGTAACATAAATACTTCATTTAACATCCCATTAGCATTTATTCCTCCTACCTCTGCTATTTTTTTTAACTTGTTCTCTTCAGAGGAAAGAAAACACACTGTCAGGGAAAAAATATTTCAAACAAGTCTCGAAAAGGACGAGTTTAGGAAAAATGCATTCACTCACTCTCATTGTTTCCACCTTTAAATCTAAGTGTAGCTGCAGTGCATGGACTACTTACAAATGACCCTAAACGGTTTCAGAGGAAAATTGTTTAGTTCTTTAGAAAGAATTTCTCTAACTGGCTGCTTTTTTTCAGCCTCCTTAGCATTTTCTGCCACTCTTTTGCATTTACCAGAGGCAGGTTCCATCACCCCTTGCTGCCTTCCTCGCAGCCAGTAGTAAAGGTCTCAGCATCCCCTGGCTGACATGCAGCATCCCCACACGGCATCCTGGCATTCCCGGCGCTGGGAGGACGGGGCATGTTCCTGCCAACCTCGGTACAGACACACGGCCACAGCCTGGAGCTCCCCGGGACAAAACCAGCGCAGGGAATGCGGCTCTTAGAAAAACAGATGTGACACGGAGTTGCAGCAAACATTATCCAGCCATGAAAATGCTGCCGTGCAAAGCAGAGCCCCACGCCCCTGTCCCTGCTCCGGGAGGGGGAACCCGCCCGCCCGCGCACCGGAATGGCTGTGGGATGCGCTCAGCCGAGCGTGGCGGCTCCCGAGAGCAATCAGAGGCTTCCCAGGAGGGAGAGGAGCAATAAAGCATGTGGCAAGCTGTCACTGTGGGGGAGAGGGGGCAACTATGGCTCCTGTGAGAATTACAGGTCGTGGGATTCAGGGAGGAGCACCTGGCAAAGCTGCTGCCAGGCGAGTGCTGGGAATGTGAGGCGCGAAGTGTGCGGTGGGAACGAGCCACGGATGCACCTTGTCTGTCACCTGCTGCCCCACCCCATTCCCGAATGGACGGGAACGCTCCGGCGGCACGGAGTCCATGGACGAGCCCCTGCACATCTCATGGGGATGTGCTCGGAGACAGGAAAGACAATTCCCAGAGCCTGCTCTGAGCCGCCAACTCCTGCCTCGCAATAACCAGCAAATTCCATGTGTTCAAAGGAAAAGTTCCCATAGAAACTACCTTCCTGATTGTTTTAAGTTGAACGTAACACAAAACGAGAAACACTTCAGGTGGGGATGGAAACACAAGGGGCCCCTACGTCCCCATGGAGGGGCAAGTTTTTTTCCCTCCTCCGGGAAAGCAGCTCAGCGTGGCCCAAAGCAACCTGGAAGATCTCACTGCAGCTCCAGTTTGCCTTCCCACCACCCTGTCCATGTGCTGTCCAAGCTAATGGGGGGGATTGGTGCACTGGCCGCCAGGACTGTCCGCTCAGGCCATGGCAGTCACCGCCGTAACCAGCGAGAGGGGACCCACGAACACATCCCGGGAGCTGGGCAGCAGCCACGCCGGACTGCCAGGGGGCCGGGACAGAGGACCCTCCTTGGTCCCGAGCGGCTGAATTAAAAGCCGGGGGGCGATGGCAGCCGCGTTGGGATCCTTTGAGCCGGAGGCAGCCGCTGCTATTAACACACAAAAGCGATGCCGAGCAGCCGAGCAGGACAAAAGAGGTGGGGGGCAGCCAGACAAGAGAAACGGAGGGTGGAGCGAGACAAGAATGGGAGAGGAGCTGCGCGGACAAGGAGGGGAGGGAGACACGCACACACACACAAAAATCAGAGAAAGGGAAAGACAAGGGGATAACAAGGGGGGAAGAGACCTCACGGGGGAAGGCGTTCCTCACCTGGTCCCCTCCCCCTCCACGCAGCTCCTCTCGCTCTTTGCTTGCCCTGTGCAAGGACACCAGAGCAGAGCATCAGAGCTTTGGGTTGAACGCCCATATCCAAGAGGATTTTCCCATTCACCCAGGTTTTGCATTGTTACTGGGGAGGCTGTGATCAGCAGATCTGCAAAGGGACCTGGAGTAACTGTGTGAGTTTCTCACCAACAGCCATAGTCCTCATTCCTGTTCCAAAAAATGCACCTTGGATGATGCCACAGTCACCAGCATCTGCCTGCAAAACCAAAAGCTGGTCCTAGTTAATGCCGGGTTAGGCATGGATCAGCTGAGGTAAACAAGCAAAAATGACTGCTCTTGAACTCAGGGAACATAAGATGCTGATGGCTCACCCAGCCTCACTCCTCTGACTGGCATGTTTCTCCTTTACAAGCCCTCCTCCCCCAACTTGGGAGTCCCAGGGGCACTTCCCTCCTTCCTGCAGCCAAGCAGCCCCAGCAGCCTCACCAGTACTTTAGGGACAGGGTGGAAGAATAACAATAAAATCAGAAAAGGGGAAAGGTCCACATCAGAAGATGCTATAGAGCTAAAGCACACATCAGCTTTTGTTTCCTGATAAGGCCTCTATAAAAGACAGGGTAAATGACAGAACAAATGTAAAGCTCCCATCGTTCTCAAGGATATTTGAAAAACTCTCGTGTTTCCAGTGTTTCATAAAACAAGAAAGTCAGAAATGGAAAACACATTTTAAAAGTATGAACTTGCAGCGAATTCAATAAAAATGCATTTTCCTGACTGAAAAATTATCTTTATCTTCAAGAATGAAAACTAACACTGGTGGCCAACATATCTCAGGCTGACAGCTCTGGCAGCTTCACCTTTGAAGTACAGTGCCCCTCATACAGCACAGCAGCCAGCACTTCTTGCATCTCCCTCCCCAATTCAATATTATTTTCAAGACTAACTCTTTTTTATTAATTTTCAACACTATATTATGTTCATTAGGATTTTTGTAGTTTTAGATCTTTATTTTTCCAGAGTACCAGCCCTGTGGCATTCACCTGCTAAAATAAAAAATGTTACCACTTCTCTCTCTAAAGCCACTGCCACACTTCTGGCCACATTTCTGCTGGTTACCAAAACCACCATGAGAGCTGACATCACAGAAAGGCCCACTGCTAATCTCTATGCTCTGGTTGCAGCAGCAGGTGATTCCTCAACCCACATGGTTCAAACATGATCCAGAACTGGACTGGTCCTCCTTGGCCACAGTCCTCCAAAACATCTGAGTCCTACAAAATATCTGAGGTGAACAAAACCTGGCTGAAAGAAACCGAGTGAATGCTGACATCTCCAGCTCTCCTTGTTTGAGCCTCCCCATCCCTGTGAGAAAAAAACTGATGAAAAATAAGAGAGAATGGGAAAAGAGGGAAGAAAAGGAAGAAAATTTCTTGGACTGATCAGAAATTACTTATATGCATGCTAATGGCGTAAAACAAGGATCATGGATGAGTTAAACCTTGACTTCAGCTACAGCTTGACTGGAATAAGTATTTCATTTTCAAACACTAACTTGCATACTGTTATTTTTTTCATAAAGCTGGGGGCAACATCATCTCCGGCTTCCCAATAGGGCAAGAACAGAGAATTTGTGGGTGCAGGCATTAAAACGTTCACAACACCTTANTTTTTTTTAAAAAAAACGCTAATATAGTTGTTAGGTTTCAAATGTGCAAAGTGTTAACCTTCCCACAAAAGTGACTTGAAAGAAAGATTTTTGATCAGCAGCAGTATTGAGAATAATTCAGTTCATATGTGTTGAGATAGCTGTGGGAGACAAAATATTTTAGAAAACTGTTGCCCAGGATCTTTTACAATTTCAATTTTCTTCTCCAATAGAATGATGAGGTCTAACCCAAGGATGAGCTGCAAAACATCAGGCAGAAACAAGCAACAGGAAAAGAGGGAGAGAGCCAAGCCTCCTGCCCGCCACTACACATCTGTCTTGGGGCAACACATTTCAGGTGATGGAACATCCTTCCATTATTGCAGATAACTCTCCAAATTGGTTCTGCAGTTCGAATTTTAATTTTCTTTATGCCTCCTTTTTGGCCTCCAATACTAAGTCGAGGTAGTGATGGGAACTCTAACGCTAGGTAATTTGGGAGTTATAATACTTGATGTGTTTTGAAACAGGAGAGAAGTCTCAGTTCATTTGGATGTAAGAATTGATCAGGGAAAGGGGAGATGGGTTGGGTTTTGGAAAAGCAGTAGGGGTATGGTAAATGTTGCCTCTGGGCTAATGCCAGAATCTTTTTCTTCTTTCACATTCTATCCATTCAGGACAGCCTGGAACACACCAAATGGGTTTTCCCATGCAGAAGCCTCTGGGAAGCAGTTTAGATACATGATTTCAGATCCAAAAACTTCTTCCCAGCCCAGGCCATCACATAGGAGCCAATTCCTGAGCAGAGTGGAGACATCTCAGTCTTCAAATCTTTCCCAAACTCTGTCAGGATACCCTGAGTCTTTGTGATCCAACCGAACATATGTCACGCTTCCTCAAGTTAATAATAGATGTCCCAGGAAAGACAGCTCTTGAGGTCAGGGAAATTTTTTTCCTTCTTTTTCTCTCTTTTTTTTTTTTTTTCTTTTTCCCTGTTGTCTTTTCGCTTCTCCTTTGGAAGGGGTGGGGGAGTCCGAGTGCAGCCCCCGAGCCGCCTGCCCGGCCACCCCTCGCCCACCTCCCCGGCCAGCAGCCCGGAGCCCCGCGGCTGCCAGCGCTCTGTTTGTCTTACACAAGCGTCCCCTGAATGAGGAAAAATAAATAGAAGCAGCAAACATATGACTCTCTTTAGCACAAAGCCTCTCCACCTCCTCCTTGCCTATTTTTTTTTATTATTTTTTGTTTTCCTCCTCCTCTGGCGACATAAAAAGAGGCTGCGTCTGCCCCTGTTGAATGTAAATGCCTTTGAAGTGGAACTAATCATTTCAAGGATAGTTTGCGTTGTCCTAACAACGCAGCTGAATTGCGAAGCCCCTCTTTTTGTTGAAGATATGTTTTCTTTCTTTCAGCCCAACCTGATGATGATATACTGCTTTCACGCTCTGTCCCCCTGCATCGTAAATCTCCGCTGCCGCCTTCCCCGGCCCGAACTCCCCCACGCCAGCGGGAGACCGGCTGCGGCTCCCCCTGGGCAGGGCCGGGCTGGACCGGGCGGGACCGGGAGGAGCCCCGGCCGCGGCGCCGCCGGGAAGCGCATCCCGGGGGCGGCCGTGCCGCTGAACCGCACCCGCAAAAGGGAGTATGCGGTTGCCGGGAAGGGCGGGAGGCACGGCAGCTGGCCCTGAACCCCTCTCCATGCACGCCTATTCCTCCCCGGGCACTCTTCCGTTCATCAACTTCTGGGTACCCTCCATTCGCCCCCGACAAGCATCCTGCATCCCCAGCACCCCTCCAGTCTCCCCTCCATTCATACTCCAGGCACCCCTCATTCCTCTTGGTGCACCCCTCCAGGGGCCCCTTCATACTCTGGGTACCCTTCAGCCTCCCGCCCAGCATCTCTCATATCCCCCTGGTCACCCCTCTGGGCACCCCTCCATCCATCATCCTCTGCGTACCCTTCATCTTCCCACCCAGGCATCCCTCGTCCCCATTCCCCTTGTGCATCCCTTCAGACTCTCCTCCATCCATCCTTTCATTCTCAATCCCAGGCATCCCACATTACCCTGATGCACCCCTTCAGGTACTCCTCCATCCATATTTCTTCGGACACCCTTCATCCTCCCCTCTACGCATCCTGCATCCCCTTCCGAATATCCATTCTCGCCCTCCAGGGGTCCCGCATTCCGCTCCGAGCATCCCTTCCCAGACCCCCCGGGCACCCCCGGGCTGCCGCCGGCCCTGGCCCGCAGCTGCCATTAATGCCATTAGTGACAGAGGTCGGGTTTCAATCGGGGCTCGGTGGCACGGCGGGGCTGCAGCGGGTGCCTCGGAAATTCAGGTCAAGAGGTGCGGGCTCGGGTTTCACGGTCAAGGCTACCGGGAGGCGACCTCGGAAATGCCCCACTGGATGGACAGACAGACAGACCGGATGCACCACAGGCAGTCAGCAGGCGGCTCCCCAGAACCCTGCCCGGACCACAGCTTTTCTGAACGCCCCCCTCCCCACAGCTCTTCTGGGCTTGGCTGCTTTGCCTATCCGGTCCCATTCCTGGCCAGGATTTCTGTGGTGGGGCAAGTTCAGGGTTAATTCCCCCCAGTGGGCATTGCAGTTGGACAACTCTTTCTTTTTTAAGAACACAGAAACATATTTTATTTACTGCCTCCTATAAATTATTTACTATCAGGGCTGAGGTAATTCCATTAAAGCCGCATGGTTTGCTTATACAAAATAGTTATCTGGGGACTCCTTTTTTTGCCATCATAAAGGCACACAGTTGCCAGAGAGCAGGGCAAGATGGGAGCAGGAGGAGCTGCCTGCTGGAGATATGGGCCTCAGGAAGCAGCACAGGAATGGAAAGGAAAGAAATGGCTTTGCCCCCTCAGTTTATGAGACCCTACAAGCACAGAAACAGCCACCTCTCAGGCAGGAGCTCGCAACAGGGCTGGCACCAGCCCAGGCTCACCCCTTCATTCTGCTGAGCTGCACCAAAGATGCCACAGGAGGCGACAACACTGGCAACCAAAGCCCCCACAGGCTGTGCCTGTGCTTCCCAAGATGTGCCTGATTCCCTGGGAGAGCAGCAGGGTACCAGCAGCATTGCCCTTCCCCATGCTGCCCTTGGGACAGCTCTGCTGAGCTGTCCCCCTGAGAAACCTTGACTCCACAGGTGCCCTTCTGCAGAGCCACACTGGGACATCATAAGGCACTGTGGCCCCCAGCATGGGCTGGTGAGGGGGCTTGGAGGCAGTTCCAAGCTCTCCCCCCACCCCAGTGCTCCCTGTGGATGCAGCTCTTCCCTCTCCAGCTCCATCTGCCCATGGGACACCCAAGCCCAGAGGCTCAGCACCTTTGGCTGGTGCTCCTGCAGAGCTCCGCTAGTGGGGACAGGGCTGCTCCAGCACCCACAGCCCACGCTCATCCCCGTGGGCCTTTTGCAGCAGGAGCAGCCTTCAACAACCTCTCAGGAGCTCAGCTCAGAGAAGATAAACACCGAAACCCGTGTATGCTCCCCAGGGGGGAGAGAGAAGCAAAACAGCGAGATAAAGGAGAATTCCAGGTGAACATCAAGAAACTGTTTACCCTCAGAAAGTGGTATATTAACAATCATTCTGTCTACGAGCATCTTCCCTTAGACAAAACTCACAGATTTTCCTGTTTTAAAGGGGAAGACATGAAGATGAATGAGTCCATCTCTCTCCCTCTAATATCTTTTGCCACCCCATGCAGGGGTGTTTGCTAGAGAAGCAGCAGAGTACTTGGTCTTGCAGCTCTAAATACTGAAAACACAAGTCTGAGGAAATCAAGGTGTAAAGAAGCTGGAAGGCAAACTGCCAACTCCAAACAGCCAGGGCTGTCTCTGGCTGAAATATGACATTTGTGCAATACTGATGTTTTTATATCTACATAAATTAATAACTCAATCACACACAGGTACCCTTCTTTCATCTGAAGTTCTCTGCATTCCCTGTTACCTTCTAGTCCATGAATCCTCTCAGTCCCTTCAAGGTAATGCAGCGCCTGTGAAGAAAGGAACAGAAACTGCCGCTTGCTATTTCACCATCAGGGAAATGTAAAAATGTTTCTAATTAGTGAACTTGAATATTTTAGATTGGCTGTAACTCCTTCAATGCTCCTCATCGTGTTGGCCTTGGGACAGCTCTGCTGAGGTGGAAAAAGAGGAATTACTTCCTTCTCACGTGGATTCGGTCACACTTCATTGGCATTTTCCTGCCCAAATAAGACTTCGCTCAAGAACATTAATACATTCTTCACATAGCACTTCATATGTAAAGCATGGAAACCTGTTTCAGTGTATATTAAACCAAGGTGCTGCTGATTAGTGTGGATACACGAACTTCTGGGAGGCCAGAAGAACACGGGCAGGCAAGCAGGAGAGGTCCTGTTACAGCAGAGGGGGAGTTGGGATTTCTCTGGGCTTCACAGCAGCTTCAGAGCAGCTGAGCAGCAGATGCTCCAGCATTTCACCTTGATAGGCAGACACACCCCAGCCATAAGTGCTTCTTGGCTGCCTGTCTCATCTCACAGGACTTTTCAGTGCTTTTAAAAGTCAGATTTAATAGCACTATTTGTAGAGCAGACACTGAGCAGGCAGCCTTTCCATGTCAGATCCTCCAGGTCCTCTCAGACATGAATTGCCACACTTGAGGCTGAGATTTTCCCTCTGGAAGAACAGCCCATGGAAGCAGACTCCGTCATCACCCATCTGCAGCAGCCACTGCCTGATGTGCATGAGACACCAGGGAGGATGGGGGGGTTTCAGGTCTCCTGATTCATAAGCTAAGCTTAGAAATCACACACTCTTTCTGAAGAATGCATATAGTTCTTTAAAAAGAACTTTCTAGTTCCCCAGATCACATTTTGACCCCAAAATTGGAGATTCTAATATATGGCCCAGAACTTTATGGTAACCCCAAAAAACCCCAAAGACTGTCAATACCATAGAATCATAGAATGGTTCGGAGTGACCTTAAGGATCATCTGGTTCCCACCCTCTGCCATGGGCCGGGGCACTTCCGCTAGACCAGGTTGTTCCAAACCCCGTCCAACCTGGCTTTGAACACTTCCAGGGATGTGACAGCCACACTTCTCTGGGCAATCTACTCAAACAGAGTTTGAGCCAAGGAAGAGGTTCCCCCTGGCTATCAGCAGGCGTGATGCAATGGGCTTCAGGGTCACTGGTTCTGCTTGCACCAGCAGCAGACCAAGTCCCAGCCTTCCTAAAACAATAAACTTAAACAGCAGTTACTCAATATACCTCTGCTTTCTTTCCAAAGAAACTTAGTTTTTGAACGTATTTTTACTTCTTTAGGTACACCACCTTGATAATCATGGAAAGTTATTATGACCACTGGCAAACACACTACTTTTAAATTATCATCTTACCCAGTTGCTAAGCAAGTGCTTTATGATATACCAAAAAAAAAAAAAAAGTGTGCCCGAGTTGCCGAAATATTTGAATATTTTTATTCCCTCTACATCTTGAAAATACACACAAAACAGCCATTTTACCATAAAAAAGGGTGATGTAAAATATGCATATTTTTTGCCACATGTGCTTTTGTTTTTCCTCTTTCCATATCATCTTTTCCCAAACTATCCTGCAGGGAGTTTGCACTCAGTCCCTCATCCACTCTTCATTTAGTGAGTTAAGACAGAAACAGGCAGTGTCAAAAAAAAAAAAAATCCACCCCAAAAAAAGGAGAAAGCCTCAACTTGAAGTGTCCTGGGATAAATTTTAAAAGGTTTGTAAGACAAAAGAGTGCCAACAGCATGTAGCATGAGAAAGGCTTAATGTTCAAAGAAACACCCTTCAAAATTAATACATTTGATGGAGCTGCAAAAGCCTCTTTAGTAGCAGCCTGCCTGCATTAACAATTTTGGACAGCCTGGTGCCTCTGAGACTCCACTGAGCAAGTGTTTCAAATACGTTTTCTTTATGATGCTGAAGACTGTCAATCTTTACACAGCATCAAGAATAGATGCTCTTAAGAAAATATGTTGTGAATACCCATAAGTAAAACTAAGAACAAATAAGCCTAATTAAAAAAAAAGGAGGCGATTGGATTATTCTCTCTCCGTTCCTTTCCCCTCCCCACCATTAAAATATGCCTGGATTCTGACCAGTGATAGTGATCCAGGACACAACTCTACTGGGCATATGAGACCATGAAATATCATTGCACCAGGATATGAAGATATTGCCTGGGGATTTTATGCCGAAAAAATTTAACTAGATCTCAGCCCTTAAAGGGTGATGTTCTTCCTCCCATCAGAATAGTTGCTGAGTCAAAGTAAAAGAAATACTTTTTAAATGCAGCAGTAGGAGAGTCCCATCTGATCATCAACACACTCTGCCCTCTTGGACAACATGTATTAAGTGACGATAATGTGCACACAGCGATGCAGCTCAGCTCTGCCTGCTCCTAAGGGCAGCCTCCGTCTCCCTGGCTGCAATTTTGGCTCCTCTATCCCTGCACCCTCCTGAAGCAGCAGTTTGCAGCACTAAGCTCTGGTGAGACACTTCAAATCTCATTCTTAATTTTTTTTTTTTAATCTCTCTTCATTCAAACAGTCCCAGTTTGAGATAGCTTGATATATTACTACGCCTGTCAGGGAGACGGTGAGAATAATACGAGCAAAAAGGCCGGGCTGCTCCTGGCCGGGGCTGTGGCAGGGAGCACAAAGGGGCTGGCGGGGGCGAGGGGGGCACGGCACGGCATTTCCGCTTCTCTGCCTACCTACGTGTCTAATCGCTGCTGAAAAAGCTGCGGCACGGCGGCCCCGGGCTGCGGGACACAGCGGGGCTTTGAAGCCCCGAGCGTTGGTTCCACGCTGCACCTCGCACCGGCGCCCCGTACCAGGGCCACGCTGACCCGCCCCGGCACCGATTCAAACACCCACAGCAGCTGGCACTGCAGCAGGAGAGCCCTTCCTGGGGCCGCCAGGGTCCCCACCTCTCCAAGCTTCCCCCCAGAAAGCAGCTGCCAAGACAGGGCTGCTGAGCTCTTCTGCACCTCGCACCAGGACGCAGAGATGCGCGTGCTGCAGGGTCACATCTCTGGGGAAGGAGAAGGGTCCCACAGACAGGGATTCTGCCCCACGGGGGTACTGAGATGAGGTCTGGGAATCCTACGTGTGTGATGAGAGCATGCTGTGCGGCAGAATCCTAAGGGTGAGAGCCCAGGTAAGTCTGTGGCAGGGCAAGGAGAAACAGCCTCATCCATGGGGCAATGAGGCCATACCCTGCAGCAGTGAGAGGGGCCTCCCATGCCATACTGGCTTCCCATGCCAGTGGCTGCTCAGAGACATTCCCTGTGGAGAAGTTACCTCCCCCACTGACACCTGCCCTTTCCGAGACACGCCAGGCTGCTCTGCATTTTTCATATAGGAAAAATTATTTTTTCCTGCGTATCTCTTAATTTAACAGGCCCCACTCGTATCTTCAAAAGCACTACACCAATTTACTCCAAGAAAGCTTTTGACCATATCCCAGCTTTTCCTGAATCAACTGGGGAAAACCTACATCCTTCGGTAAGTACATGTGCAGGAATTATCCTGGGTACTCTACAGCTCCCGGGTGAGCTGTAAAGGGGTAACCAGGAGAAACGAGCCCAAACTTCTCACCTGTGGCATACACAGAAGTTGTTTCCAGCTTCCTTGCTGCTAGGAGGTTTTGTTCACTAAAACCACCAAGAAAAGAAAGTGATGGTGTTTGATGAACAGTTGACACACAGCTCACACCAGTGACAGTGCTGAGAGCATCGGTACCTGCAGGAAAGGCTGTTCACGCTCCTTCTTTATGGACGTAAGCTCTGCCCTGGTTATTTGCCCAAAGACTTCTCCAAGGTTTTTCACTGGGCATTACAAATTTCCACCACAAACAACAAGCAGTGGCTCTGGCCAGTGGACAGTCCAGTAACCTAAACCCAGTGCAAAGATCCCTCTTGATTTCTTTGCAAACAAGATGTTTTCATGAAAAACACTCTGCTTACTCAGGTACCACCAGCAAAGACCCAGGGTCTGGCCTCCTCTGCAGCTTTCCCCATCCCTTCCCTTCCTGGTCACAGGAAGGGCTCAGGGAGGAGTGAGGGCAGGATCAGGCCATGAACTGTCAGAATTACAACCTACATAATTCTTCCACATAATTTCAAGCACCTTTGTACATACCTGAGAAATGAATGCCTGAGTTTAATGATTAGGTCACCCTGAATCACACCAGAGCATCATCTGCACAGGATTGCCTTGATGTTCTCCATATTTCCTCATTTCTTTAATACTCTATGACAATTATAAGCTAAAGAATTTTCCAATTACGGCAAATTACATAAGCAAATGTGGCTTAGTGTAAACAATTAGCATCATGCTATCGCATGAAAATGTTTAATTAATCCACAGATTTTCCAAAAGACTACTGTATTAAGGAGGAATTTGTGGCAATTCTGGTTCGTTCCTTAGTTTCCTGTTCCTGCTGAAACGAGAGCAGCAGCAAGGCTGGAGTATGTGTATCCTCCACCCTGACAGCACAAACACACACACACACACACATCACCCTTCATTCTGCCTAGGTAGCCAGTGTTTCATGCTCTGGGATATACCTCCCAGATCAGAAGGCTGAAGGAAAAAAATCACATCCCTGACTAACCTCTAGCATTGTCAATATATTTGTTCTTCTTCCCAATCAAAAAATTAGAAGCCAAATTGTCTTAAAGCACTCTTCCTAAATATTTTCAGAAGGTGAAGCAAAGATCAAAGCAATATACAAAACATCTCCCTAATTTTGCTTTGTTTTATTTGTTTTATTCAAGCATCAGAGGGGCATTAGGAGGCAGGCTGTGATGATTTTTAATGATTCTGTTATTCCAATGTATCCAAATCTTTGCCTGCTTTTTATTTTTAAATGTTTCTTATTATGGGGCAACAAAGAGCGATTCATTCTGCCTAGCAGAAACCTTAGTTTTGATTAAGCACTTCTGGTAACCATTTAGGGTGCTAAAATCTATCATTGCATTTAATTACCCTTGTTTTTTTATAGTCTCCTTTATTGCTCATTAAATTACTAAAGATGCTTCTGCAGTTGGTTCTTAAGGAAGGATCCAGCAAGAAACATATGCTGGTGAAAGGTTGCTCAGGTTTCCACAGCATCTGAAGCTGTCAGCATAAATTCACTGATTTTGTTTTATCAAAGGATAAGCAGCTCTTGTAAAACCCTGGCACTTTGGTCACCAAAGTAACAGTCACATAAAAAAGGCCTTTCAGGTACCGGGTTTGGTCAGCAGCATTATCCCAGAGTTCAAAACATTTGGACTATAATTCAAAGCTGAGCAAATCATTCTGGCTGTGAACACGGATGTGAAGGTATTTGTTTTCCCTGGGCCAAGCCAACTTGGCATGTTTTGCAAATAACACTCTGAGATCTGCAACACCCCCGGGTATGTGACCAGGAGTCCCCTGCCCTTCACCTCTGAGCCTCTGCCGAGGCAGCCAGATGTGTGTACAGAGGGAGACCTTGAAGATGCCAAAGCACTGAAAATACTGCCCACTGTTCCCACACAACATGAAAAAATGGTCCCAGGGGAGCAATGCCAGCGTTCTGATTACACCACACCTACGGATGCCTGGAACAAGCATCCCCTGTGCTGGTCCCATTGTCAGCTGTAGGCCTTGGTTGACCACAAAGCATGGTTCTTAGCCCAAACCACAGATGTAAGTGGTGACCACTGGGCAGAAACTCCACTGAAATAGGACATAGTTAATTTAAATTACTGTTACTCATTTGTAACTGATTTCCCCATACCTCCTGATGTCCACTGCTCGTTACTTCCTCCTGGCTTCCTGCTGCTGGGAATCTGCTGCCCTTAGAGATGCTGTGGATGGATGTGGATGGGCCTGGGGAGCGTTTGCCTCTCCTGCATGTTCCTCTGCATCCTCCCAGTATGCTGCAGCCAGGATGGCTGTGTTAGAACAGTGAATGACTTGGGCAAATGACTTGCTGGCAGCCAAACAAGGGAGGTTTTTCAATCTCCCAGTAATAACACTGATAGACCAAAGCCACAAAACTGCAGTAAATTCTTCACTTTTTCCCCTTCAGACACATTAAAGGATGTAATAGAGTGTCAAATGAATCCCTTGTGGGGACACACCATGTCCCAACGCGCAATCTTTGCACCACGCCTCAGCCCAAGAGCCACATGTACCACAGGAGACTGAAAAACCTGTGCTTCCTTTCTGAAAACCAGCAGCCACTACACACCTTCACCCCTCTCACCTCCCTTCCTTCCTACAATGAATTCAATAGTTTAACATCATGTTCCCTGCCCAGAAACATGAAGTCTTTCCTGGGCTAAATGAAGGCTGACACCAGCAGTATGAAGCATCCTCCCAGCATCTTCCAGACACCCCAAAATCAAGACCTCCCTCCTGCCCCATCCAGTGTCAGGGTGACAACATTTTAGCATAGCCTGGGCCACCAGGCTTTGCTTTACACCAGGCTTTGCAGTTTGGTGAGCTTTAAAAGCAATGTGTCCTCCCTTTCTGGCACTTCTATTTCTTCCCCTAGCCTGTCAAGTTAGTGGAAAATGGTGATCATAACACATGTGGGTGTATTAACTCAGTAATAAGATTACCAGCTGATGCTAGGACAGAACAGTGGTTTTATCTCTGTTTGGTTATTTTACGTAATATTGAAGCCACATTCGTATTTAAACATTATATTACACTGTGGTTTTGTAATCTCAAATGAAAGCTATTCAGTTAATTCTCTGAAACCCATTATGTTCTCAGAGTCCCTTTAAACTCATCTTATGCTGAACGATATTTACTTAACTGTCAAACCATCAGCAGTCCATATGAATAGAGGAGGGATTTCCCCTTTTTATAAATTTATGCACTTTATCTTTTATCAGCTTTGTAAATAACACAGCTCAAAGGTCTTACAGGTTTCCACTTCCTCTGCTGTTACCTTTTTGCATGAGCTTGTCTTAGCTTTCAATTTAAACACAGGCACATCCCAGGCACATCCCAGGCCCCAGCAGCTGCAGTTTCCATGGGGCAGGATCTGCTGTGGCTTTAGGAACACCGTGCATGTGGACTGGAGCTCTGAGTGCCTCCAGAGTAGGGAGACACTCAGTGTCCTGAACACGAGGGTCTCAGGATGGCAGGGGTGTGAGACACTATGTGTGGTGCTGGCAACATCTTCCTCATGGGCTGCTTTAAGTTCAGTTTTTCAGATACTGGACCCAGTATGGCCAAAACCATGACATCGCCATCCAGGCAAAACACCTTCCTTCCCTCTATTTGTGCATCTCAAATCAGCTGTGTGTAAATAATTCTCCCATCTCCGCTAGCAAACCATTTTGACTGAGCAACAAGGACATAATCTAAACTGCAGCATCCTTCTCATCTGGATTTTGCCATGTGCCAACACATGCCCTTTTACACCTCCCATAAGGCAGAGATGTTGTAACCAGGGTGCAGAGGAGGCCCTGATCGGCTGGACTGAGCCAGGCTGGAGCAGATCCAGAGGGACCAAGCCCCGCTGGCTCCAATGTACCTCATGGCGCTGGGGAGGGTGGCAGCACAGGGATGCCCAGCTCGTACTGTGGTGCCCTCCATGCCAGATAGGCACATCTCCCGTGTCAGTGAAACACCAGAAAATAAGAAACCCAAAGTAGAAACAGAAGAAAGTGGGCGAGGGACAGGAAAACATCTGGAAATTCCATAAAAAGTTCATCCATGTCTTGCCTGTGACCACAAAACCAAACCCAAGGCTGCTCTGAATGGTCCTGCTTCACTCCCTTTCTTTCTGATCCTGCATCCTCAGAGCCTGAGCCCACCTTCAGGGTCTGAAAGGCACAACGAAACAATTAGTCATGCTCCATAAAGCTGCCTCCATCCAGCCACCCAGCTGGCTCTGCCCAGCACCTGGAGGACACCAAAGTCTGCACTGGAAAGAGCCAGCACAAAATGTTCTCACCAGTTACGGTGGCCAAGGTCCACATGGCAAAGGCCCAAGGTGGCATCTCTGAAGGCAGGAGCGCCAGGAAGCCAGAGCTCCATCCCTTTAATCAAGGCACCAGCAACCAAATCCAAAACTGGGGTCAGAGGGTTTAGGGGCAGCACTGAGTAGCCCCCAGTCACCTCCCCCACCAGGTATCCCTACAGCTCTGGAGGGTGACCTAAGACCTCTGCATTGCGTTCAGGTGTTTTCGCCATAGAAAGCAGCACTGGGAAGCAAAGCCACACTGCTTAAAGGAAGGAGGCGAAGAAGCATGAGAAAGGGAATATTAATAGGCAATTAATAGTCAGGACAGCACATACCCAGAGAAGTGATCGGTGCTCTCTACTCTAGAGAGCTTTTCCTTCCATCTTCATTTCTATTTCTCCTTTGGGGAAACCAGACAGAGAAGCACAAGCCTCCTAAGTGCTGCCTAACTGCTGGCAGCAGAGGCAGGAGCCCACCTCCTGCCAGGGCTGTCCCCTCTGCCAGGCATGTGTCACCCCCTGTGCCCCGACCCACCCTCCTGGGAGGCTGCTTTCCACAGGCTGGGGCTCCCCAAGTTCGCAGCAGGACGGGGATGGCTGCCAGCACAGGTAATGGGTCTGTTTGTCTGGACTTAGTGCTCCAAGAATCAGCGTAGAGATGAAACTGGGGTGGGCTCCATGGGTGGTGGACCTGCATGGTGACACCAATGTGCCACCTCCGAAGTAATGTATAAGCTGAAACAGCACAGCTGCTGTTTTATCAGTTATCTATGTTAAACAGCTCTTCCCTCTCATGACTGCTGCATTTCCACGCTCGGATGAGCAGGAAGAGGAAGTCAAGGCTCTATTTTGCCAAACACAGCCTTTGGTCAATGGTGCCTGCAGGTGGGAGGGAGCGTTTTGCAGCATTGCAGTCGGGGTCTTAGCAGGGACTGCAGCATTTTAGTAGCTCTTGGGAACTCTCGACTGAAACACAGTGTAATTGCTGCGGTGCCTCTCCTCTGCAAACAGCCCCTCACCCAGATGGCATCCCTGGGAAGAGCCGCCGCGTTATCGCCCGTGCCGCACTCAGCATTGCATGGATTCAGCGGGGTGGGAGCTCCTGCTGTTGAGCTGGAGACAAAGTGCGCTCACGGGGGGATGCAAACCCAACACACCGACGCACATTAAAGCTCAGCAGACGCAGGCAGTGCTGGCAAGCCACTCGCCCCGTCTGGTCTCGCTCCTGTGAGCTGTCCCGACCTCCCTGAACCCCTCCACGGGTGAGCAGGGTTTCTGATCTCCTCGCCCCTCGCCTGTCTGATCCACCCTCCCCAGTTGGGCCGGGCTTCTGATCTCTCAACTACTAATCCAATCTCCCCCCCAGCTGCTCCGGGACTCTGATCTTCCCTCTTCAGCTGCGCCAGGCCCGCTGATTTCCCCAGGCTTCCTTAAGCCTCTGATCTCCCCTCCTCAGCTGCTCCCATCTGGACTCTTGCTGTCCTCCAGCCACAGACAAAGCCCCAACTGCAAAATGGCTCCTGCCCAGCCCTGCCTGCAGCTTGGGTGCTGCCAGGAGCTGGGCAGCACATGGCAATGGGGGAACAGGCAGACCCCCAGTCTGGCCAGGTCCCTGCTGTTGGGTGACTCCGCACCCAGGGCAGGTCCCAGGGACTTGCGCACAAGGAGGATGCCAAACACACACACACACTTGGAGTATATCCACCATATAAGAGTATTTGGGGCCCTGAAATCTCCCTGCTGACTCCCACAGGCACCATGCATGCACAGTTTGGACCCTGTAACTTACCCCCACGGGCACTGACACCCATCATGGGCTAGTACACTTCAGTGGGTGGCAGAGAAGAGGATGGCCTCCCCATTGCTCTTCAATAGAAGCTGCACCTCCCCCAGAGGTCTGGTCATTAAAACGAGAAAATAAAAATGATTTGCGAAAGATAAGCAGTATTTTCAGGCTTTTCCATCCTTCCTGGGGACAACTCTCCCATTTTCAATGCAGTGGGGAGTCTCTCACATCCACAGGACTCCAGGAAGGGGGCACTGAGCAGAATCGCACGAGGTTCACAGCAGAACTCCAAGCACTGGATCTGCACCGCCACCAGTCGCTGTCGTGGCCATAAGCTCTGACCCACCATGGGCCAGGAGAAGGTGGGTGTAAGGATGAACTGCTTCTGTGGAGAGGCTCTCTTTCCTTCTAATGATGTGGACAAACAGGGAGGAACATGCCAGGCTGGATCATGGTACAAAAAGTTATGCACAGCTCTGATTATGACAGAAGAGGATTCAGTGCTCCAGGTGAGTAAGGACTAAGCACTGGTGTATTTGTTCCCCTAGAGACAGCCATGTGCTGGCACTTCTTCTGCCATAAATAAAAATATTTACAAATTATTTCACTTGGGCAAGGAAAAGATCCAAGCAACCAGGCTGGAAATGGACAGCTGAGAGAGGGAAGCAGGGGAAGCAGAATCACTGCTGCCAGAGAAACTCCCGGGAGCAGGAAAGGACCTTCCCCATATCACTGCTTTCTGCACTGCAGGCAGACAAACTGCACAGCTCTGAGGCCAAACAGTGGGCGAGGAGTAATCTCCCTTTCCAAGAATATTTGCCTGCTAATCACAATGCATTATTAGCTAAAGCAGTTTCATAATGAAGCAATAAGACCCAATGAAGTTGATGTTATCATAGGATAATTGGCCATGTCAGGCAGCCAGATGCCTCAAGGCAAAAGCAAAAGCTGTTTAACATTCCAGAAGGTCAATCAGCAGATAATGTCCATTTCCTCTGAATTTATTGCCTCCGTATTGGCCATAAATTTATCGCCACCGTATTGGCCATTTCACTGAAGGAGCTTTCTGCAGTTTCATCCCTGATGGTTTGTATATATACTTGTACTTATGTTAAGATTGTTCCAGGGTTGTAACAGCACTTAAAATCTTCTCCAGTTTTTCAAAATAAAAAAGTGAGACAGTCTGACTATGGGCTCAGAGAAGCCAAGCTCTGAGCAAGCAGTGGATACTATAGGAGCTACAACAAATAAGCTTCTGAAAGTCTCATCTTGATGGAAACTTCAGGTAACCAATGCATTACTGCCATTCCAACCATCAAATCAAATGCAGGTTGTGCACAGAAGCCTGCTGCCAGATGGTCACAGCAAGAAAGAAGTCACTGCCCCTAATCCAGTGCCTGCGCCTGCCGTGCACGGAGCTGCAGAAGTGGGGAAAAGTGGTCCAGCATCACCCTCACCCCACCCTGACATGGGTTGCCACGGAAGAGGTGACATACCTGGAGACACATCCCAGTAAGATGAGCCCATCACTGCTGGCAACAGGGATGTAGGGGCACAGGGACACAGGACTCACTGGGCTGAGCTCTGGGCTCTGCCACCTGCAGGATGCAGCTCTTGCTAAAAGTGTATTTCTCATTCACACACATCGCCCCATGACACTTGCTTCCTTCAAGCCCTGAACTGACAGCAACCACCACCTGACAAGCCCTGGGTAAATCATTCCCGTCTCAGGGTCTCTTCCAGCAGAGCCAGGGCTGCACTTAGCAATTACATGCTCCAGCACAGAGCGATCCACTTGGAAATAGATATGCCTGTAAAAGGGAGAGGGCACAGCCAAAAAATGGGCTTTGTGTAGTGGTACAAGACATCTGATCAGCTTAAACAGCTCTAACCATCCATACAAAAGCTACGTTCCCTCCAGTATAGGTAAAAGTGAGGTTGCTTCAGTGAGTGCCTGTCTGGCATTCTACAGCAAGGAAAGTAAGAGCAATGGAACTTTTCTGTGAGAAGCACAAAGCAGGGCAGGACATGTCCCCAGCCAGTGCTGAGAGAGGAAGAAACTGAGGCAGAGAGAAATGACTTGCAATACCTGCAGGGAAAAGGAGAGTACATCCCAGCCTGCTTCAAGGTTGTCCCTCAATACTGATGCCATTAAGCACAGCCATGTCCCTTTCAGAGTACTTAATGGCTTATTGACAATGGGGTCATTTCCCTTCTCATCTGCAAATGAAGTGGTATCTCTTGAAGAGGTTCGTATACTGGAATAAAGAGAGACGTTTTTTTGAGAAGACCCAGTTAACACCAGGGTAAACTTGCTTAGGCCAAAACAAGAAAAGAGGTGACAAGACTAAGGACAGATCTATATTCAGGGGGATGATCCTAGCACATGGAACCTGCTCTGGATGTGCTGCCTATCCACTGGCTGCATCACACGTCTGTCTTCAGTCAGACACTCCCAAATCTGCCCAACCCTTCCCCAGTACTTTCTTTCAATGCCCATCACCATTGGCAGCCCATGCTCTGGGCCTGAGCACCTTTGGAGCTGGCATGCTCAGAACCTTCCCCATACACCATCCAAAGGGCATCCCTTTCCCTCTTGCACTCACGGGTCTGATCCAGACAAAATCCAACTGGTAGGAGAAGGCTGAGAGTACAAGGCTTTCTTCCTCCTGACCCTATTCTGTTAGCAATAGCTCATGATGGCCTCCTATGGAAATCCTGACCTTGCTCAGGAATCCTGCACAAACGCTCCCTGATAAAACAGACGTCTGCTACCATGAGGTTGGGCAGCCAGCTCCCAAGGGCTGGCTCCAGGCAGCTCCCGAGGGTCTGTGCTAGCCAGAAAGAGGATTTCTTACAGCAGAGGCCAGCAAAAGGGCTGCTGCACCCAGGCGGCTGACAGACCCCTTCCCTTGTCCATCCGTATTTTATTCCTTCCTGATACCAGCATTCTTGAGCAATCCAGAAATTCCTCCAGATAAAGCAACACAGAGGCTCTAATTCAGCATGGAAGTTGGATCTTCTAATTGTATTAGGGATTTATACACTGAGTTAGTAAAATACCATATGGCTCTTGTAATATAGGCTGGTTTTTCCTTGGCAGGCTGTGTAAGCTGCTAACAGCAGACAAGGTCATAACATGTCTCCTTATCGCTGCTTTATGTTCTGGATCCCAGTCCAGCTTTTTCGGCATGTCATTCAGCAGAGAGATTTGATGTACTTTCTAACCTCCTGCCTTCCCAAAAGGATTTTCATTCCCAAATCTCATGGCTGAAGCACCGCCTCTGGGTTGTCTTCAAAGATATTACTGCACGTCTGGGTTTAAACCTTCCAGTCAGGCATTATCCTGGGGGAAATCCATGTTGTAAATATCACTTGCAGTTTCCATCCTGGCTCACGGGGATTCAGGCTCCCCATCCTTCACCCCACTACACCCTGCACATCTTCGCCGGAGCTCCAGCCCAGCAAGCGTGAAGATCCTTTTTGTAGGAGGTGCCCAACCTCCATGGATCCCAGGGGTAGGACTAGCACCGAACTGGCCCAATAAAAACAACAAATCAAGCACGTCCGCTCATATATAGCCCTTGTTTTGAGGTCCATGGTGGTTGGTTGGCCACTCCTGCTCAAGGCTATCTGCTCCACCACCTTTCCAGTGGTGGCACAAGCCTGTGAACACGTGCCAATTCAAACTGGACACAGTTTCTGTGCCATTTCCAAGTGCTGCCAGTCAAACCAGATGGAAATCAATAAGGACAGGCTTTCTCCCTTCTCCTCGTTAGTAATTTCTAAGCTGACATGATACACATCAGCCCAGCAAACTACTTAATACAAGCAACCAGAAATGCAGACACTGCAGGATCTCGCTCAGCCTTAGAAAATCTATTAAATAGATCAAATAAATCTGTGAAATTAATGGGCTGGCCCTAGAAAAGGGAAAGGGTGGGGAAGGGAAGACACCTGCTCTCAACTATACCTCCAGATCTCTCCACCAGCTCCCCTACAAGCCTACCTTTTCCCACCAAAGGCCACACAATGTGCCCAAAGGAGGGGACAGCACAAGGGCTGTGAGGGCAGCTGCCCACATCAGAAGGCAGGTTTCTTGTGTAAACTCCTGCTGGCATCTGGATGTTGTTTTTCAGCTTCAGGAGTTACCATCATTTCATGGGAGCAGAGCCCTGCACTCCTCTTAACCACCTCAGGGTCTCCCTGCTCGGTTGCACCCTGTCTGTCTGAAGGGCAGAAGTCGCGTGTGGGAAATTCTCCAGATTTCCAGGAAAGGGAAGGCGATTGTTTTTTTTTCCTCAGGAAAGCAATCAAGTTTAAAGTCTGAATATTTGGTCCAGAAGCAGTTTCTCACCAACACAATCCAAGTACAGAAAATAATGACAAAGGCAGGGAGCAACCATTCTGTCACAGCTGCATGACCAGCTCCCAGTCAGCCCCCTGCGTTAACCACATACATTCACTTTATGAAATCACCGCAGCAAGCTATAAATGATGCATGAAAATTAAATGAGAGAACTCCAACCAAGGCATGAATCCCCAGCCACATGGCTGGGTTGGGCAGAGGGGCAGACAAAGCAGAAGCAGACAGAGCACTGTGTGCTGGGAAACCAAAACAACCTCCCCAGCAGTCAGCTTTTGAAAACCAAAGCTGTGTTTCAGGACGTGGTTGAAACAGCATCAGTTTGAAAGGTATAAATATTCCAGAACAGGAGGAAAACCAGGCTTCATCCAAAGTGCAAGGCATGTTCAGGGAGACCATCCCTAAACTGAGATTAATTTTAAGGAGAGGTGTTTTCTGTGGCTGTGTGTTCACTTACACATATCAAAAGCCCTGGTGCAGTCATGCAGCTGCAAGCAAGGATGGCACACAGGACACAAGGGGTGGCACACAGGACCACGGGGATGGCACACTTGACCATGGGGATGGCACACATGACCATGGGGATGGCACACAGGACTTGGGGTGATGGCACACAAGACCAAGCCTGGGCCATGCTTTGCCCCAGATGCTGCTTCGTTAAGACTTAAGACTGCACATGGGCCTAGTCTGTGCCCCTCAACTCCTCCTGTTCCTTCTTCACCACAGCCATAGGCATTTCTACAACAGCACTGCACATAAAAACATGAATGTGGGACATTTCTAGTGGAGTACTGTCATCCTACCTGGTCCACAGCTGCCCAACTGTTAGAAATGACCTGGACCTCCAGGATAACCCTTCCAAAACTAGGGACTGCATGTTGAAACCACCCCTCTTAGAAGGGCTGCCAGCCCAACAGAAAAGCACCTGCTTATACTGGGATTTAGGTCCATTTGCTCATCAGAGCAGAACTTGCAATTAAAAGTGAAGATGGAAGAAGAAAAGCCGGGAGATGGTCTTCCAGGTTTGTATTCTTTAGCATTAATGTGCAAATACCTGGTGGACAACCTGTCCTCTCCAGAGACTGGACAGGAGACTGTAACTCCATTCCAAGACTCTCATATTTGCTTCCAAACCTTGGAAACTCTACATCCAGCACCAGTTCTGGACAGAGGACATCTTCAAGAGACTGGAGCTGTGAATACTTTGCAGGCACAGGATTCAAAAAGGTGTCTAAGTAGGCAGCAGAGAAGCAATAAGCAAATCTTACCCACAAGAGCCTGGGATTCCTTCCACAGGCACAGCTCCCAGTGAAGCAAACAAGCTGTTCTCCCGTAACATCTGCAGAAGGAAATTGCTTTAATTGCTCTAGGTACAATAGCCAAACCTTAGACCCTAATCTGGCTGCCTAATACTCTTGCTTGGTTGAAAATAACTCTTGTGAAAGCAACCAGCTGGGATGGAGCTTATCAAGCAGCAGCACAGAGCAGGACAGGTCTCACCCCACAGCCCATGCCCAGGGGACCCTGCAGGGATCCCTGCCCAGAAAGGGGAGATGTTGCAACCCTCAACGAGCTCCAGAACTCCTCTCCCTGTGTCCATAATGAACTGCCCAAACTCCCTGCCTGGGCACCACCTTTTAAAGAGTAATGTTTGACTCATTCCCTAAAATCTGTGCAGGATGGCCAGGGCAGGGTTGGTCCAGCTGACTCCCCTTTCCCTCCTGCCCATTGTCTGGCTAAAGGATGCAGAGGGCAAACCCCATTTCTCCCCACATGTACAAGCCATGCCTAGAAGGAGAAACACAGCACTCAGCTGGTTTCCTAAAAGATGTCTTAACACAAACAATAAATATTCATCATCATAATTTCGGATTCCTGCTGACTGCATAACATGGGTGGCAGCCAAACATTCACAGCCAAAGTTGCAGTGCCTGGAGTTACACATCCAAATAAAGAGCCAGACTGTCAGGGTGCTGCCCATGTTGCCTCCCATCAATAACAGGAACTGATTATTAACAGAAGACAAAACATGATGAGAAAATGTGGAAAATGTGTGCACATCCAAACAACAAGACTGCTTGCTTCAAAGCCAAAATATTGATGTGTTTACCAGCTTTAAAAATGCCTTAACCTTTCTGTTTCCTATGTTAAATAAATCAATTGCAACCAAAATGATCATATATATCTGACATGCAAGAAGACAGCTCCACATATGTAAGAAGAGTGAATCATTAAAAAAATAAATTCCGTGTGGATTTTAGGGCTTTCTTTTTGTCAATAATATTTTCTACAGAAAATAAAATTTTCTTTTATAAGAAAAGTATTTATGAACCATCAACTATAATTTTTTTAACCCTCAAGGTATTTAGTTTTCTTTAATCAGTCTGGGTGATATACAGGTGATTTGTCTGGAAAATAATCAGTTGCCAAAATAACCAACAGATTGGTTATTATTGGTTATTATAGGTGGGATTGATTTTCAAACTTTTTTTTCCCATGAAAAGAAGAGTATAAACTCTCAACAAACTCTAACTCACAAAGAAAATGAATAACTATTGTGAAACAGTTCGCTTTCTGACCGCTTTTTTAATCCCCCAGAAAATGTGCTGAGCAAAAAAAAAGCAACCCAAAATCACAAACCAGAGTCTCCTCTTGGGAAGCAGATTAAAACCAGACATGCCAGCTTTATTTTTTTGTCCCTTCAAAATTGATTTTTGACTTCCTTGAGCTTTCAGAGTGCTCTTTAGCCTCTGTCCCAGTCCCCACATGTGGTTACATGGGTCCTACCAGCCACATCACAAGCCCTAAACCAGCGCATTTGTTCTCAGCTGACGCAACACATCCCAGCATACAAATGGCTTCAGAAAGCACAGCTTCCCTTTGAAAAAAAGTTCTTCCTTCACTGAACACAATGCAGCTTGAAAAAGAGAAGATAACCTATATTTTACTGGTTCATCATGAAGGAAGTGCTCAGATACCCAAGGGCTGCAGGGACTTTGCCTCCTTTCCTAAGCCTGTGGCTGCTGAAGTTTGCTGTCCCAAATGCCACTAGCCCAGCTGTCCCCAGCCTGGCTGCCTGGGATGCCGGCACTGCAGTCAAGGGTTTTGGGGAGCTGACTTGGAATTCACTGTGTTATTATTTCCGAATATGACTTTGAGACAAGAAATGCAATGTATTATTTATTATTTTAATTATTATTATGTATGTTATTCCTATTCTTTGACCTATCATCACCATCATTATCATTTAACAGAGGCACTTCTGCTAACCACTGTCCCTTTGGTCATTGCAAAATCCTAGACAAGAAGTAAAAGTTTTTACAGCCATCCACACAACACTAACTCTACCAAAATCTAAGCTGTGCCAGGATTCATGCTCCATTCCCTATACCGTTGGAGAGAGATGGGACAGCCCAGCTGCATTTCTGAAATAAACATCTGAAGACATTCAGGAAGGAGATGTTGTACACTGACTCAGAACTGTAGGGGCCTTTAGACAACTACTGGAATGTCCACCCTTCCTCTGACATGAGCGCTTCACTTGGTGCTGGGCTTTCTGTACAGGTGGACGGTGCCTCAGTGATTTGGGCAGCACTTACGTTGCTAAATTAGATCCCAGTGGCCCAAGCAAAGCACCTTTCGTACACGTCTCCCTCTCTCCTTTGACTACAGAATGAGACAGTTGAGGTTGTTCAGCCTGGAGCAGGGAAGGCTCCAGGGAGAACTTACTGCAGCCTTTCAGTACTTGAAGGGGGCCTGTAAGAAAGATGGGGACAAACACTTCAGCAGGGCCTGTTGTGACAGGACGTGGTACGATGGTTTGAACTAAAAGGGGGTTGATTTAGATCAGTCTGTGCAGATCCATGCGGGGCTGTGTTGAGCCATGCACTGCAGTGCCTTGCCCTGCCGTGCCAGGAGGCTGGGAGTGCTGTGTTGGACCCCCTAACCCCTGAGAACCCTGTCCATGCCTGCTCATGCACGGAAAACCACCTCCCTGATTCCCAGTTATAGGATTGACAGCCCCTGGAGTGGAGTGCAGGGCTCCTGGGGCAGCAGGTTCCCGTGTGCAGCAGCAGAGGGACAGCAAAGGTGACACAGCCCTGCAAGGAGCTTCATCCCTGGATGGACAGCAAGACAGAGAGGATCAGTTGCCCACAGATGTACACGACACAGCGCCAGAACTGGAGGATGAGCAAGGTTGAGTTTAGAGGCTGTCTGCTGCTCAGAGATCCCAGTCTCTTTTGATCCAGCAGACCCAGGCTTTTTTTCCTTTCACTGGCACAGCCAGAGGCCGTCTGTCCATGGAGGCTTTTATCTCATGCTAGGACAGAGACAGGGCTCTTGGGACAGCTCTGGCTGAAGATGCTGACTTCCAGGTGATCCTTTTTAGTGTGACAGCCATATATTTCAGTGCTTTTTGTGGGTTGGTTTTTTTTTCTGTTGGCTTTTTCCAAGAAAATATAAGCAAGCAGAATTTGTGGAGTAAATATACCTACAGGCTTAAAGTGAAGGCATTTAAAATAGAAATAAATCAAAGTGTAAATATGTTATCACTCACACCTAGGGCCTGATCCTGTGGAGATTTACTCCTGAGAATAATCCCTATCCAGGCAACTGCTGCTGTGCCTTTGAACTCAGCCAGACAACCTGGGATAGCAGGGGGTATCTCATAAATACCCAGCAAGGGGAGGCTCAGATCCTAGGCTGCCTTAGCCAAGGTGCAAAGGAATTTAGAGAGAAATTTTGGAGTTCTCTTGACTTTTGGAAATGTTGGTAACTTCTGGTGACATCACAGGCTGCCCCCACAGACCACTGGTCCTCAGCCGTGGACCTACCTACACAGACACATCCTATCCCAGAGGCTCAGGGGCTGATTTCCATTCTGTTTTCCATGGCCTTCATGTCTTGCTGCTCCTTTCACTCCACACCTCCTCTGTTCATAAAGAAAGCAGTTTGGTAGTGGAAAAAAGTCTGCCTTACAGCTTTCCAGTGAGAATGGAAGGATGTCTGTGCCTCACGGTTCCCTGGAGAGTCCCTTCCCAGCTGAGATCCTCAGTTAGAAAGGTGCCTCTCAGGCAGGACCAGGTAGATTGGGCATCCCCACCACACACCATTGCTTCTGCTATTGCATATAAATACAAAAGCCCTCTGACAAGATTCTCACAAGCCTCATTTAGATCTAGCAGAGAAGGAGACACAGATCATGCAGTCCAGAAGACTAGAAGCAGTGAATGGTACAAGGTTATGAAAAATAAATTAAGCACTCCAGAAGAAAATTATCTGTATCTTTCTGCTTCCCACAACTGCTTTGCATCCCAGAACTCACTGATGCAAAGTTGTTGTGAAACTACAAAAAGAAAAAAAGGTTTTGTTTTCAATTTTACCTTTTTCCGTTATATTTGGGGTGAAACATCCCCCTCTGCCTGTGCTGCAGATCTGTGCTTGCTGCCCAGCAGGAACAGGGATTGCTCTGCCTGGGAAGCCAGCACAGGGCAGCACAGGGCAGAGGGGAGGAGAGAAACTGTGCCCTGCACCCAAAGAACAAATATTCTGACCTAGAACAGAACCCCTGGGCATAACCTTTATGTTTCTTTGATATTCATTTTTCTTGATCTTGGCAATTCCTTTTTCTGCAGCTTTGGGTTGGTGATGCACATGCACTAACTTCTACTTTGGCTTCCAGGTAGAATTACAAATTTGTCTCCTTGCAAAATTATCAAGCCTGGAAACAAGTTTTAGTTTCACAGGGAAAGATTTCTACTTACTTTTCTTCTCCCTGGTCTCAGTGATGATAGTTCTGAATTTTTTCCCCACCAAGTTACATTCAGTCAGTAGTGCTGTCTTTTGGTTCAGATTTGTTCTCCACAACAAACACTTCCACGCTGCTCAAGGTGCAGGTTTGTTACCTTTGCTACAAGCAGTGCAGGCAGCGGAGAGCCCCGCTGAGCAAGCTGGTGTGTGAAAAGCAAGGAATGAAATAAAAAAATGCCACTATTCTGAATTATTTCTGAAAACTTCATTATTAACTGATAATTAGCAGCCACAGGCTTAGAAACATCAGTGGAAGAAATATATACACCACAGCCTGGATGATTTAAAGCGCAAATTCTGCTTTCAGTCTACCTACTGATGCAGGGCAGACAGACAGACAAAGCAAAGGACAGTGGACAGCCCATTCCCTGCCAAATGTGTCAGCACCTCCAGCAGCTGCAGCTCCATACCTTCCTAAAACCGCACCAAACACTTGTCCCAAGCGAGAGACCCTGGTGCTTTTTGTGTCCCTGCTTTGGCACGGCACAGTCCCCAGCGGGGAGGTGTCTCCTCAGTGAAGCAGTCACCTGGGAATGGGGCACCTTGGGGCAGGAGCTGCTGCCTTATTGGGGGTGGCAGGAGAGCTCAGGGAACTCCAACTCCACCATCAGCAGCAGAGCTCAGCCTCAAGCCCCGGCCCTTCCCTCGCCCAGAAATACATCAGCCAGGCATTTTGCACACTCCTTGGTGACCTTTCCTGGCTCTCAAATCAACAGAGCACAGAGCCTGAGGTTTGTGGTGGCCTGGCGTGTGCCAAGGTCTCCAGTCAGGCTTTTCCAGTGGGTTTGTTTTGGAGCCTCTGACAGGCTCAGGGTGGGCCAAGAACAGCGAGTCTTTCTGTATCAAGTCCTGCTTAAACCCCAGGTTAGTCGTAATTTATTTACAGCTTGGATTGCCTTCTCTCTGCCCTAAAACTGCAAGAAAGCAATAATTTCTATCTACAAGACTCATGATTTGGCAAGATCAAAATATTCTGCTTTGTTTTTCAATAGTCCAGTGGTTCCATGTCAAACCTGTTCAATTTTATTCTCCAACAGCGTGCAGAAGAAAGCCGTATTTTTTTTTTCCTTGCTTGTCCTGAGTCCAGAAAGTGAATGAGGACTCCAAAACAAAGCCTAACAGTGCGCCAGGGAGATGTCCAGCACAGCGAGTTCGTGACCATCACTGCACAATGCAGGCAGAAACCACACCATTTCTGGACTGAGAAAAGGTGAAATGTAATGTGAGGCTGGTTCACCCTTTCACACCACGTGTCCTTATACTTAACATCTCAAGAGCCAGCACAAAAAGTTACTTCACTACTAGGCAGAGTGAGGACATGGTGCATCTGAGTTTGCCAACATGACACATTTGATTACTTCAAATTTTTGTCAAGACACAACATGAGCGCAGTAGACATTTGGAAGTCCCAGAGATGGTTCTTGCAGATATAGAGCATCAGAGTGAACCCAGCAAGGCTCTTTGATCTGACACCGAGGAATATTCATTTGCCAAACATATTGCACAAAAACCAGGACGCAGCAAAGCACAGAACTGCCTTGATTCCTTACACCCCTGGTCCACCCTGCACACCCACCCCTCTCTGCCTGGGCAGTCCTGCACAGACAGCTCAGCCCTGAAGGTCACAGCACTTGTAAAGTGGAAAAAAGCTGCTCATCTGCAAGAGAAGGCAGCTGAGCAGTGATTCAGCTTCTGGAGGGACTATGCAAGATTATTTGTAACATCGACTCTTTCCCTGAGGAGCACTTCCCTTTTATGACAGTGGAGCTGGAGGTGATGAAGTCTCCTGGATAAAGCCTTCGTCTCTGCCGTGCCTCGCACCAGACTGGGAAGTCAGGAGGTTTAGTCCCAGCCTTAAAAAAAGCCTCCTCAAGAAGCCAGACAGAGATGCAATGATAGTTTTTATTACCCAAGGCACTTACAAGCGCCCAGTTACTGCATACATTTGTAAGGAGAGAAAATGAAATCCAGATCCCACCTTCAGATTAGGAACTCTCCAACTGCCAGTCAGTCCTTTCTGGCCTCCAGGATGCCTCTAGGAATCCTGCACTACCCCAACAAGGGGGAAAATACTGGTGGTTGCGAAAGACCCTGTTCTTGCTATCACATCTCCTTGAGAGGCTGAACTTGCCTGTGGGTCCTTCTTGCTCTTTCCCCGTTAAAAGAAAGAACCCATGATCATTCAAGTAACAGAAGCAACACCACTGTGCTATTGACATGACCAAATGCAAACAAGTGAAGGTGAATTTAAAATACTAAGTGTCATTTTGATTCAGAGGACACTGGTCATCTCAGAGGAATTAAAAAAAAAAGAAGAAGGAATAGCAGTCTGCTTTTAGGTATCCCAAGAGGAGGAGTAGAACAAAACTCATCAAGTAAATAATGCGCTTAGCCTCAGTTTTAATTTAAACCATATTTTAGTGTCTCAGCATAGCAGGAATTCCGTAACTTCATTCCAGCTCACGTCATTGCTACAAATATTTCTGTCCACATTTTACATGCAGCTATGCAGTGGTTGTGTTAGCAACTCCTGTGCTGGAAATGGCTGGAAAAGAACCTGGCCTTTACAAAGTTGTTTCTTTTGACTACTGCTTCTAATTCAGTTCAAATTCAAGGTCTAATGTGGAAAAGGCTATTAGTCATCAAAATTACAGTTTTATCAGCAAACCAATAACCATAACACAACTATTCACTGAGAATGAGTGGCAAGATACGACTCCTCAAATGAATAGGCCCAACACAGCAGAAAAAGTCATGGAGACCAGTGACACAGATAGACAAAGGAAAATAAGGTCACTAAAATTCCTAAAATAGAGAAATAATTTTTTTTTGCAATATTCACAAGTATTTCAGTCAGAAAGCTTGGCTTTATCCTAATTTGGTCAAATAAGCAAGGAGATATGCACCAGCCTGCAGTGTCACCAGGCACAAATGTCTAGGAGGAACATCAGCGTTTTTGGTCAAAACTCACGCGTTGGAAAGTGGAGCTCCAGAAATGCCCTCCGCAGTGTCCTCCCTGCGTACATGGGAGCTTGGATCAGAGCATTGCTGTGTGGCTTCATTAATGGGGACACTCCTGTCATGGGCAATTGTACGCAAAGACACTCCCCACAGCAGCTAATAAACCATGCTAAAGCAATTTAAATATCATCAGGCTGCACGGACATGCAGTGGGGTTTTGGTGACAGAGGAGCAGAGAGTACAACACGCCAAAAAAATAGCTGGCAGTAAGCATGCGTCACTTCAGCTTGATGACATTTCTCCAAAATTTCTCTCTAGCAGGGTTGGAGACAAGTTTCGTGTCACCAGAAAAAATTAAGTGCCCCAGAGAAGAAACACCTTCTCAAGTACCTGTTTCATTTCAGAATCAGAGAATTATACCAATGTCCAACCTTGTCTAGCTCTGAAATACAAAGGCACTTTGGGAGTGATGCCCAGTGAAAAATCATCAAATATTATGTGCAGAGGATAAAGGAGAAAGAGAAAACATTTAATAATCAACTGTCAGGTTGTTAAAGAACAATACAGGCAGAGATAAAAGAGAAGGGTTTGAAAGCTTTCAAAGTGAAGAGGCAGAACGCATTATTTGTGTTTAGTTAACTAGATAAAAAGCACACTGGACATACATATTTGATTTTCAGCTGGGGTGAACTGACAAACCAATAAGCCTCAGAAAAAAAAGAAAAGCAGACAAGTCACCCCCAGCAGCAGCACCAGCCACCACAGGGTGCAGTGTTGGTGTGAGCCTGGGTGGAAAAGGGGTGTGTGGGGTGATCACAGCTATGAGGAGGGTTGGATCAAAATGCTGGAGACATTTGTCTCAGAATTACTGCTTTTGGGGCTGTTAGATGCTTCTCAATCTGTTTTACCTGCAGGCTCCCAGCTGGCAGAAGCCAGAAGCAGAACATGCAGAAGTCATTGCAATTACTCTCCTGAGGGTCCTCCCATGTGTCTGAAGTGCTGCTGCCCAGCAGTGAGCTCTGCACAAGGGGGGAGCTGCATGGAGCCCACAAGGGTCCTGGGGATGGCAGTGGCTCTAAGTGACAGTGGCCTGGGAGTGGAAAATCACAGAATGGTCTGCTCAGCTGCCACACTACAAAATCACTACTTTCCAAAGTAGTGATTTAGTGCTGTTCCACCCCACCAGATATAAAATCATTCCATTATGTTCTCAGAAGTCCACACTGCCCTTTTCATTTAACACAAGCGTCCCTCTGACCTCATGCCAGCAGGGACAAAAGATTTTGCTTTCAAGGACTAGTAAAAAATATCCTTCAAAATAAAGCAGAAAGAAAAGTATTAACCAGAGGAAGGACAGAGCAGTTTCACAAAACCACTGGAAGGGGTGGAGGGGTCTCCCCTTAACCAGGACCCAGGGGTCCTCCACCAGAGAGACCCCTTTCCAAAGTGCTCTGCCAGCGCTGCAGCTCATGTCAGGATCCCATTTCAGCCTCCCCAGCATTCCTCACCAGATTTCTTTTCCTCTCTTCTTCCCTGCTGCCTTAACCACCAGTTTTCCCTCTATGTTTGGACTTCACTGAAGAGTTTTTAGTTGAATCGTAAATTCATCAGATACGAGGTTTTGGTCACCCTGAAAGTATTAGCTAGTCTGAGTCAGATTTGTCAAATAGTTTGGGCTGGAAACTAAGTGTTCAGTGATGGGTGGGGGGATAAGGTTGCTTCATGGTTGATGCAAGCGATCTACAACACACAGATGGATGCCATGCACTCAGTCCCTCTCTCTCAGGACTTTTTTGAGCTTTAAAAAGTAGAACACATCCTGTGGGAGCCCAGGAAACTAACAGCAGGATTTCCAGAGAGCCTGGGATCAGGTAAAGGGCAGATCTGCACACATCCCACACCTCAGATTAGGCCGGTTAGCAGGCAAACCTTTGTGTTGGAAGAGCTCCAGCTGCCAGGAAAAGCTTTAAGAGCGATGCAGAGGGAGAGGAGCAGTTCTGTCCCCGGGTGAGGAGGGCAGGAGTTCAGGAACTGGGACTGTGCACCCCCATCCCCACTCCAGGGAGGGGTTCATTACTGACAGCAGGGGAGGAGTGCCTGAGGAGAAGGCACCTCCCCGGGTGGCCCTTTTTGAATCCCTGACAATTAACAGAGAACTCAGAGCTACCTAGAGGAGAAGAAAGAAGAACATAAATTACCCTGGCTCATAAGCATGTTGTGATGTTGTGCAATGAAAGTAGGATAATGACATCGGGACTGTCTCATTTTGAACCAAATTTCCCACTTCCAAGGAAATCAATAACATGAGCTTTCAGCAACGCAAACTGACCCAGAGGGCACCTGGTATCCCCCATCCCTAGAAGGAGCTTGTAAGTTTGTACCGCCAGTGCAGTTATCAAGAAGCAAAATCATATGCAAAGAAATCAAAGCCAACACCAAAACTAACTATTTTTTTTCCATCTGCCTCCAATCTCCATCATTTTCCTGTGCACTAGAGATCACAGCAATTCCCCACACCACATCCCTTGCAGCCATCCCAAAACTTTGTTAAAATTCACTACAACATTAGATCCTGATACAAGTGTGGATCACAAAATCACTCAGGCTTTCCCATCCTGTGTGGGCATCCAACATGTCAGAGAGTCAAGCCTGTTTGGAACAGGGCGCATCCCTGTGTGGATATCAGTTTTGTGCCTTCCAGGGTACAACAAAACGGCTCTCCAGTCCATCCTGGTGTCCTCAAGCCTCCTTGATTTCCAAATTAAAGAGGACTTCACATGGCAGGTGGATTCAGCACCAGGGTGATGTATTCCTAACGCATCCCAATCTGTGGTTGGGGGGACCCACATCTGGGTGCATTGCAACCATCAGTAGATGTGGCTCCAGCACGAGGGACTCCTGTGCTCTCTGTGAAAGTCAAGTGTTGTGGGGTTATCTGCAAAGGGCTTGTTCTGTTTTCTAGAAGAAGAGAAAAGGGTTACAACAACCTCCATAGTAAGGAGCAGCGGTGTTGTCTTGACCTCAGTACTCCTGACAGGAGAGGAGGAGATTCAGGATCTGGCTGATGTTGGTTTTGCTTTGTAAGACCTTGATCTGCTCCTTTTCTGCTGACAGCATTGATGGGAGAGAGTTTCGTACCACATATCTGGGCTGCAGGAGTCTGGAAGGTTACTAACTGAAGGGGGAAAATGCTGAAATCCACAGAAAAGTAAAGGGAAGCTGCAGGGAGAGGAGGCACATTTTGCTAATTTATTTTTTTACATTGCAACAGCTGTGCTTACATGAAAAGGGTCATTAACTGAAGATGCACAGAGTACCAGCACGTCTACAGAGGCTTTATGCAATTTAGGAGATCACTGCAGTGTACAATGCAGGATCATTTAAAATTCACAAACAAATACTATAAAACACCTTTGTAGGTATTTTAATGGTCCAAAACAAGTACTGTGTAGTACTCAATAGAAGAAATTTTTCCTTTTTACTAAATCCCATACGTAAAAATCAATCTGTTCTTTTTAAAAGCAGAGACTTTTTTTAATACGCTATTTTAAAAAAATAAAGACAGCTCCCACTGAGATGTCTGTTTAAAAGTTCAGTACATTCTGCTGCCTTATTTTATCTAGCAATGATGAACTAAAAGAACACTGAAAATTCAATCATGATGGCAATAATATTTGAAAAGGCTATAAAAAAAGAATTATTTAGGTGGTAAGAAACATATCTTGCTGAAATTCTGAACTCTGTATTTCTGTTTCATTACATGAAAAATAATACGAGCCCTATGCAGAAAATGTGTTCGGTGTGCCACTATGATGGAAACAAAACAGCCTTTTAAAAGCATGGAGAAATGAAAGGTGATTTTAAAAAACCACAGGTATTTACAAAGAGCCATTTACTCAGTGTTCTGAATCATGCCATTCCCGCTCTTATAGTTTAGCCATGTCTTGGATAGTTTGCATAAGTATGCATTTATTTACTAATCTTCAAAGAGTCCCCATTTTTCCTAGCTTTCCACTGTAGTCATTAGAGGTCACAACCCTGTAGGAAATATGGGCTGCCATGGTAACACAAAATGTCTGCTACAGGCTTAGTGTAATTCCTCCCTAATAGAAAAACAACAGCAGCAAATCCTGCCTTTGATAAATGGGCTTATACGTTGTAAGAAGCTGCTACCTAGAAAGGTGTCTATTACTTCAAAACATCTCTAAATGAAATAAATGTTATTAAAGAAAAGAAAAAGAGGGAAACAAACTCATACATCATTAAAAAAAAGAAATGTGACTAAGGTGCACAAAGGAGAACGTGGAAATAATCTGCCATGTGGATCTGCAATGTCTCGGTGAATACAGTGGCTGAAGTTTGCAGGGCATCACACTGCAGCCCCTCAAACTCTGCTCAACAAGTGTCTGCTGAACTCTTCTCCTGGCAAACCTTTCTCATCACAAGGAAAAAGGCTGCATTTCCAAGTGCCTGAAAAAGCAAAAATTCAGGAGGAGATCGTCACCTCTCTGACTACAACAAGGTAGCCTGGCCTTCCCTGCTTGGAAATTCCTACAGAAAAAAAAAATGCATCTGGTTTCAAAAGATAACTAGGGTTTGGGAGTGAGGAAAAATAAAGGTCTGTTTCATCTGGTGGTTCATGGGCATTACTAGCATTTCAGTGAAATCCCACCTCACTGAGAGAAGGGTCCCAGTGTGACTGGCTGGCTCACCAGGGTGGATATTTTGGAAGGGCTTTGGCCACCCCTCACAGCTGCACTCTACCTCACCTTTTGCTTCCAAGTCCTGCCTACCACTCCCAGAGGCTTCCATCTCCTCTGTTGCCTTCCTCCTACAGAGCTCACATATGAAGGGCTGGTTTTCTTTAATTCTTTAGCCAGGACTTCCCTGAGAATGTTTTTTTGTGTCATGGGTACCCCCCGCTCTCCATCCTGTACCGCCATCAGGGCGCTGCTCAGAGGGGATACGCCCTTGGTGTGTCTGCAGCAACACGGAGCCTCCCCTCAACCAAATCCTCTTTCTCGCTGTCCTTTGTTTACATTCCTCCAGCCAGTTTTCAATCCAGGCAGCAGCAGTTGCATCTCCACCAATTCCAGGTAATTTTTCAATTAAGCTATTGCATTACCTCTACTCCATTCCCCAGGATGTTTGATTTACTACTCCTTTTGTCTGAATGGGTTTTTTTTTTTAAGGACTAAATTTTGCCTGGTAAAATACAGTTCCTCTAAACACTTGCAATCTGCTGATCTTCTGTTTAGAGTTGGTACACGCATTGCTTTAGGTGCCCTATGCCAAGATGGAAAATTTGAATTTCTCAGGGTTTGCATCACTTTGCAGCAAGATGCAGGCTGCTGAATCCTATACACCCAGCACACCCCTCTGGAGATACCCCTCTGCAAGGGGACAAGAGTCTTCTCCTCAAGATGTGAACCCCTGTGATTGCCTGTCAGTGGGTCCCTCTGTGCTTCAAGCCTGTGCCCAAGAAGAAGCACTGAAAGCATAATTAATACCTGTGGGTGTTAATGCATCTCCCCTTGCCTTAGTCTAAAAGGGCAACTTCATCTGCAAAATTCTTCTTTGCCTATAACATTGTCCCCATATACTGCTGTGAACACACTGCTGCTAGTTGAGAAACAAGTCCTTTACACACCCATACCTGTGTGACCACCACTGCATCTGGCAATAAAACCCAGTGCTCCCCAAAAAACACCTCAGATGAGCCAGGTTGTAGATGAAACCTGGCATGTGGGGAGGTTTGAATTGGATATTGGGAGGTATTTCTTCACCAAGGTGTTTGTCATGCACTGGAACGAGCTGCTCAGGGCAGTGGTGGAGTCACCATCCTTGGAGATATTTAAGAGATGTGTAGATGTGGTGCTTGGGGACATGGTTTAGTGGTGGGTTTGGACATGCTGGGTTAATGTTGAACTCTTAGAGGGCTTTTCTAACCTAAACAATTCTGTGTGCTCAGGTATAGGGGGACTATCGCATGTCAAGCAAAGTGAGTGAGCTGGTTACATCCACAGCAGGAACTGAGGGATGTCCCCAGATACAGCCCTCCAGGCTTCACCCTCCCACTGTCTCCAGCTGCTTTCTGCTTCTCCAAAGAATCACAGAATCATTAAGGTTCAAAAAGATTTCTGAGATCATCAAGTCCAATCATTTGTTTACATATTACCCTAAGAAAGTGGAAGATCTGGAGTAAATTTCATGAGTTTAATTCCTTCCACACTACTGATGAAAGTAAAAGCTCTTCTGTGCCACCTCATGCCACCTCATCTCACAGCCAACAAGGAGCTCCCCGCATCTCCACCCAGCTCCCATGGATGCTGACTCCTGCATCCATGTGCAAAACCCAGAGGCACCACGTGTATTGGAGGCAATCCTGGGGCACCCAAGCTCTGCACCTGATGAGCAAATCAACCTCCTCTATCAATGAAGTTTGGCTAGGTACACAACTGATGTAATACTGGTAAAGTACAAGGAAACACAAGATTCCAAATCACTCCCACACACCCTCCTGCACTGCAGAGCTGACACATGGCATCACAGGGCCTCCACCAGCACTGCCATCCCACCACAAGTCCCTGTGCAGTGCAAATTACCATGGCAGGCAACTGCCCTGAGGAGAAAGGGCTGCTGCCTCTCAAAAGGTACTCAAGTAATTTATTCTGACAAGTGTAGCTTGGTTTTAATCATCAATAATTCTTCTGAGCAAAGTGTCTTCGAGTAAGTGGGCTGTAGTCTATTTTGTAAAAGTAATGAAGTTGGAGTAAGAGGAGGGCTCACTGCAGTGTTCTGCTGTTAATCACTGCTAATAAAAGTAGAAAAATCACTACTAATAAAGGTGGAAAAATTACTGAATTTGCAGATAAGCAAAGTGTAAATGAGGGAGGTTTGGTGCAGATGACATACTTTCACTTTTTGCTAAGAACAGATATAACAACGTACTGGATCCCTTGATTGTATTTTCCAATTCTACATACATTGGTTGGGCTATTTGGGCTCTGCAGTTACAACAAAGAGATCAGCTGCTCCCCAGAGAGCGAGCACTACAGTGTGTAGCCACTCAGGAAATGGGTGGAAAGCAGCTGCATTTTGGGGGAGAAGAAAGAAGTACCATTTACCTGAACCATGGTCAAGCCAAGAGAAGTCACCTTCATTAGAGCTTTGTGACTGTCATTTGTTTCCACCCATACAGCTCCAATGGTGTTTGTTACCAGCTGATCTTCAGCCCATCTTGCAGGCAAAGCCTCCTGTAGGGCACAGGCCGCCTGTGGGGCAAATGACCACGTGACAGTTTTGATGTACCCACAACCCTTTAGAAAGCACGTAGCCAGAAGCAGAGAGGGTGACACACACACAGGATAACTCCTGCAGATGACCCACACTATGAGCTTTACTCCAGCACACTGCTGCAACCATCCAGAGCTGCAAGAGCAAGGGAGGTGGTGTCCTGTCCCACCATGTGACAGCTTCCTGGGGACCCCCTGCACACACACACCATGGCTGGTATGAACAAGCTAATCCTTTTCTCTCACAGTGGTCAGTGTAAAGCAGTCCATTGCTCAGCAATGACATTCTATTCCTCCTGCAGTCTTACAAAGCTCTAGGACTCTCCAGCATCATTTGCCATGAAGAGGCAAATCAGCTTAGCTGTGGCAACACCAAAGTGGCAGTTTTCCTTGTTCCCAAGTGGGAAGTGATGAACATCACATCTCCCCCTTCTCCAACCCACTGGTCCTGTTTTAGCAGCACCAGCCACAGCTACAGCCATGGAGAGAGTGGTAGTGCTGGTGTTGAGGCAAGAAGGAATTTCTGCAGCATTTATTATGAAAAAATATGCGTGACTTAGTTTCCCCAAGAGCTGTGTACTTCAAAGAGACAGTTTTTCTCCCAAGTTTACTTCTGAGGCACCCAAGCCACGGAAATGCAGTAACTCCCATGTGATGGGTTTTGGTGGCCAACACAAAATTAGAGGAGTGGCATTTGTGGCAACCACTGTCAGGGAAACCCTTGCACAAAGGGTGCCACCAAGAGGTCAAGAACATCACTAAACTGGTGCAATTGCCTTTTTTCTTTTTTTTTTGTTTTTGACATTTTCAAATTAAAACAATCTTCTGTATCATCAGTAAAGAAATTCTTCTGAATTTTTATCTACTATTTTGAAGGCTGTTGCGTCAAGACCTTACTTTAGATTTCCATCTTTGTCAATGCAAAATGATATTCTGTCAACATCAAAATATCTGGAGAACATTGCCTGACATGTCTGCTTGCAAGGGCATTTGGGGAGCATTTATACATTTATTTGCCTGGAAGAAATATGGTTTTAACTGACTCTCTAGTTGTTCACTTTTCAGAAGACATTATCAAAACACTGGATGAAAAGCTCAGCACAAAACTTGGAAGGAAACCAGAGGAGAATTATCGTATAGGAACTGATCTAATATATGAAATCAGACCTGCATGTAACAGCCCGAGTCATTCCTGTGCCATTTGTATTTCTTTGTATCACTTTATTTTTCAGGGAGTGGGGGGAAAAGGGCCACTTTTTCAAAGAATAGATGAGCCTGGCCACAAAAAGCTCCTCCCAATGCAAGTAAGTTACTTCGCCTGGGAGAGCCCTTCCTCCTGCAAAGCAGGCTGGAGGGAGAGGCGGACGCTTGCTCGGCAGGAAAGGCCGTCCTGTGCGCTGCTGCTCCCCACGGTGCCGGCGCGGGGGTTTACGCGGGCGAGAGACCCCGGCCGCGGCTCGGTCCTCCCTGCCCCACGGGGCTGGCGGTACCCAAGGGCTGGAAAACAGAGGCAGGGGAGCAGCCCCTTCCCCACGCCGCTCTCCATCATTTCTGACACAAAAGGGGAAAATGCAGCGTTGCACCAAGCTATTTTTCAACCAAAAGAGGGTTACTTTGGAATAAAAATAATTCTTTTCACATCCTTTCCATCACATTTTACTTCTTGTGAAAAAATAAATATTAAGTTACTTTTTCTCACTCTGAGGACTAGCCATCACGTTTACCAATTTCACTATGAGACAACAGAGCATTTTCTTGCCCTGAAATCCAGCCGGTTTTGCTATGACTACCACTTCCTAGTGCCAAAAAAGAGGAGGTGGTTTGGGGGGGAAAATCACCTGTAAAGAATTAGGTAACAGAGTGTGAAAGGTCTCTGCTATTCAGGAAATACTTACTGCTGGATTTAATTACAGATTGCAACTAAACCCCCCTTCCCCCTTTTTTTTTTTTTTGAACTTCAGACATACAATAACATGACATTTATTAAATGTGGTAGCGTTGCAGTGCTTGGGGTAGCAAAAAGCCTGGAGAACTCTGTTGTTTACAATAAACTTTAAAAATATACTTTATACACAAGATTAATGAGAGTTTTATGAAGAAAGCACATTTTATCCATCTGCATTAGGAAGTACCAATTACAGAAAGAAGAGGCTGCAGGGAGCAGTGCCGGAGACCTGCCCAGGTGCCAGGGCTATGCCGGCAGCAGCACTCCCCAGCCACATCCTTTTATGGCCCAGCAAACTCCCTCCCTGCTCCCAGCACAGGAATTGGCTTCATCCAGTCCCTTGCACATTTGGTCTAAATTGCGTATTTTCCCCTCAGTATCTCAGCTGAGATGAGCGGTCCTGATACAACGGTATTAAATGTCAAACGAGCAAAAAACAATGTGCAAAGCCAATGCTACTCTGCATTTAATTTAGGCGGTGTCAAAGCAAGGAGCAGAAAGGAATGGCTTTTTTTTTTTTCTGCACATTTTTATAAAACCACCAAATCCAGCTCGTACTTGAGGCTCCTGTCCTAACCACTTCGCAGGAACCCATTTCTTCCCTCATTCCCTACCAATATTAAGTTAACCAGCAGTAAGCAAAAAAATCTAAGAGTATCTGCCTACATTTGAGTCACTAATTACACAAGGCAATGTTAAAACTTTTCCTCTGTAATGCATTTAATTTGCCCACTTTGGACCGACACATTAGGATTTTATTCCTAAATGTATTGATTAAATTGTGTGTCTGCTTTTGCAGCCAGAAATACACCAGCTTTGCCCTCCGCGTAGGTAATGAGACATCCAACGCCCTGGAATTAATTTAAAAATTTGTATTCTATCATAATTACCTCCAGTCATTGTCCATAATAACACAATTTGTTATAGATCAAATACTGTGCATAGAGATACATGGATTTGGTATCAAGAGTGTCTCTTAAACTCACAAAAGGGAATAAAACTCAGAGTCCAGGCAAAAAACCTGTTCCCTGGAAGGTGTTATCCTGTCAGTGCTACAGGGTAATTTACAGGATCTGCCACATTTAGGAGCCTGTGGCTTGACTTTTCTTGGCTTTTATGAGCTAAAGAACAGAAGCAGGCTCACTAGAGAGATTAAGTTTCCTTTCTGCACTAACATTAGGGAGACAGACAGAGAGAGACGTGGCCAATAAGTGCTCTGCTGTACCCTGAAAATTAAAATACAGCTGGATTACGACTCTAATAATGCCAGCTTTTGCAGGGCTTATAGCCTCCCAACACACAGCCATGGGCACAGAGAACTTGCATCCTCAGCATTTAACCAAACAAGGAATTGGAAATGGTTTTCTTGCCTTTTTTTGCTTCTTGATTTGTTTTTTAACAAAACAAAAACCTGCTCCTATTCATGCAGAGCACAGTGGAAATCAGCAGTAAATTCTTCTGCTGATACATTTGTCTGCAAGGAAGCTGCATTCAGTGAGGTACCAATGCCAGTGGAGTAGCACGAAAGCAGATTTTTCCCTTCCTCTGTGCTACAAACAATAAAAATTCAGGAGATAATTTACTCTGCAGTGCTGCACCCAAAGCAGGAGCACAGGTCCTCCCATTTCTTAAAAAGCACACACACGAGGGATAAAGAAAAAATAAAATTGGAGACATAGTCAATTTTCAAACCTTTTCTTTTGATAGGTTATAATTGTAAATCAAGGGTGGAAATCGAATTTCAAATTTTGCCTGCATTTTTTATACATCTGCACTTTTGATTTATCCAAGTTGCATAGGAGCAGAAGAGGGAATATCTGCCTTTCTGCTTCTGAAATAAAGAGACAAAATCTTATTTTGCAATTATAGCAAGATATGTAGGCAAAACTAAGCAAGATTCCTATCTTTTTCTTATTTTATTTCCCCTCTCTGTTTCCCAGAAAAAAATAATAAATTTTACATTGCAAGTCTATTCCGGACGAAAATGGTATTCATTGCAGAAAGGGAATTTAACCTGATAAATCAGGTTTCTGTAGCTCTTGATTGAAGTGGTTCATGTTCACATTTGAATGAGTTTTCTTTACCTACACATTTTTGTTAACTGGTTTAATAAATTATGGCAGACCTTTAAAACACAATCGGAGCTGTACAGGGTAGATTTACAATCAGTCAAACAGAGCAGCAGAAGGTAAAAGCACAACATTTTAGTGCTTTCAATAGGAGGATTCTAATATTATTAAATTTTCTTTCATTATTATTATCATCATCATGAAATGAGTCGCTGAAGTCTAACGCTCTTTAGTGGTCATTTTTCAAAGAAAACTGCAAAACCAGAAAGAAACTGTTTAAATCCAGAAACTATTTTGAACCAGTTTGTTGGAAAATCTAAATTAGAATATTGTAGTAGTATACTGAAATCATGGAACAATTTAAAACTGCAGCAAAACTGCAAGAAGAAAATTAGATATTCAACAAATTACTTTTTCAGCTAAATTCTTCAGGATAGTTTACGGTATTAGTCTCTCTTCTTCTTTCCATATTTTCTTACAAAGCATTTGCTACCAAAACAGCAAGGACTTCGCATTTCTTGGGAGGAGGCTGATGGGATCAAAATGCCATTTCTTAAACTAGAGAACAAACTAGGTTCATGCCCTACAGTTTTGTAGGTGTTTTTATTAAATGATGGACAGATAAGACAAGTGTATCCTTTTGTGAACAAATTGTGACATACCAAAGGGATTGACACTTTAAAAATACCAACTTATTTATATTTTAAAAGCAAATTTCACAATTTTGTATGAATAGTTGTATTTAGGTATCTACTGCATTTAACATTATTGCTGAAATCTAAACTCAATATGTAGATTATGCTCTTTTTTTTTAAAACTGGGATCCATAGAAAATACAAACTAATTAGCCACATGTATCAAAATTATTAATGTAACCTCAGCTATTCAGTTGACTTGCATTATGCAATATACGATCCAATAAATTAGGTAACATAACAAAACTAAAAATCGGGCTTAGCTCTCAGTACCAATTAAACTATAAAACATTGTACTCAGTGCTTGAAAACACCCCATCTTTCATTTCTAAATTATTTAAAAACTAATAAAGGTGGTTTCAAAAAATAAGGAAAACAAACTTATTCCAATTTGGCGTGAAAAATAATTGAATCTGACAATTTTATGAAAGGATTTTGTCTAAGCAGAGCTACAATGCACAAATAAAACACAGTGATTACAAAATAGCCATAATCATCTGAGGGGCATTTTACGTGCTTGATGCTTGTAAAAAATGGAGATTATAAACTGAGCACCATAAAACCCTGCATAGTCGAGAGAAGGAAAACCCCCCAGACTCAAGAACACAATTGCTCTGCACCTTCCCTGTTCTGCAGCCTTTCACTCCGAGTAGGCTTTTAACCAAATCTGGCTACAGGACAGGAATGGAAAATGGATGAAATTCAGGTTTGTTCTCCTCTTTCATCCCTTTCTCGTAGCGGCACGAGAAGAGACCTTTTGGGGTCTCGTTTGTCACAGGGCAGAATTTCTTCCAGTGCCTGTGCCTTGTCCCGGTCACAGCGCTGGGCTGAGCAACCTATAAATGAGTCTGTTTGCAACTAAAGTTGGTTTCCAAAATAGAGAGAGTGGGGTGACACTGTCCCTACCTGTGCCCTCCATTTCATCCCATGGCCAGCTTAGCAGAAATCCTCTTACATCCAGTAAAGGGAGAAATTCATCCAAAAGGAAACAGTAAACTTATGTTTAAGAGTGGTGACAGAGGCAACGATGAATACTCCAGAAAAGGCAGACAGCGCTTTGAGGATTTATGTAATTAAATTAATCTGGTACTTGTTCTCTAAAGCATCACTCCTGAATTAAGAAAACCCATTCAACCCAACTGTACATTTAAAAAACTCTACAAATCTTAAAAAATTAACTGATGAGGATTAGGGAAAAAAAGACCAGAAGAAATCCCCAAAGCAGCCTCCCCAGCTGAATCAAAGTGTCACATCAGAAGAGTGAAAATACTGGAAATTTACATAAACTTTGATGAGAAATTTTGTTGTAGTTGTTGTTCAGAAACTACACTAAGCAAGAAAGCTCTGGTAGAAACTGCCATAGTTTATGGAGGCAAACTACCAAAACCAACACCGCTTTTTTTTTTTTTTTAATACCTTGGTGCCCCCTTTTGGTCTATACAGTTCAAGGCATTTTTCCCCGTTCAAAAATTTAATCATAAAAATACAGTAACTTCTCACTGGTGAAGTCTTAATCGAGAGTCTCACGGCTGCTCCGTCTTAATGACAGTCCACTGTCCCCGCGATCGATTTAGCCCGTGAACACGCACAAATAGCAACTAAGGTCAAAGGAATGAGCTGATTCCCCTTAGAAAAATTGCCCCAGTGCAAAATCTTGCTTTATATAGTTACCTTGATAGATGGTAGGAAAAAAAGAGCTTAAAAAATAAAAAAAAAAAAAAAGGAAAAAAAAAAGAAAGGAGGAAAAAAAGACCCATTCATTACCTTTGCTACAGTACACTCAGTGGGGGAAGGCTGAGGCGGATGATAACTTTGCCTTGCTACATTTGTATGTGCAACACTGAGGAGAGAAAAGCTCCCCAGCAAGCGGGAGCCTGTGCTTGGTTCCAGGTGCTTGGCGTGCTGCTAGCACCCAAACCTCGCCGATCTTTCAGGAGAAGAAAGCAAAGTTTGATATATATTAATTAGACCCCCCCCCCAAAAAAAAGAAGTCTCATCCTGACGACTTTCATATTGCGGTGCTAGTAATTATGCCACAGAACAAGATCTTTCCACGTTCAACATCACTGTGTGAAGACGAGCTTATTTCCAGCAGGGATATTGAGTCCTGCCATCTGAAGGGCCAATCAAGTGTGAAGTACAGTATAGTTTTAGACTCAATTGAAAGGAAAAAGCTTGACTACTAGTTCATAGCATGACAACTTTCATGGATTAGCTCAGACCCTATTCTACTCCATGAAAGGGTATCACAGCATGAAGACAGTTTTCAATGCACTAAACTTTAATAGCTGAGTGGGGGAGCCAAAGCTTCCTTTTGGTCTCTATAGAAACAGTATAGCCAAAATTTGAGGCAAAATTAAGATTCCTGGGTTTCAGTCCTGTATTTACCCTCCAAGATCCCTATTCACAAAAAGTCTTCAGACTATACATATCTATATATATAGATACACACACACATATGTGTGTATATATATATATATAATAATTATAGAGAGAACTACATACATGCTTGTGCATGCCGTTTTTCCAATGAAGATGAAGTGAGTTAAATGCAATTAACTAATTCCCCAGAGCCCCACCGCTGCTTTCCAGTGTCCTCAGAGTCCTGGGAGGAAGCAGTGGGTGCAGAGAAGCACCTGAGGAGGCATCACCAGCACTCACTGGCATTTCCCTCCCATCCCAGCTGCAAATCTCTGCACCATGCATATCCCCATCCCACCAGAGCCCTCACCCCTTTAGCATCCTCCAGAAAGTTGGAGATGTTATTTAGGTACCCGCTCCCCAAGCAAGTCACTGCCTCCACTGAGCATCTCCATAGGGAACGCCCTGTTTTGGCTGTTGACCCCAGAGGCTGATAGAAACTTAACCTGCGGTGGCAGAGGACAACAGCGTTCAACCCAGCAGGAGAACTTCCCCATCTGCATTTTAAGAAAAGCACTCTCATGATGAAATTAAGTTCTGAGAACAAGGAAAAAAACACGCTCCCACAATAAACTCCTCCCCCACTCCTCTTGCCCAGCCCATGTGGAGAGTGCGGGTGGGTTCCTGCAGGCGTTGTGGCCAGGGACACGGGGCCAGCCTATGTCACAGTGGGTGTGCCCATCACGGTGTGGTGCAGAGGTAACAGAGCCAGCTCCTCTGCAGCATTAACCTCATTCCGTGTTTCACACTTGACCATGCATTTGCTAACTACAGTTCCCAGCAAACATTACCCATGCAGGCAAATACATTTTCCCTTCCCACCTCTCACACGTCCTCTCTCTGCAATCCTTTGATCTGTGCTGCAGGACCAGGGCTGGGCATCCCCCAGGATGTTACCTGCAGGTACACACGCTGTGCTTTCCACCCGTCCTATTCAGGTTTGGCACCTGTGCCTGGGCATTGGCAGGAGTGATCTGGCTCCCTCCGTAAATTTGGCTGAGCCACGGATGCCTTTCTCCCCCCTCTTCCCTCCCCACACCATCGGGATGTATGAGTGCCTCCTATGGAGAGTCTACATTTCACTATAATGCTTCTACCCTCCCTTTGTGGAGCACTAATCCTGAGTCACCAGAGCCAGAAACTTGCCTTGCATGGCCAGAGAAATTATTCCCCCAGCCCCCTTACGCCACCCCTTGGGTCTGAAATTAATCCAGCTCTGGGCAAGGTCTCCCCACAGCATCCATGCTATCAGAGCTATGAATTTCTTCACAGACACAGGTTTTGATGAAGTTTTGATGCTAAGGCAGGGCAATCCCTGGGGTTCTAACAACCCTGGCCAGCCCTCCTTGGCCACGCAAAGAGCCAGGATCAGCCCAAGGCCATATCCCACTGAGTAGGGAGCTGCTGTGGGAGCACAGACTTCACCACAGGGATTGCAACTGGTTGCACATGGAGGGGTTGCACTGCCCCAGCTGCCCTGCTCATCTCTCCCAAGGCTCTCCCAGGGCCCTGCTCTGCTGTGCCCTGGAAGTCCCACAGACCCTGGTATCACCCTTCAGGTCTCACCTCAGCAGCATCCCAGCAAGATCCAAGACTACCCACAAGGGTGAGGAAAGCCCAGCTTCACCCGTCATCTTCCGCATGGCCCGAAGCCCCCCCTGAACACGGTCCACTGCATACATCTGCTAAAGAGGTTCTGCAAAGACAAATTTTGAATTAAAAGTTCACCTACTCACAAGGAATCAGAAATTGCACATTACTTCATTCAGCCAGCATGTTTCAAAGCTGCTGTATCTTCTTTCTTCACCATTCCAGAGAGACACAATGTCCCAGGACCAGCAGCTTTGCCACTCTCCTAGAACATGCTTTCCACAGAGATGCAAAGAGCTGCTTGCGGTAAGACACCCCTCTCCTTTGGGAGCCTCTGTCCAACTGTTCCCAGGCGAAAAGTGAGGTTCTGGGGCCACAAAGAGCAGACAAAATCAATAGATACCTGATGTCCTTAATAAATTTCAGTCATAATCACATCCCCCATAGAGCCTGCCCTACTTGGGCATCACTTCTCAGGTTTAGTGCATGGGTCCAGTTTTCCACAAATCCCATCTGTGTGCTCCCAGGAATGCTGACAGGCACCTCACAGACAAGCAAACACCTGCACACAGGAGAAAAACCATCAGCACCATTGCTGTGTGATAAACAAACTCACACTCCCTCCTGGAGGAGGTACCTTTGGACCAGCCAGGCCTGTTCAGGTATTCACTGTAAGAAAAGACTGTGGTGACAACTGGGCAGCTGTTGGAAAGCTCAACAGTGTGTGCAGGCTGGAGGGAGAGTTGCCTGATAACAGTCCTCATGCTTCAGGCTGGACCACACCCTCCAAGGCCATCTCCATCTGGAGAAGCCCGGACTAGCAGCAGCCATCTGCGGAAAAAATCTGTCCTTGGGAAGCAGTGCCTTTTCTTGTCCCCTGGTAAAAGGGATGAAATCCCTGTGGTCTCAGCATCAGCAAAACTGCCTTTGATGCTCAGACCCACTCATCATTAGGACTGTAAGCAGAAATTAGAGAGACATGCTTATGGTTAAACACTATTTCCTCTGTTGGTTAAACACTGCCTACTTCTCTCTCCATTAGGAACAACATCTCCAAAGCCCCGGGGTGTAATAATAACCCTGAACAGAGACTTCTTCCTTTATGCAGTGCTCAGCTATGGAGGGAAACGATTTGCAGTTTAAATTATTTCCTTTCAACAGATTTGAGAAAGCCATGCTGCAGTAATTACACACACACACTGGACAGGTCCTGTACCCCCCAGTCACTCCCAGAGCAGCCAAATATTTTTCCAAGGCCTGGACTGGGCCAAGTCCACCAAGACCAGTCATTTTTGCACAGGACAGAAAGTCCAAAATGTGGTCCACGGGCACACATTGACAGCTCAATCAATTGCTGGGCTCCTGCCACCGCCAGTCATGTGCATGGGTGGATGAGTCAATGGTCCTATTTAAACCTGCTCCCAGGGCCCTCAGGCCCTACATGTGTCACTGTGTTAGATGCCATTGATGCTGCAGCAGCTTCTTTGCAGGACATCAAAGCATATTGCAGCAAACCCCTCATGTGTAAAGGGAAAGCCAGCCTTTTGCACCGAGGAATCCCCTCTATTCAGCCCCAGAGAAGTTTATGTTTGGAGTCAAACCAGAGAGACATCAGTGGGGCCAAGCCCTACAGCCAGAGTGAAACAATGGTGACAGCCAGCCTGGACATGCCACTGCCACCCAACCCCATCCCTGGGGGGACACAGGGAAAGGAGGATTTGGGAGCTGACAGCAGGAGGCAGGTTTGCCGCTCTGCAAGCACCCAAAGGGGAAGGAGCCCAACCAGGCTCATGCAGGACAGGTGAAAGTAGGCTGTGCCATCCCCAGCAGAGGGACACGATGCTGAGAAACCCCAACCCCTCTGTTTCTCCAGCAAAAGCAAAGGCAGTGCCTGCTTGAGGCAGCTCTGCCACTGGCCTGGCTCAGCAGAGATGTCTGAGAGCAAAACCCATCCAGCATCACAGAGTTTCTGGGAAAAGGCAAGAAAGGCCAATTACGGCCATGAACTGATCGGTGCCAGCTGCCACAGGAACAGGAAGGCACTGGACCTCACTAGGGGAATGATGCATACATCCTGCACCTCCAGGTAGACTGCAGGTCTTGGTTTGGTGCCATGAGACCCTGCACTGTCTCCACGGAGACCTCTGTGCCAGATATGAAACACTGTGGGGAAGTCTCACTCTGCTTCAGTTTCTCCTCCTCATTCAGCTGCAGACTCCCAAATGGGCCTTAGTCTGATAATCCTTTTGTCCAAGGCACACCTGCTTCTTGTGTTCTCTGTTCCATCTGCAGCCCAGCCTTCCCTCCGATGGAATCATCTAAAGGACCTCTCACACTTTTTGCTGCCCAATTTTTGCAGCATTTGGGGCCTAAACTGTTTGAGAGATTCTGAATGGTTGCCTTTGTTTCCCCAAAAAGGTGCTATTTTGTTCACAAACACTCCAAGGAGCTCAGCAGTCTCTTTTCCTACTTCTCTTTTGATCATTTTAACACAAAAGCTAAAGCTTTTGAAATCCCCATTTCATGTTGGTACATTAGGTATCTGTATTCCTCCCACATGTGAAGCCTGAGTGTGAACATGAACTCACCCCAAAAATCTCAAGTTTGCAATTTAAGCATTTTCCTTTGATGCATTATTTAAATATACATATTAATTATTAATTGAAACAGCTTAGTACTGTAATTTAATAGCCAAACCCTGCACTGGGACAGATCCTCACCTGGTGCAAATCCAGGCTGCTCCCATCCCAGCACCCCAGCTTTCCTCCCCCTCCATCCTCCACTCCTACCAAAGCACTTAATTAAATTATTTCAACAAGCTTCTCTAATTGGAGTTCAAAGAATTCAGCTAATGAAGTATTTAAACATTTTTGTACCAAAGATTAATCAATTTAGAAAACACCTGGAGAAAACAAAATTATAGTTTTATGGAAAATCCTACTTCACAATGAATCTCTAGAGGAAAAATTTTGCCCCTGCTGTTTAATTTAAAGAGGAAATATCACCCATTACTTTTCTTGATTTCATGAGAAGTGGGAGATCTCCTCTACAGATGTTTCACCCTCTTTGCCCTTGCTGGTTTTTTTTCCCAACCAGTTTAGTTGCAGCCACCCTTCCTCCAAGAATGGAGGGATGATTTTTCTGTTCCAACCCAGATGGGTCCATCCTTCCTTGGTGCACTGCTGCACCAAGAGCAGAGCAAACCCTTATCCATGGCTTCTCCAGGTGTGGACAGAGGCCCAAGCAAAGTCACACTTTCTTGCTCATCTCCTGCCTCACTGGGATTAGAGATTGCTCCTCCGCAAATGTCCTTTCATCAAGGTCTGTGCTGTGCTTACAAAGTTTAACAGATGGATGCAGAGAAGCAACGTGCATCACCTGAGGCAAGCAGAAAGAGAATGCTACATCCACCCTGGTAGATGGGAAGAGTGTTTAGGAATAGGATTATGGCTCAGGGTTGGCAGGAGAAGGGAGCAGCCCTGGAAAAACTGCAGGTGTTGGGGTGCATGCAGGGATTCACCCTGCCTTTGGGCCCCCAGATCTTGGGAGCACCACTACAGCCACAGCTGGGGATTTTGAGCACTCAAACCCAGGATTCCTGCTGAGTTTGGGATGTTAAATGGGGAGTTTCAGGGTGTCGAGTGAACTACAGGGAAGGCAGACTGCTGCACCCAGGCGGGTCAGCCCTGCCAGCAGCAGGTGCCTGGGGGTACAGTCACCTCTACTCAGTGGAATCTCCTATATACCGCCACTGGAGCTCTTAGAGGGAAAGATTAGAAGACCACGTGACCTGCATCCATTCAACAACATACTTCATCCTGGCCCCCAAACCAATCCCTGTTTATCCTAACACATGAGCAGGAGCCTGGATCAGCAACGCCCATCCCACAAGCACCAGTTTAACATGTGTCCCTTTGCATTTCAGGCATCTACCTGATGAAGATTTCTGCTGTCCACTAGAAATCGGTAAAAATGTTGAAGGTGGTTAGCAAGCAGCTCCCTGGCATTTCCCAGGGTATCCGTGTTATCCCTCCCTGTGCATGCACTGATAGCCAGGAAGAGCTGCTGCCTGCACCGCTGGAAAAGCAGGGGCTGTGGAAAACACAGACTTTGATGCTGCCGGATACCCACAGAGGAGCCAGGGGGTTGATTTATTATGGCTGTGCTTTGGGTTGAAATCATATGCTCTCCAAACCATAATTAACTGCCATGCCCCAAAAAAAAAAAAAAAATTACACTAAACGAAAGCCCAGAGGCTGCCCCAACGTGATCTACTTTGTGTGATTACCCAGCACAACACAAGGGTTGGACCTCATGGGCGGGAGTCACTCATCATGTTCACCAGCACCAAATTCATCCACCCAAAATCTCCTGTCTTTCATTTCTGCTCCCTGGGTTGCCAACAGTAAAGAGATCCCCAGTACGCAGGAGGATGCAATTTCTCCAGGAGACGGAAGAAACCGCCACCCTGGGGAGCACTTCCATTTTGTCTCAGTGGCTGTAAAGGAGAGTTGCTATTATTGCTGCCTCTTCATCTGCCCTCAGCCTCTGTCAGCCACCCATGTCTGGTGCTGATCAGATATGATTTGCTCACCCTACACATATGCACACATGCCAAAAGTTAAGGCAATTGCAACAAAAATTTCTCTACCTGTGACGGGCACTGGGATGCCCACAGCACCTAAGAAACTGGTAAATTAGCTGCATGCAGTAAAACAAAATTTGGTTTCCTTTCCACAAAACCATGAAAATATTTATATATAATTTATCTTTATAAGTTGTCATGTGGCAAAAGACCTCTCGCTGTGAGGCAAGCTTCTCTTCCTACTTAGAGAGAATTACGTGATTAAATAGAGACCTAAAAAGTTGTGAACAAGCATTGAAGAAGAAAAGGTTTCCTCTTAAAGCCTTAATGAAGTGGGTTCATTCCTCCTCCAACATCAACTTAGCCTTGTGTAGTTTGTTTTCACTCTGGTTAATCACTGACCAAAGCTGTAGTGCGGACCACCAGTTTCCAATAACCCATAAAAGGCAGATCAGAAGCTATTGTTCTTTTCTGTAGGGCTTAGCAGACAACAGCTGAATAAACCTGTTCAAAGTCAGAACAGTCAAGGAGGAACAGAAGCCCAGCCATCGGCTGCAGGGAATCCTGAAAAGGAAATTCATTTATTATGACATAATTGATAGCGCGCACGCAAATACACCATGCGGACCTGGTGCAATTTCGGGTAATTAAATACAGAGCAATTACTGGGTCGCAGTTAGAGAAAACGGTGTTGTTTCAAAGGAGGAATTTGTGCCTGCTTGCTCCCCATGGATGCTAACACTTGGTGGGGGCTCCTGGCATCCTGCAACTGTGATTTTGGGAAATATCTTTCCATGGGGCAGAAGAGGTGAAAAAGGGAAACCCATGCAAGTGCATGTTTGGAAATGACACCCCTTAAAACTGTGAGAGCTGAGCGAGAGGTGGGAAGGGCTGGAATGTGCTCGGAAAAGACAAAGTGGCTGCTCATGGTGAGGGATTCAGGGAAGTATGAACGCAACTTCCTGTGGGAGGCCCATTTGTTCTTGTTGTTTCGTTTGGATTTGCAGCATTTCTGAACGTGCACAGGGGGTGCCTGGGGTGCAAGAGGGGTCTCTGATGCCATCTCTGTCCTACAACCACCTACCCAAAAGGAAAGGTTTTGCAATGATGTTACTGTCCCCTGAAATAAAAAAATAATCCAGTGAAGCATTGAGATGGTGCTTTTGCTCCAAATTTGAGTCTGCTCCTTCCCAAAACATCAAGTGAGTGCCTCCCTGGTGGCTGTGCCCCTCTAGTTCACAGCAATGACTCCATCAGCCCTTTCTGCTGTAAGACACTTCTCAAGCCCCTCCCCAAGAAGGGCTCAGCTGAGGGAATAAGCCTACTATAGCAAATTTAAAGAAAGGGCACAACAGGCCTGAACAGATGCTCTGGTGATGACGTGATGAGGAGGGACATGTACCCTCCAACCCATGGAGCAGGGTCTAGTTCAGCCGCTTGTTCTCTGCCCCGAAATCTTTGAAGCCCACTTGAAAGTGGTTCATCCCCTTCATCCCTGCCCTGGTGCCAGCAGCCAGGGTGAGATCTCATGCTTTTATGGTGGAAGGGGAGGATTCTCATCCCTATGTCTGAGAAGGGACCCTCCCCGCTGTCCCTTCCAAATGCCAATGACAGCGCCAGGCTCCATCTGCTCCAGCAGCTCCTTTTTCCTGCTGGGTGTCATTTCTATTCTCCACACTGCTGACAGCGAGCCCTGTCAGAGCGCTGCTCTCCAGTACACTCAGTGCAGGACTCGCCTTCACCGCAACCTTCCCCATGCAGACCAGTACCTACTTGTCTTTCAGCTGAGGAGAAAGGATTTCCAGCGTCACTGGGAGCCATCCAAAAATCAATAGCGGGACCCATCCCGCTATTGGCAGATGCCAGGCTCTGCTCTCCCCAGGGGATGATACACTGAGGTTAATGGGAGATTTATGACACTTGTCCACACAAAACTTGTGGTTTCATGGAAAACAGTAGCTCTGAGGGGAAAAGCAAGCACCAGGGGGACAGGGTGAAACCCCTGTAGGGGTTTGTCTGGAGCGGTGCAGGCAACAGATTTTGGAGGTCCCTTGGGAGAGGGACGGCACTGCTTTGGTCTTGGTGGGGGGAAGGAATAAGTGCAAAGGTTCAGGGAAAACCAGGAGGAGTCAAAGCAGCTGTTCTTTCACCCTGTTTCTTGCCGGAGATGAAGCAACATAAATAAGTGAAATCTGTGGGTAAAGATAAAGATTAAACAGAGAGTGACGAAGAGCAAAGAAGTCTTTTGCTGAAACAAGGACTTGTTGTTGTTGCTGCTGCCTGGAGCACGGAGGGAGGGAGGGGTCATGGGGGAAGAGGCGCGATTTGTTGAGAGTGCCACAAACTTTTAGACATCATTTTCTATTTTTCAGCAGTTTATTCCTCTCACCTGCATGCTCCATGGGGAAATACGGGTTGCTTTAATTCTAACATTTGGAGTGGAACCCATTCACGAAACTTTCTGGCTGTGTGATTCAAACGAGCCTTCTCTTTCCTCTTTTTGTTCTCACAAGAAAATCAATTCACTTGAAGAGCCTCTTAATCCCATTTTTGCAATCAACAATTGCCACTTGTATATCGCTCTAATAGATTAAGAAGTGGGATGATGCGGTTGTCTGGTCTAATTCAACCCTATTCAGGTAACTGCAGCCCGAGGCACTTTGTAGTGCCAAGTGTAGAGCTCTACAGGAAGACTTTTGCTATCATAATTTCCTGTGGAGCTATGCACTGCCCCCACTGAGTAGCCTGAATTACTTTGAATTAGGCCCGACAACCACAGAGAGCAGAAATCCAACAAGCAACAATAACCAAGTCTTTGAGCATGACTTGCATGGGTTATTTTTTTTTCTCTTTTTTTTTCTTTGCATTCGAACAGAAAGAAGGAATTTCAAAACGCGCATCTATTTAAATGACAGCGACCTGCCATAAATCAAGTGGGAAACAAAAGGGGAAAGCAGTTTAAGTGAGAGAGAAGTTGAAGTGGAGGAAAAATTAATCAAAACAGTTTTCAAAAAAAACTTCATCGTAAGAGCCTGTGAAAAAAAATTCAGGCCTACAGCATCTCCATGGCAACAGAGAACAAGCACATGTGGGATACCAAAATCATAAAAGGTTTGTTTTGCAGGGATGAAACAGAGACAGATGGATCCATGTTAGTTTTAGTTTAATTTTTAAAAATATTTCAGGCAATTTATCAGCCAGCATGCCCAACTGGTAAATAAATACCTAGAAAATCATAAAAAAACTTTAGTGACAGTTCTACAACATGCGCCCCAAAAAGCTGAGAAGCACAAGAGTGGATTTAAAGCCGTAAATATAAGGCTTAAGACTGAGATGTGACTTGAAAGTCACGCTGACATGGCATCAGGTAAACCAGGCTAACACTGTTTTTCAAATCATAAAGCCAGCTCTACAAAGGAGTAATTCTCTGTGTAGGGGAAAAAAAAATCAACCCCAGCATATGTTAAATTGTTGTCTGGCTCCAGAGAGTGAATAAATTGGATAACAGAGTTAAAAACATGCGTCTCGAGGGGTGCAAGTTAAAAATGCTCTGCGTAACAAAACTCTGATCTCAGGGGAGTGAAAAGAAGTTTCTTTCCTTTTCCTTCTTCTCCCCTCCTTTTTTTTTTTGTAATCATCCCTTAATTATTACCAACATGGCAAAAAATGAATTAAATCTAAATAAATATCGAAGGTTTCTCTTCTTAAGAGTTTCAATCACTATTCCTACTCTTTTACCTTTCTGTGTTCAGAAAATAAAGAGAACAAAGCAGGAGTCCTACTGGTTCAAAACTAGCAGAACAGACAAACAACAGAGCACAACTGTTCCCTCATGCATGCCTGGGATTAGGATAAAAGCAGAAAAGACTTCTGAGAAAAAGAAATCAACAAAAGAAACAGGAGTGCTGACAAAACTTTTTTTCTTTTTATTGAGGCAAAAGAGAGAAAAAAGGAGCCCTGCAAAAGAAAGAGAAAGAAAAAGAAAGAAAGAAAGAAAGAAAGAAAGAAAGAAAGAAAGAAAGAAAGAAAGAAAGAAAGAAAGAAAGAAAGAAAGAAAGAAAGAAAGAAAGAAAGAAAGAAAGAAAGAAAGAAAGAAAGAAAGAAA
>VZRQ01010602.1:163726-221892 GCA_013397975.1 Machaerirhynchus nigripectus | reverse complement strand
AAGAAAAGAAAAGAAAAGAAAAGAAAAGAAAAGAAAAGAAAAGAAAAGAAAAGAAAAGAAAAGAAAAGAGAAAAGAAAAGAAAAGAGAAAGAAAGAAGAAGAAAGGTTAACAAACAGAAGTAAAAGGGTTTCACCTCCTGTTTTACGTTTTACTTTTATCCCAATCTAGCTAGGGAAACAAGGCACAGGAGGAGAGCAGGTCCTACCAGGGCACACTGGAAGAGGGGATAGCACTGCCAGGGCATCGCTCCATCCTGGCTCTCCAGCCCCATGGGTGTATCCCAACATTGGCTGGGCTCTGCTGTGACTCTCCTCACTGGGGAGCAGCTCCATGTCATGCCTGGATGCTCCTGCACCCCAAACCCTTGAGCTTCTAATTTAATTACTGAATTTAAAAATCCAAACTAAACCAGAATTGTTCCGAATGGTCCCAGAGGTCAAAGTGGCTAAGGAGAAAACAGTTTAAGATATTATGAACTACAAACTTCAATCAAATGAGTCAGTCTCAGTTAAGGTGACCGACTTCTCAGTTGGACATCGGCATCCTATCACTTGTAGCTGCAGCTTACCGAGCTGAGCCACACAAGACATTTGCACTGGGACAAGAAAGACCAAAAAATTTTTCCCAAAGCTTTTTGGGTTTCAGCAAAATTTGCCTGCTGAGACCCAAAGTGTTATAGGGGCATCACAGGTGCCTGTGGGGCAGCTTGATCCAGCACCAGCCACTACACAAGAAGGGTCAATAACTTGGGGCTGCCTGTGCCAACTCACAAGGGGCTTACCTTCGTCCTAAATTCTCAAAAGTCCAAGTCTTGCAAATGGCACCTTACTGGCAGTCCTCGAGCTGTTCAGACCCTTGCTTACAGAACCAGTTTCCTCTGTGCTGTCACCAGATATCCACATCTGTGTCATCTATGGATTTGAGAGCAGCAACGAGGAGCAGCAGCCTTTGAACTGCCAAACATGCAGGGGAAAAGCAAAGGCTGCCCTCCCCCATGTGTTCTCCCTGCAGTGGCCCTGGGAATGAATGCTGTCACCTCCCTGGGAAAGGGACCAAGGCCTGCCCAAAACAGATGGCAGACGTGGAGCAGGAGGACCTCAAGCCCTGCCAGCTCCCACGCAGCCCCAAACTTCTCTGGGAGGGGAAAGACTGCACTAGGATGGTGTGCTAGGCACAGCACTGAGTCCTCGGGATTCTGTGAGTGGGACACAGCAGTGCCCAGGTGGAGGCAGGCAGGGGAATTTCTGCTTTTCCCGCAATAAAATGTTTGGTCAACCATGAGGTTCTCTTCACTCAAAGAGCAGGACAAGCACTTTGGGGTCTAAATGGTTTCTTTGAGTCTGAGGAGAGGGAAAAACAGTCTTATATGAGACATTCAACCATGTACTGTTTTGTGTGGTGTCTGAGGTCATGTCCATTTCAGCACAAAAGGGTGCAACAAGGAACAAGTTGTTGGAGGCGAGGCACAACTCCAAATGTAATCTGCCATCATTAGAGGCTTAACCCTTCTCCCACCTGTGCTCTGCCCTCTCCAACCATTTAGACCAAATGTCTTCAAATTGCGTTCCAGCAGCTGAGTGCCCAGTAGCAGAAATTCAGTCCCAAAATGCTACACTAACATTTCACCCATTAGCAATGTGGGATCACGACCCTGAAGATGGAAATACCAAATACCTGCCACTCTCAGAAGCCTCTCTGGTGGGGTATCTCCCACTGCCTGGAGAGAGCTGTGCCAGAGTGACTCCAGGCCCCTCTGGGAGCCAGAGCCTCGAGGTACCCGGCTCTGGTTTGAAGGGATGGCACTCATGCCGGATTAGCCCAGCTGGCCACTGGTTGTCACTGTTGCACCATTAAAATTGAGCTATGGCCAGTTGATCCCATCTGTACTTAAGGCAATCTTTAATGGCAGGAGCTCCAAAATATTCCTGGGAACATGGTGGCATTTACTCTCTCGATGCTGGATTAGGTTTCTGTGCCGTGGACTGATGCTGACACGCAACACCAGAAACACCAACTGGCACAATATCCATTGCAGTGTCTATTTCCCATCTTGGCTGTATCTGGTTCCCGAGGTTTCTCCTAAAATAGCACCATGTCATGTACGTGGCAGCAGCAGTAAGACTTACAGAATCACCCAGTGCTGGCATCTAAACTTGGCAAGTCCCCCATCCACACAGGCCCCTCTCCTTGCCACTTTAATCTCCCACACCATGGAAAACACTTTCCTCTCAGTGCTTGCTGCTCCATCCTCTTCTCCTCTCACATTGCACTGAATCAAGTTTATATTATAGAATCCCTCACACAGAATAATTCCTCTGAAACCAGCAAGACTGAAACACCAATCACAAAACCATGCATAAGCACTAAGTCCAACCCACACATCTGTACAAACTCCATTGCTCCCTGTAGTATCATCTGTGCTCGTGGTTTTTCACCCAGTTTACCTCCTGAACTTTTTACATCCTCTCTCCTGCTTGCATCTTTCTGCTGGGGAAAACACACTTGAAGTGCCTGTCACCAAAGAAGAAGCTGTCAGAGAGAAAGCAACCCTGTGGGCTTCATCAAGGTGGGCTTGGGTTTTAGGAAGTGGGGAAAGAGTGGAATAACTCTCAGGGATTTAAATCAAAATTAAAATAATTGCTTGCCAATGCCTTATTAAGTAGAAAGCCTGCAGAAAGCCTCAGGCTCAGATCTCAGAAGTGTTGCTGCATCACATCCCATATGGGGACATGGTTGTGTTCATGCCATTTCCACCACAAAACAAACAGTTTGCAGGTGGTTAAAAGCAAAATTCAAGGACAGTGGTTACAATCATGACTCACTATCCCCTCTGCACGGTCCAAAACCTCAGTCCCTTTAGAAATGCCAGTAATTCCTATTCCAACAGCAGATTATTCTCTGTCATCACTCCTATGGACCAAACACATGCATGTCTTTACTTTTCTAAAGATTCTTTAGAGGCTTTTTCACCCACACACCTAGATTCCTGTACCCTAGATTCCTGTCCTAAAGGACTCTAGGGTACAGGGAGGAATAACAACTATCTTGCTGTAATTAAAAGAAATAAGCATGTAAATTGAGGTTTCAGTGATTTTTGCAGAAGCCATCTTTTCTTGTTTGATGAACTTCATACTCTATGAAGTTCTACTTTTTCTACTTTGCAGAAGCCATCCTCAGTTTGTTGAATTTCATACTCTATGAGAAGCACTCAAAAAACAGTTAGGAGAACCAGAGCAATTCCACTGAAAAGTAAATATAAGGATCAAACACTGAGACTTCACCCCTCTCCTCTGATTACCATTAGTTCATATAAAAATTAGGGAATAAGAAGTCTATTTTAAAAAAATTACATGTCAAACATCCCAAAATATGAAATATTTTGTCTTTGAAATGTTTGGGATCTAGTCTGACAGATCCTTAATACACACATATGTGCATCCTACTCCATGGCTGGAGATGCTCCAGGTTCCTGTGCCACAGAGCCCTCACTGAGCTTTCAGAGGCTGGTGAGAGCAGCTTCCCACAGCACCCACCCCAAGGGATGCATCACCCCAGCAGGGTGCTACCCTGACTGAAAATACCATGGGATGGAAAGGGGTGCACAAAGTTGTACAAACAATAATGGAAAGAGAATGAGGCAGAAGCCAGACTGGAAAGGCGATAAGGCACCAGAGCAATGGCTGTGCACAAAAGGGAATATCCCATCAGGTGATGACACATTTGAAGAACATGTACTGAGACCACAACACTGTTTGTCATTAAAGTGTCATTAAAACCATCCCTCTTCATCAAAACCACGAACATGTGCTTAACTGCACTAGAGAGCTCAGTTCCAGTGCTGAAATGCTTTGCTGTGTGTGGCCTGGAGGATGGGTAGCTCTGGTCCAGGATTTCTGCAGGGAAAGGCCTCCATCACAATCTGAGAAGGATGAAACCCTTCAAACTTATTCCAGAGCCTATAGAAATTTTGCTCACCTTTCTGCCTGGACTTCCCTAGAGAGCAAATCATCTCAGTGGCTCATCTCCTGGCTTTTTAATCCAGTATTCAAATAACATGCACACAAAATCATGTATAACTATCAAGATTAATAATGTTATCAAGTCTCATTTGGGCAAGATATCATCTTGCTTGTACTAATATTTGATTTCTATTAAAAATTCCTCATGCTGCTAAACCTCCCCCTCCAGGCTAGCCTGTAACACTGGGTGCTGAGGATGTACATAGGGATGGAGAAGGAAGACGCCAAACCTCCACATCGAGGCACATCTCAGATAATTATTTAGTGCATTTACATAATTATAGTTCCAGTTTTACAGTAGGTTAAAACACTGGACTATGTGCAGAATTAATCTGACATAATGAAGATAATTTTCTGGGTTTATATATCTCATTTCTCTCTTAGAGGCGGATGCCAAGGACCAGAAAGGTTTTCAGATGGCAGCATCACTGCTTGGCTGGCAGCTTGTTAGCAACTGAGCATTTGTTTCAGCAATACTGACGAAGCTACAGGTGTTGTATTAACTCCTGTTAGGTGATCTGGGCTTGATGCCACATGCTTCTTTAATAGCAGTTGTGTTTTTCAGGGCAGAAAAAATTTATTCCTTTCATGTTCAAATATGAAACACTTTCATGCCACATAAAATTATGTTAAAACACACAAACTTACACACTGAAGTTTGTTTCTACCAGAGAGACTTCAGACACATACAGATAAAATGGAAGGGTATTTCAGAGTTGTATATTATAAATGTTCATTGAAGTCAAACAGAGTGGCTTTCACTGACTTCAGCAGACACTGGATGAGATCTTTGAAGATCAAAGGGTGCAATTATATATCTTACTTGCTGCTGTGAATTTGAGTCTTAAGCAAATTATTCTGTTGGTCTGGTTTGGTTTTTTTATTTTTTTTCAGAGCATAGCTTGTTCTGAAAAAGGGTAGTTTTGGGCTTGGAAACCTGCAAATAGCCAAAAAAGAGAGTTGCTGTATTACCCAAAAGATTCTTGTGGTACCTGCCAGACTCCTTTAGGGTGGGAAAACTTATCTTTAGAGCCATATTGCAGCTAAAAAACCTCAGAAAAAATGAGTTGTGCATGTAAGCATGCCCAGCTGCTTTCCACCAGCAGGTATTTTTGTGGTGACATCCCTGGCACCCACATTGTCTGGGGACACCACAGCTGTCAGCCCCAGGGTGCCCACAATGTACAAGTTCTCACCAAGAGCAGCAGAGGTTGGAAGTGTGACAAGGCTCATCATCCTCACATTTGACAGTGGGTGCTTTTTATTTTTAAAGTGAAGGGGTAATCAGCAGGAGGGGGCATTTGCCATAGGATGGGACAGGCAACAACTAAGAGTAGCTGATTTTCCAGAGGACTGGAAGGACTGTGGAACATCAATGATTTGAATTACACAGGGTCAGACCAAGTCCCAAGGAGTTCTGCTCTTGCTGCCTACCCATGGGCAGGGTGGGCCCTTGGCTTCTGCTCATCACCTGAATTACACACTCTTTACCCTCACATGAAGGCAGACTGTTAGTGTGCAATTATTTATTTCACTAACTAATCCTTTCCCATCTAAGCTTCTGCTTGACTTCACTTATTGTGCAGTTTTCTGATGCATCCCATGCACAGCTGAGCATTTTTTCTTCCAGGGACACTGGTCACCACCAGAGAGAAAGAGCCCCGCTTGTCTCTCCAGTGCCAGGCTGTCTGCCACACACTGGCTACAGGCTGGGAATGTGGCACTGGCAGATCCTCTGCAAGGTGTAATGACACAGCCGAGGTACACGGGCACGGCAAATCCTGGGAAAGGTGAAGACTCATCCGAGTACCTTGTTCTGTACAGGGATTTGTATCCACTGTGATCCAGCACAAAAAACGAAAATGCATTCCCGCTGTCCAGAGTTTGGATGGCTCCAGACCTGCAGCTGCCTTGGCCAGTTGCCACTTCCAATTTTCATATGACCATCTCAGGGTGGTTGTTTTGGTGCAGCCTCACAAAAAAACCCCTGCATTCAGAGGTCTGAACCAGCGCACCTCCCAGGGGACCTCTCTGGATAAGGACTGAGGACATGAGCATCCTCCAGGACAACAGGCATTTTTAAACTAGTCGCAGTGGCATCAATTTTGAGTTTTAGCTAGCTGGTGCAAATGTCACACCTGGATAGTTAGCTAAAACTTAGCTGAACCTCCTACACTTTATCCCTCCTCCTCACCTACTTCCTTCCATCCCAAACTCCACCTGCCCTCCAACCCTCACAGCCCAGTCCCAACCTCCAATTCCCTTGCCATCCATCTGTCCACAGCTGTGCACGTCCTGGGGACGCAGCTGGATCCTGACATCCCAGCAGGGCTGGGACAGAAGCAGTCGGCATTTTGCCACCCTCGAGAGCCACAGTGGGTTTTAGCTCAGTCGACACTGTCACCAGCAGAGCTACGCAAGAACTGCAACCCAGCTGCAGCAGCGGCTCCCGCAGTGCATGGAAACAAAGCCAGAGCCTTTAAGGAGCTTTCAGCTTTCAAACAGAAACTTTCACCCACCCCAGAGAAGTGACAGCTGTGCACAGGGACTGTTCTCTCCTTGATCCAAATCAGGGATGCAGTGCCACCTCCCCACTGGGCACCCTGTGAACCAGAGCCTCTGCACTAGTGCCAGCCCAACTACCACAGTGCAGGGCAGGAGCAAGGCAGAAATCCCACCTTGGGCAAAGACTGGTGACAGAAAACATATATTGCAACAGACCAATATTTTTCCCCAAAATGAGGACTGCTATCAGAAGATTCTCAGCAACCAGCTCTCACTTTACACATGTGGCAACAGCCAGCCACTCCTCAACCTGGCTGGTGATAATTGAGGCCAAATCACTGACAAACAGACCAAATTTGGTATGATTTATTAATCAACATCTGTAAAGAAGTTTGAAGGTGAAAAGGACTTACAGCTGCTCTGTGTTGGACTCCAGTGGACCCTCCTCAAGGTTAAAGCCACTGGGCTATCCCCTTTCCCTCCCACAAGCAGCCCCGCAGATATGACCCACACCAGGGCTGCGAGAGCTCCAGGGGCACAGTGCCATCCCCAGGATGTGCCTTTGCCCAGCTGTCCCCATGGCTGTTTAAACCAGAGCAGGGAGAGCAGAGCCCCAGAGGTGCTGAATTTCCCCACGATGGTCGTTCAGCCCCTCATTCCCACATTGTTCCCGTGCTGTGATTCACCTGCACCTCAGCTGAGGGCAGACAGAAGTGAATGAAATCTGCATTTATACAACACTCTCCATCCACCAGTATTTCCGTGCTTTGATTTACAAAAAATAAAACCCACCACAGTAGAGATGAAAAACCTCTGATGAGAAGTGCCATCACCCCTTACAGTTCCCAGCTTCTCACAGAGCCTTTCCCTTTGCCCGACACAGGCTCACCTTCCACCTGCAGCTGGAAACACATTTAAAGTGCAGCCTTTAAAATATAGCCCCAAAACTTTCCCTGCACTTGGATCAAATCCTGTAACTACTGAATCTTCTGGGAGGAACACAATGGGTTTCCTCTCATCAAGGAAATAGAGCAAATTACTGCAATAACAGCACCAGTTTCAGTAGAAACCTCCCCAGTTCAGAGAGTTTCAGGTCCAGTTTCCCATTTGACAGCCAGATTTGAAGCAGATAACATGGCAAAGATTAGCATAATTAGCCCCAAAGTAGAGTTCCTTGTTAAGTGCATTTTACTGCCATGTGCCTTGAACACTTTTCTAGACAGAGCCTGAACCTCTCCTTTCCCCCAGCAGGAACTCCCCAGTTTGTGTGTATTCATTAAAATCCTGTCCTAATTGCTCCCTCATCAGCTATAAATCTTAAGCAGCTTAACTCTTACGTGGTTAAATTGTGTTTACTGACAGAAGATAGAATATTCACTAATGATGAGATGGTGACGACTCAGGATTATTGCAGGGCCTTCACACTTAAGGCTTTGGAGATGAGGCATTAATGCTTACACTGAGATTTTTGTCCTTAAAGATGACAGAGAGGCTTTGCCGGGACTGTACAGCAAAAAACACAACCCTGTGATGCCATTGGGATCCCCTTCAGCCAGGGGAGGCTGGAACAGCACCTTGCAACCCTAGAAACCATCTTCCCAAGGCACCTCCCTGCCCTGCAGGGACAGGGCCTCCACCAGCCCAGCACAGGGTGCTCCCGTTTGACACCACCTCTCCCATTTCTGGGCAACATGCACATCAATGAACTCAGTTTTTTCAGATTTAAACCAGCAGAAAGTCACTGCTGAATAAAAATACTATTTTGAATTTCAAAACTCCAATCCCCTGGCTTTGGCTCAGTGGTGGCTGCTGTGGGGCAGCCCTGCATCGAGTAGTTGATATATTTATGAAGTCCTAACTTCCAAAAATATGGCCAGCAGCAGCTCGTAATTCTCTACTGACCTTCAAAGACTGTCTACTGGGAATAGATGTGGTTTTTTTCTTTCTCAAGTTCTCCTCTGAGACGTATTTGCTGAAATACTTTATTACCTCCTCACTGAGCATAATTTAAAACTGGAGTTAAGCACTCAGTGTTTAAGTAAGAGCATGCATCATTCTGACAGTGTTCAGTTGTGAGGGTGTAAAAATTTCACAAACATTAGTCTCAAAATTTCTTAAAATCCTCAGCTATTTGCTCTGCAAAAATGCTCTGACTTCAGCATGTTCATCAATGTGCGTTTTGAAGCTTTAGGTTCAGCCTTCTGTGTTTCAAGGTAACTGTTATAGATTGGCAAAACGTGTGAATTTAATTAGTGTAGTCTAAACAAAAGAAGCATTTCAGAGCTGCTTTAATCCATATGAGACCAATACATTGATTTGTCAATGTGAATTTAATTAATGTCTTCGGGTCTAAACTCCAACTCCCTCTTCTTTTATCTAATTATCACAATTATAAAAAACATTATCACATATTCATTGGCCTAACTGCTTTGCCACGCAGTCAAACTGAAATCTCGGAGTCAACATGCTCTTCTAATAAGCTCAATATGTTTCAAGATCACCGCACTGGGCGCAGTAGGTTCCCATATAGCCACTGCACACTCCCTCTCCAGAGGCCCAGGACAACTCCAGTGGCACTGTATCTTTTCCCCATACTTTGCCATGCAAAGAAAGTGAGATCCTTGTAGTGTAACCATCAGTGAATGCATCAATTATGCACCATTCCGGGGATGGCCACCACAAGGCATTCACTTACATATGACTAACTGAGCAGAGAACAACTGCTGTTCCTTTTACAAGTGGTTCCCAAGGGCTGCAAGGGGACTGCAGCAATTCACTCTTCATCAAGTAAGCATTCAAGTCATAAGCACGACCCAAATCTCTCCGGGGTGGTTAAAGATGTTCTCATTTCTCCCTACAGCCCATATTTGTTAAATCCAGCAAGGCAGTTCCCAAGGCCAGCACTTCAGCTGAAAGTGGGATACCAGGCCCTGGGGAGTGGGGAGCCAGAGCCAGGGCTGCATCTGGACTCACCCTGTGATCCCAAAACCCTCAGGGGCCAAGGACCTGCAAAGGAGCCCAGGGCAAAGGAGCATCACTCCACTCAGGCCACCTATCCAGCAGCAGGGAAGCTCCTGCATGTGGAGGGAGACAAGGTGGGGAGTTCCCACCTGGCCACCCTGACCCTCCGAGAGTGTTGCACACACCTTCCATTCCTCTGCACGCCAACAGCAGCAGGCTCCAAAAACTCCTTTCCATCAACTGCCAGAAGTCCCCAGCCTTTAGCTTTTAAGATGAGCAGACAAGCTTACATGACAGGGAGCAAAAAATATGTGGTTGGGCAAACTCAACCTGCTGGAGCCAAGCAAGGAGTGAGTAATGGCTCCACACCTGCACTAGAAGCAATAAATTCACTTACCCCCAGCTCCAACAGCACTGTGCACTGCCTTTCCCCAAAGGAAAAAATCCTTCTGCAGGTTGTTCTTTAGGGAGTGCAGCAGTATTGTTCAAGGAAGCTAAAAGTTTAGGCGCAAATACTGTTTTTCTTTTAAAGTCAGTCAAATTTCCCTAAACACAACCCATTGAAGGTCATTCAAATAATATGTGGTCAGTGATCCCAGATCATTTTGGTCCCTTTCACATTAGAAATTTGTGAATATCCTGAATTGTCCCCTTTTCCCCATGATAAGCTATAATCAAATGGGGCAAGGTCAAAGGCTGGATTTCAGACCAGCCCTCAACCCCAGTACAGCAGCACCCCATCCTTCAGGTCATCCTGCTGCCCATCCTTCTTAAGCAGGGCAGCAGATACAGCAGAGCATCATGCTGAGTTATTTTTCTTCTGCATATAATTATTGTATTTGAAGATAAACTGTCCTTGCTTTGTCAGGTTGTGATTATCAGGCAGTTTGGCTAAGAGATACTGTCAAGGAACTTCATCACTGGGCTATTGAAGAAAATAGAAGGTTTACAAGAGCACTTGGATCAGGTTTCTGCTCAGAAACAGGCAGACAGCTCTGCTAGAAGAGCAAAATCCTTGAAACGGTCTTTGCTACGCTTTATAAACTAAACTCATGCCTGGATTGGAACTCATCTGAGGTGCCCGGTTACCTTGCCTGTGTTATCAGCAGAGATCCTGCACTCTGTGCCAGAGGAGGGGAGGAGCTGGCCTTGTGGAGGGGAAATGCAGGCCCACCTTGGAAACGGAGTGTTGGCGGCTAGAGAAAACTTGAAAAAGGGGGCCTGGGAAAGTTACTTAGGTCAAAATTCTCTGAAAGACTTGAACCACAGAGGACTGAGGAGTTGTTGTCCTCTAGACACCTTGCCTCATGCACACAACCCTCATGAATCTGGTCTCCCTGAAGCCAGCCAGGGCAGTGGGATAGGGCAGAGCATTTTTGGGAGCTCACTTACACAGCTGGTACAAAGAGAAAAAGCCTAGTCTCATTTTGGATGGAGAGATTTGAGGAAGCATCCAAACAAAGCCAGATTCAACTGTTGAACAGCCAAATCTTTATGAAGCTTTCCAAAAAGCAGTGAAGCTCCAGGACAAGGCCAGTGCTGAGAGCAGGAGAGCTGTGCACCTTCCTCCAGTAGCTGGGCCCAAGTTGCCCAACAGACAGCTTGGAAGGTGCCAGAAATCATAGGAAATGCAGTTAGAAGAGATGCCCTAGTCTGTTCCCCCTCTTCAACACAGACTGTATAAACCTGCATGGCTGCAAACATACTCACCATGCTGCTCTCACCCCACAGTGCCACAGACATCCTGGGCAATCCCATCCCTTACATTTAGGAAGGGTTTCTCAGCATGAAGCCTTCCCATTCCTGCTGCAGCCTAAACCCTAACTTCTTGCCTTACCCCTTAAGATACAGGGAACTAATTGTGATCCCTGCAGCAGTTTTGGGTATTTTACTGCCACGTTTCCTCTTGCACGTATGTGAGATGGGGTGGCAGGAGAGGGGGAATCTCCATCAACGAGAGCCAATCTTTTTCAGGCAAAAAGATGAAATTCTGCTTTTCTGGCAAAAGTGAATTTTCATTAATTCTCCCAGCTGGAGGTTCACCATTTTCCAGAGGAATTTGGCCATTTTCCCAGTGTGCAAATCCTCTGTGGGTTAGCACCAGCAGGGTTTCATTTTCACAAGATCAGACTCCAAATATGCAACACAGCCTATTGTCTAAATACAGTATGAGCACAGCTCAAGCCACCTGATCAGGGCCTGGTTTCCTGGCATTTACTTTCCCCATCTGTTGGCTTTTAGCATAAATTAAAGCGCGAATGCCTACTAATGCTAGTCTCACATATGAACGTGCTTCATGATAGAAGCCATATTCTATCATGCAGAGCATATTGGACCCAGTTCAGTTTGTGTGAAATGCAAGGCACATCCCAAAGGCAGAACTGGAGTTGCTTTGAGGGCGTGTTCCTTGCCCAGACCTCTCTCTGCTGCACGTGCATATGCTGGAGACCGCTTCTGGAAAAGAGAGAAATGCACGTAAGTGGGAGCTTCCCTCAGGCTGACTCTGATCCTGCTTCATTTCTTATCTGACCCCCAAACATGTTCCAAATGAGCTTGGGGAAATCAATCCTGTTGTGTGAGAGACACAGAGTCTTGAATGGTGAATTTCCTGGCACGTTAACGACTGGGATGTGCGAAGAAGTGGCACAGCCCCACACAGCAGGATGGCTCCCTGCACAGCCACATGCCATCCTAAAGCCAGCCTGGCATTTCCAAGCTGCCCACGGCTTTTGTGGCCTCCAAGGATCCTTTCTGCACAAGGGCTGCAATAAACCTGAGCTTCTGGACCAGGTTAAACCTCTCCCCTCCTAAAAGTGCAAAGGATGGGTACAGAAACCAAAGCTAGTATTTCACCATCAGTCATTTTCAAAGGATCCTCTTTAAGCATTCCAGCTCAGTGTTGTCTCGGGAAATTGGGACTCGGAGTAGGGGTTTGTCCTGCGCCCTTGACTATTTCCTTCGCTCTTCTGCCCTGTGTCACAGCCCTGTGGAGCAGGGCCCCTTGCATGCCACCACACAGCCTCGGGGATTGCCAATGCTCATCCCTGAACCGGGCTTCTGAAGGTCAGTTTCCCCATAACCCGGGCAAGGAGGGATCATGCCAATTAAGAAGCTTACCAAAATCAGAACCTAGACCTAGCCCATGAGGCTTTTCTGGATTTGTGTGCCTGTAATTTCAATAAAGGAGCTTCTTCCATATGTGCACCTTCTCAGCATCTCAGTTTGCCTTTATCTCTTCAATTCATCCTTAAAAACACCTATAAAGTTTTGTGCCACATTTCTTCTTCTATTTCTCAGAAGTGGCTGAGAAAGCACCAGCTCCCTTCTCAAAGATGGGCAGTGTGTGACTGCTCTGATGAAGCTTGTACATCCCCGTATCTACTCTTGGTGATATATCCAAGGGCAGCCTCTGGGCCCTTCTCTTTGAGCATCCAAGCAGCAGCACTGTGCTCCTGATGGATCCTGTTCAGAATGTTCTGTTTTGCTTTCTCCACTCCCAAGAAAGCGTGCTATTTTCTACTTTATGTTCCTTGGCAATTCCAGACAAGGTCTTAACCACATCCTTGCGTGTAGACAGCAGACAAAACTCCCTTCTGAGCCCAAATCTCCATTCATCTGCTTCCTCCAGTGCCACATGCACGTTTTGTCCTCCCTCGGTGTTGCACGTACATGAGAAGCCAAGCAGGCACAAAGCCAAACGGGCAACGGAGGCCTCAGCAGGAGGGCTGGGAGCAGTTTTGACATGGTCCCAGGAGAACTGCAGCAGTTAAGGAACAGTGGTGTCACACAGACAACAGTGGTGGTTGCATCCACAAGCCAGTTTTGTGGCACTCCCAGGGCTGGGGTAGATGAAATTTAAACTGGAACTTAGAGGGAGTTCCATCAGAGACATTTCCCTCCCTTCCCTGCTGCTGCCCAGATCCCTGCCCAAACTGCAAGTGTTCAGGTGTATTTTTCTAGAGGAATTTTCATATTACGGCTGGAGCAAAAGGAAAAGGCTTAAGTACCCCACATCTCCTGAGTCTCTGGCTCAGGCAGCTGCTTGCTCCCCGCAGCCTTAGGACAGGGTGTCATTCCCAATAGTGCTTGGCAGGGAGCATCCTGTTCCTCCACAGGAGGAACAGAGGGATGTGGGTTTGAACAGCAGCACAGATACCTCCCTATATAGACAGGTGCTGTTCTCATCACACACAGCCCCTGCCCGCCCTGTGCTCATGTGCTGCACAAGAAGCACAGCCAGGTAATCACCAGGAGTGTGCCCAGGGCACCACAGTAAATTGGGAGAAAGCTCCAGAGGGCTAGGGTCTTCCCATGCCCACACAAGGTGCCTCACAGACACCAGCCCTACTTCCACTGAAAGCTGTTCATTAAGTGATGCCACATGGACATTGCCCCAGCAAAGATTGTGCACGACTTGGCCAAGCATCTCTCCAACACAAAGCAAAGGGTTTTTTGACCTGCATGTGCCCAGGGCAGCTCCCAGCTTCCCATAGATGGAGTCTCAGCTCTGCACATCAGCACAGACCATATCTGGAAATAGTCACAGCTTTGCAATGCCAGGAGCTTTGTTCACCAGCAGAACCCACCCTGGGGAGCTTTGCAAGCTGTGTAAGACCAGCCCTGGAGCACACACCACTTCTGTCCCTTGCCAAACTCCTTCTTTTAAGAAAAAATAAATTCGCCTCTCAAAGTACAAGGAATTGCTTAGCAGTGCATCTAACACCACCGTTAATGTAGCCAAATGGTGTGGATGGGAGTATAGCCCCCACAGTCTGGCCCCAGCACTGGTGAGTTTGGAGGTGCTGTTGCTCCACTTCACAGAATGGAGAAGAAACCACTGATTTGACTTCTCTCCAACAAATGTTTTTCATTGAATCTTGTTGATGTCCACCACCTTTCTGACAGTAAACCAAAATCTCAGCTGCCAAACTGGTTTTTTTAATGCTGAAGCCATTAACTCCTCCCTCCTGTGAGTTTCTTAGGGCAGGGAAGAGTTTTCTGGTGTAAGAAGGGGTAAGAAAAAGTTCCATGTTGCACCACCGCAGACCTCCTCAACTAGAAGAAAGCCCACTAACTAATTTCAAGATGTCCTCAACCCATTGTGACAGCTAATGGGCACCACAGCCTGTGCCAAGGGCATGGTCAGAAACAGAGCCTGGGCTGGGTTCTGGATGTCCCCCATGCAGCAGTCCCATGCAAAACATACCACTTAGTTGTCACCCCTGAGGATCCCAAGTTCTGGCCCAGTCCTAGAAAAGATGTTCTGAGTGTTGGTCAAGGACACCTGTATTACCCTACTATGAACAGTCTCTCTAGACTCTGATGTAGCACTTCTTTCCAGCACAGCAGGGGTTGTGTCCTACTCCAAGCACTGGTAAATATTACATGCCTTTTAAATACAAAGCACAGCATCCAGCCCTTAGGTTGAAGTTTTTAAAATAGTCAGTGTGATGTGAGCCAATATATATTGCACATAAATGTGTATGCATACGTGTCATTTCATAATCAAGATTAAGCAATGATTTTTTGAGTTTCTAGTTATAAAAACCCCTTTCAAAGAGCTGCTTTGTTACAGCAGTATCTTTCCACTATGGCATAGAAAGAGGCAGCCGGCAGACACGGGATTGAATACTTGAGAAAGTGCCTTTGCACACATAGCGTGCGGAGAACCCGAGCTCCTGGAAAAGCCTGCCTCAGTCAGACAAATCAGGCTTATAAACTCACCCATTTGGGGGAGGAGGGAGTGCAGGGAGAGGGCTAATGGCTGCTTTATTGCATTAGGCAGTATCTTCATTAAGGCAGGGAAGAGTAACTGAGGGGAATGTGCACGTAGCGTGACTTCTTTGCTAGAACCCCACAAACCACCAACTGGCAGCTCCTTGGCTCCTCGCCACCCAAATCCAAGAGACCATCTGGCAACTGGTTCAGTTATCCCTCCCCAGTTAACAGATGTACACTAGATGGTGTGGGAGCAGCATTTTGCAGAAGCAATTAGTTTAATCCTCAGATAAACAGTTTAAATTCCAAGTGATTTGGAGGAAAAGAAAAAAAAAAAACAGGGAAAAGAAAATCAAAAAAACAAACCAAGTTGTTTCCAGTTTCAGTGAGAATAACTAATGAACAGCCAATTCAGCTGGTTTCACCACCAATGTGCACCCATGGTGCTTGTTCCTATTCCCAGCTTCATGTGCTGGACAACACAAATCCACCAGATTTATTTGGAGGCTGCAACTGCATGGCCCCCACTCCCGTGGCTGTGCAGTAGCAGCACCTGCTCTCCCACAGCCAAAACCCAACTGGGTAGGGGCTGATCTCTGAAACACAGATCTTTCCTGACTTCAGCTCCTTGTCTGGCCTTGGGCAAATCATTTAACCTGGTTAAATCAATTTGCCTGGCTCACACACCTCGCTGTCTCCAGAAAATGAGGTAAATTATGTGGTCCTGCTACAGGGAGTAGTAAGGTGGAATCAATTAGGGTTCGTGAAGCACTTGAAGAGTCTTGAATGGGAGAAATCATAGAAATAGAGAACATCCTTATTATTTACACTAACTGATTAATTATTATTAAATTAGGACAATTTTGTTCTCTTGAGAGCAGAAAAATATGTTTTGCAGCCATTTCTTTTGCTCACATCCTTGGAAGAGTGACTTCCAACCAAAGAAGACTGAATGAGGAGCTTAACACAAATAAAATAAATTGCCAGTAATTTCTGGTGTCCCCTATGCCATTATTGAACAATTTGCATTTGAATTGGGGTTTTTTCCATCACAATCCAGCTTCACCTGATCCTGCTCTATAATCACCATCCCCATTTATGAAATCCCAGCATGTTGCCACAGAAATTATGTCACAAATTCATCATTATGACTTCCCCAGCAGGAGCAATTGGAGCTGGAGATCGGCTGCAAAAGTTGCCTTTTTACCAGTCCTGCTTTAAAGATATTTTAATTTTTTTTTTTTAAGGTGGAGAAGTGAGATTAGCTACCGCAGGGAATTAGACAAGCATGCCATGAATATCCCAGGGATACAAGATTATATCCATGAGTCACAGGAACCATAAAATATGATCAAGAGACTTTATGGAGAATGATCTTTGAAATCAACTCCTAATCGCTGAGTGGTTTACATAAAATCGACTATTATTTTTTTAAAAAGTAATTCAAAATTCAAAAGTGAACCCAACTAATAATAGCGAAATTGCAGCTATTCCCGTCAGGAAGGCTTATCTGTCAAGCCACTCCAAAACCATGGCTTACAGGTTTGCACACTCCTTTGATAACATGGTAATTAGTCAGGTATTGTGGCAAGAAACATTCAGAGAGTAAACTTTTGAGGTAAATTATTTATATTTAAATATTTTAGACTCTTCTTGCTAGGCTACACTCCTGCCTCTGCTGCTTGTCAAAGGCTGGCATGTGCTGCATTTCCTAACGAGAGCCACTAAAGAACCTTGACACAGGAAAACCTCAAAACAAAGACTATTTCTGCTATAAGCAATGCACTTTGCCAGCAATTGTCTAGCTATACCTCCTAATCATTAAAAACAAACAAGATCAGAATAAAAGCCTCTTTTTATTGGCGTTAGAACTGAGAAAATAATTCAGTGAAAAAATAGCACCTTATAGAGAGTGTAATGTCCAGTTTGAGGGCCACACACATGAGCTTGGGTCTTGTCTGGATCCATTCACCCTTTCCCTCCTTTCTCCCACGCACCCATCTCTCCACGCAGCTGGAGCCCACCCGCTCCTCTGGGTTTTGGCAGCAAAGCCTGGGTTACTTGAGAAGCGCCTGCTCCCATGGCCAAGGAGATCAAAGCTACCATGTGCCAGGTCCTCACTGCATCAGCTATTAACTCAAAGTGCCATCAGTTCCCATTTGAGCTAACACAAATTACGGCAGCTGGAACATTACCCAGCCATAAATCACCACCACTTGGTTGTCAACTATCAGTTCTCCAGCTGGATGCACAGAGTTCCCCTCTTCTCCCCACCAGCTATCCACCTTTCCTAAATTAAAAACAAGCAAACTAGGCAGCAGATATGTCCTGTATTTAGTTAGAAGAAATCTTTTTGTAATGTTGTTGAGCAGTCTGGCAGGTTAATTAGTTCTCTGAGATATCCTAGAGAGTAAGGTTTGACTGATAAGGGAAACACCATCCATTTTAAACCAACTAAAAACATTTGAGGATGAGCAAGAAACCACAAGATTTTGTAAAAAAACCCCAACCAACTGAAGAAAAGGAAAAAATAAAAGGGTGATATAGACAGGGGCTTATGCCTCCCCATGTCCCCAGAAGAGCAGCCCTACAAGTAGAGAGTAACCACCAACCTTCAGATAAGTAACAGGAGTATTTAGCACCAGTAAGCCTGTTACACTGCAACTGACCCCTTCCGCTTCCCAGCAGTGACAGGCAATAATTAATTAGTAGCAAACACTCTAATGGGTGTTTGGTCCTTACTCCAGCAACTAGACTCTTTCAGCCAAGACATCTGTCCCAGTGCGGCACAACTCATTAAGGGAAAGAGAAGGAGGAAACTTAGGAGTCATTCAGGGCTGGAATAAGAGGGAAGTAAAGAGGTGGAGATGCCTGGTTCCACGTGCCCTGTGGCAAGACCCTGAGGAGCTGGGTAACTGGATCACACTGGTGTGTGATTTCCTACCCAGGGAGCGTGTGTCTGAAGCCTGGTTACCTCTGGTCAGTATGTAAGGAGCATTGCATGTAGTACACAGGAACAGTGGTTTAAAGTTATTAAAAATGTGGGAAGACACTCTGTGCTTCCTGAAGGATACCTGCATTGGGCCAGGAAAGCATGGCTGGGCTTACAAACCACACACTAAAGTACTTGTCACTGAAAGAGGGATCTGGATATAAAAGCCACCCACTGGGTTTGATCCACATGCCACAGACCTGTTCAGCGCCTCAAAGGAAGCTTCTCTGGGGTTGAGTCAGAAGTCTAGGGGGCAAAAGGCACCCTCGTCCCTATATCACCCAACAGAGTGCTGTCCTACAAGGTCTGTAGGAGTTCTCTGTGCCCACAGCCACCCCAGTCAGCCCTTTCACAAATTCCAAACACAATGCAGATGTGTCTGCCCCAGCCACAGCACAGGCCATGGTGTGACAGCTGAGGAGCTGAACAGAACACAGGCCCTGAGAGCCTCTCTTGGGCAGTCATAGGCTGGCCACCCATGGCAGGGACAGGCCTGTCCTTCCAACTCTGAGAGACAAACATTGCAACCAAGGGACAGAAAAACCCCAGCTGATGGGAAGACGACAGGGTCTAATTCCCTGATTTAAATGTCCCAATTCACCATGAAACCTTTAGGTCTCAGTTAAGCACAGGACAAGTCATTGCCCCACCTGCAGCACCAGGAGTCCTGCTGTTTTCCAGACAGCATGTATTTGCCAGCTCCTGGGGAGGTACGTGGTGTGTGGAGGACAACAAGCTTGCTGTGAGAGCAGCATCACAGCCTAGAGGCATACCACAGCTAAGCCGCCATCCTGCCCAGAGACACTCCCTGCCCCAAGAGAGCCTCAGAAGCCAGCTCCCACCTTCTAGATGACCACACAGCCCATTTCTGCCCAGAAAACCTCTACCCCAAGTCAATGGCACCACAATTACTGCCTTCAGAGAGGGGAAGTTCAAAAATTGTGGATTGTTTAACTCACATATTGTCCTGCTGTTCAGGTTCGAGGATCAGCAGATACTCCAGCCAGCAATCCAGCACACACTCCCTTCCCCAGCTCCCTCCTCACCACACCTGAAAGCCCTAACAATCCCAGAAAGTCACTGTTTTTGCTGCTTAACTGCTCTCAGCTGCACAGTCAACACCAGTTCAGCCAGTTCCCTCCTTTCCCACTGATGCTGGAGTTAGTGGATCTCCCCAGCCTGTCCTGCAGTAAGCTGCCCATACATCCCGCTGAGACGTGTTAGACCTGCTTTTCCTCTGCCTCTGCTTCAGCTTCCCCAATCCCCTCAGGACTTCTTCCCACAGCACGAGCTCACCCTGCAGGGCACAGAGGATGACGGGCAGCTGTTTTGGATATAAAAAGCGTCTGCCTTTTTCTTTGCTTCCTTCTTAACCAAAGCTTTCCTGCTGATGTGGCCTCCAAAGGAGGTGTTTGCAGAGGAGAGACAGGAGGAAGCTGGAGGCCAGATGAGGCTGTGTGGAGCCTGAGGATACGCAGTCACCTGTGTGACCCCGCTTCTCTGAGTCTGGCAGGGAGCTTCCCACTGCTATCCCATCCACACCCGTGCCAGAGGGATGCCTGGACAGATGCAGTCATTTCACCCTGCTAGAACATCACAGGGGCCTCGCAAAGCTAACAGTGCTTCTCTTTCTGCTCACCGACTACTGCCGCTAAGAAACCCAGAGGGGCTCTCCTGCTGCTGCCTAGGAGAATCAGAAAACATCTACTTGCTGGATCCCACATGTCCATGGCATATGGATGACTGGTCTAGAAAGGGTAGCTATAGCAGGCAGGATGGAGATCGTCCTGAGATACTGAGTGCCAGCAACAGTAGGAAATTTGTTGGAAATAGTACCCCATGCTAAGTTCAGGGAAAACCACACTTTGGCCCCTTCCATTTTGATGGATTGTCTCTTAATTGGGATAAAGTCTAACCCCAAGTGCACGTCCAGGCTGTACAAATTAAAGGCATGAGCAGCATCTGCCAGATGAGCTGAGCCAAGTGCAGCCACAGGTTCTGCAGTTTGGGAAAACCACTTTCTGCTGGTCACCCCATCTCCAAAGTGACAGTGTTTCCCTACAGCCCCTTCGAAAATGCTCAGATGCTATTCACATCGGTATTGCTGATACCTCCTAAGGAAGAGGCAGGGCTGTGGCAGCCACAGGGATCTCAGGACAGCGGTGGGAAAAGCTCTCCAGGCAGAGGGAATGTCTTATTGAGCTAACCAAGACAGCCAGGACACCCAGCTCTGGGATGCCCTCCCCAGGTCCATTCCACTGGCCAGGCTCCAGCCTATCGCTCCCACTTGCTGGGGTCTGATGTGAGCCACCAAGCTCCAGCTTTCCCTGCATAGCCATTCCTAGCCGCCTACTAAACAGTTTCTTTAGTTTATCTCTTTTTACCTGCAACCATCATCCTTTGGGATGAGCGTTTCTGAGGTGCTGACATCCCACTGAGAGCTCCAGAGCAGTCTGGGACCATCAACTCTCGATCCACCCACTGGGATTTCCTGTATTGCCTTTCTCCAGAAGTTGCAGCCTCATCAAGAGCTCAGTTGTGTATTGTCTCTTCTCTATTAATGGAGGGAGATAAACACTCACTGGACATACAAGTATAATTCTTCTCCTGTAGGCTCCAAAAGACTTTTGCCAGGGCTCCCAGGACTTTTCATCTACTGCTCAACTTGTCAAGGAGCAGGAGGGAAACAAATCCAGAAAATATGGGAGACACATGTGCATGTCTGATTAACCCAACTTTTTATGATAAACAAAGCAGCTCAAGGGCCCTGTTGTATCTGTCCCTGTAATAAATCTCCCAGTTTTACTGCTTTATGATGTCAAACATCCAAGAGCTTTCCCCGAGTTGCAAATAGAACATAAATTACCTCGGGTAAACTACGCAGACACTAATGTTGTCTGTAAAATCCTGGCACTAATAACTTCACAGAATGTCTGAGGGCTCCCTGTTTGTATGAGCAAAGCTAGTTAGTGTGTGCAGCCTGGAACTCAGAGGCATCAAGATTAGGAAGTTTAAGTACCAAATTGTGAACTCCTGAACTGTAGATACTTTGGATACCAAAATAATGGTGACCCTGACCTGAAGTGTTTGGTGGGGGGCTGTAGCATCTCAACAGAACATGAAGGAAATCCATCCTGCTTTTATCCCAGCAAAGTCAAAGATATCCCACCTGGACGCAAAGAAACCATCCTAAGAAGGATGAACTCTGTCTCCAGGAGAGCTGCATTGCTGGTTATTATCCCAGGGAAAGCCTAGACTGTTGTTAAGCCTTTTCCTTGTTTTCAAAACATCTTTGCCATAAAAAAAATTCCATTCTCCACAAGGAAATCACACTGTGATTCATGACTTTAGCCTTAATGAAGAAGGCAAAACAGTTTGACCTCTCCTCATGTACATGAGACCTCTGACTCCTCCAGGGGTTGTGTCCTCCAGGAACTGCTCTGGGCTTGCTTCCAGCAGCAATGCACTGGAGAGCTCTGGAAATGAAGTCAGATCCTCTTTTCCACATTTTTCTGGCAAAAGGAGCTCTTCTCAGGGCAAAGGAGTCTCCCCAGGCATGAAAGTGAAAATGGAGGCCACAAACCCAAATCCACCCACACTGCCCTAAACCTCTCTTCTAAAAATAATGTAGTGCACACAATTAATATTTAATAAAAATAGATACATTGAAATAACTCATCTCCACAACATACATTTAGCTGACACTATTTTAAGACTTAGATTATTTTATGATATTATTAAGTAAGATATTACTAAGTGAGTCATAGTTGCAGGTGAAAAGCACAGCAGTCTCATCTCTCCATTCTTAAGCCTGGAAGCACCAGCAGCTGCTCTGTAGAAATGCTGTGATTTCAGTCCTGCTTTGCAAGTGAAAATACAAAGTGGTATCACACTCAGCAGAGAAACAGCAACACCCGTGCTGAAATTTACTACTCCATTTCCATTAGATTTAGTGATACAGCTCATGGGAATAGGACTGGATAGCTGAACATCTGGTGTAAGGCTATGGAGGACACCATAAACCCAAGAATCACCCTTCTCTTTACAGTTTGTGACCAACACGGCCCAACTTTTTCTATTCACTTCAGCAGTCATTGGACTTGGTCCCAATTTTTAGGTCACAAAACACCTAAAATTTTTTTTTTTTTTACGTGTGATTTTCACTGCTGGATCTTCACATGGCGAGTGTTGTTAAAGATCTCACCCAAAGGTCCCAGAAGAGATCCCATAATGTCTACATTAGCATTTAACTGCAGGCAAATTTGGTTTAGACTTCTTCTCTCCCAGTCCTTTGACACAGATCTCTGTAAACATTCGAGCTATTGGCGTAACAGACTTAATTAGGAGACAAATTTTAAATGTGAACTTGGAATCAAAGAAAAGCAGCACTAGTATAAGCAGTATCATCAAGCCACGGAAGCCAAGCTTAATCTTTTCATTAAACAACCTTCCATCACAACTTGCCATGGATGTGCCACGTTTGCAGCTCCCCAGAGCAGCACTATTCATAATCCTCAGGAATGTTCATACAGGTGTGGGCATGGATCCCACATACACACCACTCCCAGGTCCTCTCCTTGCTGCATATCTGCATCTTTTTGGCATTTCCATTCAGGAATAACGACACTGTAGTTGTTTAACACTGTTCAAGCAAGTGGAATGAAATGTAAGACATCAGCACTGAAATCCCCTCTTCCTTTGAGGTTCTGTTGTAACTTGTCAAGTTTTACTTAAAATATGACAAACATGACATTCTACAAGGTCTGCTGGATTTGGGTGGTTACTACCAGGAGACTCTCACACTGGAGCTGCTTCATCTCATCTGAGAGCATCACAAAAATACAATGTAGGGAATGCTTTACTGAGCCTGTCGTTCTCACGAGAGTAGATAAGGAATGGTTATTTCCACATGACAGCTATTACTCATAAATTAATATGAAACAGATTAGATATCAAGGCATCAGTTGCTGGTATCTAAGTACTCAAAACATTCATGTCCCCATAATGACCATTTCATCTTCAAAACCCATCACTGACTCAACACAGAGTGGACAAGATCTTCAGCCATGCCTGAAAACCTCCCAGTGAGTGCTGAGAATAACTAGAAAAATCACATAATTACAGCCCATTCTGTGCTCAATAAAATTAAAACTAAGAAGTTTGTCCATTATTTTCTGGCTAGGGCTTACACCACATTTAAATGATACGTGCTCAGAACTACTTGTATTTAACTTACAGCAAAGGGGCTTTCTCTAAAAGCACAAAGCCAAATGACAGCTGGCACATTTTCTGTGGTCAAAAAAAGATACCAAAAAATTGTGAGGGCATATATTCAGATTCTCTACAAAACAGCACAAATCTTAGATCTGGGGACAGGAAAAGTATTTAGATCTAGAGGACCTCAGGAGGCAAAATGGGTGGTTATCTCTTTGGCAGGGGGAGTGCAGGAGCAGTAGCAAATCTCATACACACACACACACAAGTTCTCTGATAACAGTTTGAGAACAACCAATTGGCTCTGGACTACTGGCAAGCTTCAGAAACCTGTTCAACCCACTTTCTGTTTTAGCTCAGTAGTAGTCACAGTAAAAGCACTATAAATACAACTTTACAACCCATTTGACTTTGCCTCTTGTGAAATACATATTTATTAATCTGGCAAAATTTCCTGCTGGGAGTTTATGGCAATTGTAGCTCCAAATTCTCTCATGAATTCATTTCCCTCTGAACATGTAAAATTTAAAAGCAGCTTCATGCAACATAAGTATCCAGTAAAATCCCACCAAACTTTAAATATAAAATTTAATAGGAAGGACTTACATAAACAGAGCAGCACCAATTTCAAGAGCATGAAATCTTTCACAGAGTGAATGGTGCTCTTGAACCAGCTGATAACCAACCACAACCTGACTTCTCTAACAGCAATGCTGTTGTTTTCCACCTCTGTGAGGGAACAGAAGGGAAATGGAGATTTTGTTGCTGGGAGGGCCAAATTGCCACCGAGAGCATATCTGAACCTCATTGGAAACTATGTTTACTGTAGCCAGCTCCTCCTGGTACACCAATGCTGGACACTTTTTAAGTTGTCTAAAGCTTCATTTTTACGCCACGGGTACTGTTCAAAAGACGTGGCCTGGCAGTCATCCCACCTGAGCCAGGTGATCTGTCCCAACACTTCAGTAACGTGGAAGGAACAGCTACACACAGAGGTGAGACTTGATATCCTTATACCAAAGATTACATTTTTGAAAGGATAATAAACATTAACTGCACTTATGTGGTGTTTATATGACTATGAAAAGACACAGAGTAATTTTGGGTCTTGTTAAATTGTGGGTTTAGGTGCTGAAAAGTAGCTTCCAGTGATGAATGTTTCCATATGCCACTTAATAAGCTTTGAGTATTTCACCCATTAATCTGAGTGAACATCCCCCTACTCATCTCCAACAGCATCTGTAACACAGCCATTGGAATTATATCTCTGCAGTGACTCTGCTCAGCTTCCACAGCAATTCAAGAATGCGGGGAGCCTCCTTAAAACCTTGACATTCCTTAGAGAAGAACGCCTGCCATCTTATAGCTGAAGAGGTTATTAATATACTCCATCTCATGTAATCCAGCATTGAAGCACAAGCTCTGCAGAGGAGGAAAAAGGCTTCACCTTTATGAAGCCTTATCAAGCCCACTAGATTCATGTCTAAACTTCCCAACAAGCTCAATTAATCTTTACAGGATGAAGAACAAGGAGATAAATGTTTCAGATGGCTACAAGAAGAAAAAGGGGGTTAATCTTTGATAGAAAGTAATGGCTTGCCCAGCAAAAAATATTTTGGGGTAAGTTATAGAAAGCACAGAGCTGATGCACAGGTTCAGAAGCCCATGCCCATCCTACAGCCACGGATTCAAGTGACCCACCAGTCCTTGCACAATCTGCAGCCAAAGCCACAATCAAACTGCTTACAAACAATATAAAAACTCAAAACCAATCAACTGGTCAAACTAATATGATCTGTGTCCACATAGTGAAGACCTAATTAACAAGAAAGGAAACAAGTCAGATGGAGTTGCGCAGTTTTATTTGAACAAAAACCAGTGTCGGTATTTTTAATAAGGTCTACATTACACTAAATGCATGTACATTTGTAAGAAGATAACCTAGTTGTAAAGAGGGTGAAGGATAATATGTACAATCATAGTTAAGTTAAAAAAATTCACATTTTACATAGATTTACTTGACAGTCCTAGGCTTTCATGGTATACAAATGGTAACCAAAAGAGGTAAAAAATCCTCCAAACCCTAGTTACAAGGAAATTCAGCTGGAGGACTGCATAATGCACTCAATTTTTCAAATAAACTAGTTCATAGAATTCTTATTTGGCCTAAATCAAATTTGGGATATAATGAATTACTATAATTAACGTGTTCAATGAGTACACTGATGTAAACATTTTTGTTTATATCAAAATGGCAATGGTGCCATCTCCTTCAATAAAAATCTGAATTTTATGTTGTGGTCCGGTCTTCTGCTTTTACAAGTTAGAATAATTACACAGGATGCTTTTCAATACATGGTAAAAATTATCAAACAGCAAGGGAGATATGTTCAAAAGACACTTTGAAGCTTTTCAGTCCACTTTCACAACACTGTAAATCTTACTTACAAACCAGAAGCAGGCAAAAAATCCAATAGTCCCTGAAACGAGAAAGTAAAAATGGTTAGTTTATCTTACAGTTTGCTCTGAGAGAGAAATCTAACAAGTACTTCCCAGCAGGACAGAATATAACATTGTAATCCAGCTAACTACCCAGAAAAACAGCACTTCTTAAATTTAACAACACACATTCATCCCCAGGCTAGGTTACTGATTTAGATCAAAGAACACTATTAGGGACCAGGCCACTTCATGTACATTTAAGCCACCAATGACCATGTTGCCACCACCATGAGCAGGGACACAAGTACCAGTTCATCAACTGACTTTTATACACACGCCAAGTCAACCCCTACCTGGTTTTTTTTGGTCTACAATACTTCACTGCCACCTATGAACTATGACACATAACAAGGCCTTGGAAAAATTCGACTCTCCCAGTTTTATATTCATCGTGCTCTATTTATATTTAAGAGTAGAAATTTCTTCATCTGTATATCCTGTTACTTCCTTTTGGCAAAGGAATGCTCTGAGTGCTACAGCAGCTGGAAGCAAGCAGCAAGTGAAAGCAGCAGTGACAAACCAAAAGACTGAATGATATTAGTGTATACCAATTTTCTAGTTTTAAACTGATGAACAAATTTGTGGTTTTCACTGCCAGTCAGTATTATGGGGCAACTGCAAAGATACTGTCCATCACATTTACTTTTATATTACTTTAAGAACTTCATATGCAAGGAGACCGAGTCCCAGTCAATTAATTTAGTCTTCAGCTTCTAAAGCAAGCAATGCACTGCTCCTCACACTTTTACCTAGTTGTAAACTGCCACACAGATATTAAGCCTTAACAGATAAAAAAAGGCAAGATCTCCATTGCACTGAATTCCCTCCCAAAGACACAGTTACATACCAGCCCTGGGATAGCCCTTCCCAGCTCTATTGCAGGCACTCGCAAGATCATGCACTCAGCTCCTCCAGCTTTATATTATCCTTTTCTGTCTTTACAGCCCACGTTTAACAACAGCTCCAATATCTTTCACTGTTGTGACTGACATAGTAACTAGAAGATTCTTTATTACGCATTTGGATTTTTTACATGAGTTACATTTCTGTCTTTCAGACCACATCTACACATTTCCCAAGCAAGGAACCCATCTTGGGATGCTTATTATCTGTGTGTCAATTCTTACATTCCTTGTGCTACCATGTATATTTGCAGTTAAAGGCTTTTTGACAGACTATTATTATATGCCACCCATTACACTTTCCCTCCAAGTCTGCAGTTGTTATTCTCTGAAACAGTAGGAGACAGCAGATTTACGGCTGTTGATAGGAGATCAGACACCAACCACACAAGGAATGTAATTCCTTTGTAGGCTTGACACCACTAAGTCTTTGCAGTTCATGGTCAATTCTCACTCCTTCCTACTGTGTCAAATACTCCAACACCAGCATTGTTACTCTAAGCCTTACTCTCATAGTTTTGTCCTAATAATGGTTCTCAGCCTCTGCTTCCTGGTTGTTTTAATAAAATAGCCCACTCTGAGCCTTTTATGGCTTTGAAAACAGTTTCTTCCGAATGTTTAACAGATGGGATACCTTAAAAATTTATCAGCTGTTCTAGAACAGAAGCGTACTATCATAACAAAAATGTACAACTATCCCAAGAATGACAGGTACCGTAGTTTCCTGAGCATGCCACAACTTAATATGGGAACACACTGTAAATCCACATTTTCCTCCGATCCTTGTTAGTCTGAATCTTTATAATATATCAGTTTTCTATAAAACATTGCCTCAGTCAGAACTCGAAAACCTCACACTGTGAACAAGCATTTCATTTATAAACAGATTTTCACAGGTTTCAGTAACATTGATTTTCAACACCCCCTCCTAAAAAAAAGTCTCTTTAGCAAATCAAAGACCAAGTACAGCCTGCTTGCTTTTTAAACTTTCTCAAAAATATTGCCAATGTACTGGAAGCAGAGTAAGACACTGTTTTTAAGTGGTAATGTCAGATACCAGATTTGAATCATGAACCCAGGAGAGAAAGGCAACACTCATCGCCGAGACACAGCCTTAGGTAGTCAGAACCTCCTCTGGTGAGCACAGATTCCTTCTGTTGTTACCTCTACATCAATAATTGGGGCTTACCAGCACTGTAATTTCTTCTTCCTTCCCATGAACAAATATATTCTACAAACTCTGTATGTGGATAGCTCTAAGGACCAGAAACATCAGAAAAAAGAACACCAAACTAAGGACCCCGTTGTCTGTCAAATGTACCTCTCCTAAACAGCCACGTGATCCTCTAAGATCAGAATGGTTTACACGTAGTGGCACAAACTAGGTTGAAAACTGGTTTTCAACTAGTTTAAAATCCTACTGCAGATTTAGGAGTGTAAATTAATCACACCAAATCAACGAGGTGGTTTTAGTGCTTTTTTTTTTTTTTAATAACATGGGCCAAACAGACTAGAAGCTTCCAAAGGCTCAGGTCAGCACAGAGTTGTGTTGACACTACAAAATCAGTATTACTGGACAGAAATTAATGTGAGGTAAGAGAACATTATTTATAAGGTTCCCCTGAACAGTTGCTTTACCTACATGCTAGTGCAAAAAAAAAAAAAAGTTGCTTATGCTAGTGCAAAAAAAAAGCTTAACTTTTGCCTTTATTTTTAAGAACACGAACCACAGCACAGTGCCTGGTTCCACTGAAATTCAGTGTGTTTTTCACCTCAGCCCTAGAGGTGCTTGTGATTCCATGAACACTATAAAGCCCACAAAAGGTAAAGCAGTCAAAAAACTTCTGATTTCCTACATAGTAATAAATATCCCAGTCAAAGGGATCAGCAAATGAATAGCAGTTCGGGAAGAAAAATAGCTCTGAACTAATGTGGCTTGTTTGAAAATTCTAGCCAGAATGTTTTCCACATTTTCTGTTTTAGCCCATTTCACAAAATTGTCACTTGTTCCAGATTTTAGCACTTTATACTGGACAGCACTTCATACTGGATCTTTAGGCTGGTGCTGACAAGTATCACAGGGTCTCAGATTCTCCTTTTAACTCCTTTGACTAAAGCCAGTCTTAAAACACAGCACACTCTGTTTCCTATACCTGTACCTGTTTCGTCTACCCAGTAAAATCGCTATTATTAGTGGCACTAGTTAAAATCCAACCTTGCCATCTCACACTGCATGGCCTGAAATGTACTTTCTTGAAGAGCATAGGTAGCACTTCAATCTTGAGCATTTTTCTAAGCTCATCTTGCACCAAAATTAGAATCATCCCTTATTAAAATGACCCTCTCATCAGAACAAGAGAAATATTTAGGTAAGGTTGAGGTAAGACCTAAAGGATCTTGCTTTTATTTGTCTCTTTCAAAACATATTCAAACTGAAACCCAAGTTTTGAAGCACTATCAACAAGAAGCACACCTCTGCAGCTCAGGCTTCTCTGACAGACATGAACACAATATGATAGGGAGCAGATACCCAAAGGTGTTTTTGGTAAAACTGTTAAAATAGTTCTAACATTAAGTACTTAAAAATCCCCCCAAGACACAACAACAAAAAAGACCCCAACAAAGCAACAAACAAACAAAAACCCATGGAAAAAAACCTAAATCCCCAAACAAATACATAAAATACCACACTATTTGAAGCTGAAAGAGACCATTATATTTATTTTCTGATTGGTCTAAACTCCTTTACATCTTAAGGTTTTTACAGCTTTCACATGCACATCTCTATCAAATGACCCAAATGACCCAGCACCAAGCCCAGCACCAATTCCTCCAATGAGCCTGTATAATCTGTTTGTTTGGTTTAATCCAATATAACAAATTAGTTTCTTGGCTAGTGTTTACTTTAACCAATCCTAACCAGGCACCAGCTTAAACTGAATGAAAAAGCACCTGAATAGTCTGCACTGAAGAACTCACTGTTGTGGGATAGATCTTTATTTTTCCCCTAAGCAGGTGACCTGCATATTTTAAGATTCTACCTTTTTAAATAACCCCTGCTAGCCTAGGAAAGTGATGCCATCCCAGTGCACAGCAGCTCACCGCAAGTCATTGATCCTTCTAGGGAGGTATAAGTAAAAGATCTTTTGCAGGAGCCATTTAAAACTCACGAACCCAGATGTGAAGATGACTCATGACACTGCTTTAGCCAAGAAGCAAGATATGTCCAAAAATCCACTTATACTTAGTGGGGAGATGCTGACATCTCAGCTGTTTCTTAATTGTCTTGTCCTCAGCCTTATATTCTGCTGAATAGTCTGGTCTGCAAGATATACATACTACCACTTTCTGATACACAGAAACAAGATGTTATACACAAAGCCAGCATCTAACTGAGTAAGGGACAGTTATTAGTAAACCAGTTTAAATTCAAAATTAAAAACTAGGATTATTGCACAGAATAATGTCAAAATACATTAAGCAGACTCTTCTGCTCTACTCATCTCTTCTAGCTTTATCGTTTAATGAAGAAAAAAGAATGCAAAGCACGAGCAGATCGTAGGAAAGCAAATAGAAAAGCACTCTGCACTTGGCTGATACTTCTCATGTACCTTAAAAGCTCTCTGTATCATACTGGTTTCAATCACCGCACAGTGGTGGGTGCTTCAGAATCTCAGATTCTAAACACAATCTACCCAGAAGATCAAAACTCAATTTTGAAAATGGCATTAACTCACGAGTGAAAATGATGTTCAAAAATAGAGGTCACTGTAAAGAAACATGCTTTGACTGTGTTCAGCATTTTTTCGCCTCCTTGAATAAAATATATGTAATCATGTAGCTATCCCCATCCAACCACACTTGTTATTTCTTGAAAGATTAGCTTCACTTTGTACATTAAAACCAAATTGTCTGGTTTGGGTGTGCACACCATTAGATTTCACTGGTCAGATTATATTACTGTCAGTGTTGCCATACAAGCATTCAGTTCCTATTTACTTATTCATTATGATCTCTTTTGTAATGCCGCGGGTAACACAACACGCTGCCATGGAGGAGGTATTAACACTGCCCTTTATATTTCTGTCATAGTTTCTGAGACCTAATAGGCAAGAATAGAGAAAACCAAAATACCTAGTGCTAGCTTGAGCGGAACAGATCAAGGTCCCATTTTTGGAACACTATTAATATAAACACTGTGTAAAATTACATTAGCAAACTCCTTCACCTCCAGAAACTGTGAAGGACTGAACCCTTATTTTCTAAAGCAAGGGCTGCTAAGGAATATTTTACGAAACAAAGCAAAGTTAGGTGTCTTCTGCTTGTGCCATCTGTCTAGAACAGCTTACATTTCAGGCCCAAAAATCTACCACCAAATTAAATATAGAAAAGAAAGTTATCACAGCATTTTACATTAGCAAGGATTCATTAGGCACTCTGTGTATCTGTTGGATGCATTAGCTTTCTAGTGACATTCTATTAAATGTAAAAAAAAAAAGGGACCATGTAGTAGCTTTCCTCAAGAGCTACAAAAGCAGCATAGGGAGCACCATCGTGGGTTTTCTTCAAAAGAAAAAGATGACACTACAAAAACAGCAGCACAGTTTATTATTGTACTTCAGGGGCCTCACTGGCCTTCACATCAAGAACTCCAGGATCAGCATATCTGAAGCTTTTAATACCATTTCAGCAGCTGCCATGACAATTTCAAGTATCATTTTATATATGAAAGGGATATTTTTAATTCTACCAATTTGTATCTTATAAGTGAAAGTGAAATTGGCAGGACACCAACTAACCTATGCTAAAACCCAGACATATATTAACATACTGCTTTAGTTTAAAAGTAATTAAAACATTCTAGACTACAGTTTTTGGTTTTTAAATATAGATAGATATATATTACAGAAGACACCTGGAGGTTGGTTGTTTCACCCAGATTTAAGCAGGGTGTTACCTGGCAATATGCAAACTTCAATGTTTGCCTTCTAATAATTAAAAAATAGAAAAATTAAATCCTCCTTGGTTCTTTCCCCTGCTTCTTTTTAGAATTTTTTTGTCCTTCTTAGAAGAGACATATTTCTAAAAAACAAAAACCAGCAATAAGTGCCAGTTACTGTTATTTAATATAATTTCTACAGCCTAACTGCTTTGTTCAAACACATACGGTAATTTTCTTCAGTTTTTTTATGTACAGTGGTTCTTTTGCTTTGCTACAATCAGTAGTAGAAGAAACAAAGATGGAAGAGGTCCTTCTCACTGCTACACTGACAAACTTGAAGTCTGACGCTAAGACTTACTTTCATTACCTATTTTAGCCACTCTTTTTTGACTGCATTTAAGTGCACTTAACTAAAAGATGCATTTCACAAAATGAACACAAAGTATCGCAGCTGCTTTCAACAATCAGACAGAAGAAGTTAAAAGTAACAATATAAATTACCCTGCCATCCACAGAGAAATCCTCTATTACAAATCTTTGGAGTGACTATCAAGGCTGTTTTTATGAACAGCCCATCATATATGAACAAGCATTTTCTCTAGTTCTGTCATTGCAGTATTTCATAATGCCAAGCAGTGACACCTAAAAGATCTGACTTCATGTGTTAAATCTACATACACAACAGCAGCAGTATGATGAACACCAAGATAAAACACTCATGGCTATTTTTCAAGGCCAGTACCCTTCAGAGAGCCTCTTATTTCACTAACACATGGTAAATTTGGCATAGATTTCTCATCAAATCAACCTCGAAATTATAGTTTCAGTCATGGGATTATGAACATTAGAATAATCCTGTAGAAGACACTTAGAAGACACCTAGTCTGCGTGAGTAACATCAGAAAAGTTGGACAACTAACACTGGAGAGCAGTATTTCATATCAGTTCCTCCAGTAAAGGTACATTTTCATCATTATGAAGTGGTGCTTAATGAGCAGGTAAGACAACTCTAACAGTACTAAAACTCTAGCTTGTCAACATTCACTTTTTCCCCAGCACCAGCCTCCTTCACTTGCTGATAGTGAAAGCTGAAAATATCTTTCATCCTCCATGCGCAGAGTAAAATTATCTCTAACTACAGAACTTCTAGAACCAATTATGAAATCAAGAATCAAGTTAATACTTGATATCAAAGTGAACAAGAACAAGCCTTTGAAAATATAATGGTTTGAACTCACTGCTAATATAATATTCAATAAAGGAAAATGAATTATACCATAAATAAATGTAATTTCAAGTTAGGAAGAAAATGTAAAAAATATCTTACTGTGCTGTGTGGTGTCACAAACCATATAAGTAACACTGCCTAAAGAGTCATAAATTGTATTTAATGTTTCATGTAGTTTAAATTTCACCTAATGTTTCTCATTTCAAAACTAGAGCCCTCTATATTAATTTTAGTTTGAACATTGTACTTACCTGTGAAAAGGAAAAAAATCAAGACCATGATCATTGTGTAACCAAAGTATAAAATGGTGCTGGCAGTTCCTGTTATCTGGAGTTTGGAGAAGAAGTAATGGACTGCATAGATAAAGAGATAAACTGCTGTAAAGCTGCTAGTCAAGAACGACCTCCACCACCAGTGATAGTCCTGAAAGAAACAGTAATCCATTCACTAAGAATCATCATGTAGGAAATGGAATATAGACAAGACGTTGAAAAAATGACATTGTCTTATTAAACACATTTAATCCTGCAAAATTTAGCTCAAAAAAATTCCAACACAGCACACAGATATTTTCTTTCTTCAAAGTCAGCTGTATTGCTTCCACTAGGAACATGAAATTACTCTAAGATCAAGGCTGTTTATTTTTGCTTATCTGTTGCCAGCAGTGGATTTTGAAGCAAAAAGCACATTTCAGTAGAGTGGCTAAGACAGGCATGTCAAGGCTGAAAATGAATTCAGTTCAGTGCCCAGCACTTCACAGTGTATGCGAATACCTCACCTCTGTTTCTAACATCTTCCAGCTACAAGTTGTATCTACATTAGAACTGTAACTTTTACCTCTGCACACAGATGGAAGTAGCACAGCAAAACTGTAGCTTCCGAACATGTAATTAGAAGAATGATAAAAACTAGGAACAGAAATCCAAACATGTAATACATCTGATGAGACCTAAAATTAAAAAAAAATAAAAATATGAGTCTCATTTTTGGTTGAAGTTCTGAGTTAACTCTCAGTGTCACATTACCAGATGCTGAGTTTAACAAAAACAAAACCAAAAAAATCCAAACCAGCAAACCCAAAAAACCCACACCACTGTGGTAACTGTGCCTATACCATTATTGGCTAATTCATATAAAGTTTTCTTTACCTGAATGTACTCTGTAAACATGCATTTATTTAAGCTAACAGTAATAAAACCATTGCTTTACAGAGCAACAAAGTCTTCAATTATACCTGAAATCAGCATCTATGAACTTTCACAGAGAACAGTTACAGGCAATTTCCACCAGAGATGTTTATCCCTTCATGTCTCTTTGTTAGGAAGACCTTTAGCTTCCCCAACTCCTGCATCACCTGTACTCTTCCCTAGTTGCAATACTAACTTCCTTCCTGCTACTGCAGCTAAGTTTTCCAGGTGTCTCTGCATCTCCTCACTACATACAACCAGATGTTCCTCCACTTCCATTCTATCCCCAGACCAAGGCTGACTTGAACCCAAAGTGCTAACCAAACACAAAAACACCCACAAAAATAAATACAAGGGAAATATGTTCATTTACTTTTAATCTGGTGCCTTTTAGATAAGGGAAGTAATTAAATTAACTTTATTGAGTGAAGGTGACAATTACTGCAGTACAGGATTTGACAGAGGGATTAGTAGTTGCATATTCCCTCTATGCTTCCCTTTTGTAGGATAAATAATGAGAAACAATTTAGGAATTTGCAAATTTCAATTACAAAAGTCCACAACATATCTGTTTGTCAGCTGATGATATTTTTCAGCACAGCTACATTACACTGTTTCTATTTTTTGAGGACTGATATAAAAAGCTAAACTAATGTATTTGCATTTAAGAATTGATTTAGAAAACTGTTCTGTAAGACATCTCAACCTATACAGATGACAACATAAAAACCTGGCACCTTCAGGATAGTATTTCCCATTGAACAACAATGTATTAGACATTTCACATTTACATTGTGAAAGCTATGAAAGATTGCACTGGTTTAATTTTTCATGCATTGCTTGATTAGGTTTTGTAAGATGTAGGATTGCAGTGGACTGTTCACAGAGAGTGGAGTCTTTGTTTTGCAAAACACCAAATCCCAAGATCTTGACCTGATTCTGATCTAACAGTTGAAACTGCTAGATCACATTAGTTTCATAAACCATAATATAGTTACACAATGGATTAGGCTCTACCTAACCACAACAGCACAAAACCACATTTGTGCTGTTCAGAGCTAGGAAGATAGAACAAGGCAATAGGAGTGCCATATCATACTCCGAAGCTGCCATTAAGAAGAATTAGTTTTGTAAGTTCTAAACACAGAAATAAAGACTCTGGAAATTCCATAAAATCCGCAAAATGATCAAAAACTTTTAGAATTGTCTTATTCCTTTTATTAGCTGCTTTGGGATTTTCAAACTCACTGTGTTTATTATCACACCTGTATAACTACAGGAAAAAAAAAGTGATACTCACCAAATGCTATTCAGAATGAAAAAAAGTTGAATAAAAATACAGCCAAAGGGTAAGATACCACCCATGATGATACCAGGCAATGGCTTTGTGAAAAATGACTGCTCTGGGATTTGGCGAGGAATCTGGTTTGTACGCACTGGATGTTCAATAGGCTGCAGGAAAAAATAATAGAAATAAAAGATTAATTATTACATCATAAATAAGATTACTTTTCCCTAATATTAGCATATAAAGATTTGATTAACATAACTATATTTTCATTCATAAGCCATCACAAGTTATCAAACAAAAAAACCTACAAACTTGATGTCCATAATTAGGAAAAAGCACATGGTCTTTAGACATTCCAACTATGAGCCTGTAAGCAAGGCAGAACACGAAGAAAATAAATCTCTTCAGTCCTTAATTAAAAACTTAAAAACTTAAATTTAACTTAAATTAAAAATTTAAGTTAATTAAACTTAAATTTAAAAAAATCCAATAATATCCCCTTTTTCTTAGTTGTCTGGCATTACCTCAAACTAGTGAAGTACAAAACTGAAGCCTCTCTGAAGCACTACTTCAAAACTCAGCAATACTACTGAGGTATTGCTGAAGCACAAAAGGCAAGTAAGACCTCCAAGAACATTACTAAAACCTGATGCTAGTGAATGGACAGAAAAAAACTGCTTGGTGTGACATTACAAATATACGCTCTGTTTCAATATCAAGACAGTAAAATACCATTTTACAATCATGGGATCACAGATGTTTCAATCCAACCAGATCCTGCCTAGAACTCCTGCTTAGAGATTCAATGGCTCAATTACAGAGAGTAGCTATATTTCAAATTTATATTCAAAGGGCCCTACCTTCTCTTTGAAGCCAAAATAGGCACCAACAAAGGTTAGTGGGACTGAAATTCCAAACCACATAGCAAGGATAGCAACCAAAGTGCCAAAAGGGATGGCAGCTGAGGAGCCTTTCACCCACAGAATGAGATTCATAATGAAGAAATCAGCAAAGACAATCCTGAAAAATAAAATCACAAAATATGTTAAAATATTCAAAAAAGAATAAATATCACTTAGCATTAAAAAATGTGAATCAGTTAAAACAAATGTAGCATCTTTAAATTTTCCAATTTCCCAATAGTCCTAGTTCCTTTCACCACTGGTACAGTTACAGTAAAGATACCTGCACCATCCACTGCTTGTAATGCAGGTACCTACAGTAAAGCCATTACTTAAATAAAGACTGCACATAATACCAAAATGTAACAGCAACATGCCACTGAAAAAAATCTATACAAAGAATGGAAAAGTATAGAATAAATTTAAAAATTCCTTATCTGAACCTCCTTCCCTATTACAACCAGAAATATTTCCTTTATTTAGGTCCTTTACAAACAGTAAATTCCTTCTGAATAAATACAGTGATAGCAAAATCTCCTATTTAGGAAGCCCCATGGACTCTCACAACAAATGTAATGTGCTGATGCAGTTTGTGTCACAAGCAGAAGGAAGGATTAAAGAGGGCTCTGCCCTACAACAGAAATATTTGTACAAGCATGGAGTTACACATATTAAGTAGCCCACGCTTCTGGAGAATTTAAATAAAGACTGCATCAGTCATGGCAAGTCTCCAGACCTGCTCTTCCCTCCCCTGTTAAACCCATCTGCCTCATTTTCTAAACAACCTGGGCAAACACTAGAAAACAACTCAAGAGACATGAGATGAAGATTTCAAACATCTCATTCTGAGAACAGCAGAACATTCATTCTGCAAAGGAACCCCACATAAAATAGAAGCTTGTGTGAATTGCCATTATTCCTGGATTCAAAGATACAGCACAGAAAATTCAGCCTCAGAAAGGGTCCTGCAAAGTGCACCATTGTCTGGGTTTTGTTGAAAAAGTGTTCCTGAGGCAGAATTTAAGCTGCCCTAAAATGAACATGCATCCTTCCACTGTATTTAATTTAAAAATGAAGGAGGGAGGACCAGAGCAATAGACAGGCTCCTTTTTTTCCTAGGAGAGGCCTGCTTAACAGACTTGTTCAATAAGCACACCCAAGCGACCCCTGGTGTAAGCATCTTGTTGAACAAAAAATAAAAATAAAATCCATTTTAGAAGTCTTTCTAATCTTTATCATCTACCCAGGCTTATAACACAGACCTCACTTACCCCCTCCACAGTTAGAAAAAATACTGCAAATATGAACTCCCATCAGTCTACGGAGATTAAAAAGGCCTTGGGCTGTTTATGATATTATGCAAATTCACTGAACTAGCACAGCGTAATCAGGACATCTGTTCATATTCTACCAGCCTCGGTCATTTTACTTCCTCTGTGGAACTCAATTTATCTGGAAGTTTAAATGATCAGCACAGTATTCCTTCCATCGATATATCTTTTCTTTTCTCTCCTGATAACATCTAAATGACAGCAGGGAGAGTGAAGCACATTTTGTTTAGAAGTAAAATTTCTCATAGAAATACTACACTTGGTTGTTATTGAATACATTATCTTTCATTTGTTGAAAGTCTGCTTTTCTTGAAGCCAAGTCATGTTTTATTCATTCTGAGGTTTTTTGGCGGAAGAAATACCTTAAGAAATTTTTAATATTCTCTTCCACTTTTGCCAAGGACATTTGCCAAGGGGTAACTTCATGTACCCAAAGTTACAACCAAGAAATACGGAAGACTTGCACAAGAAATTAGTTTCTGCTCCCTCTCCCCGCTAATTCTCACAAAAGGTCATGAGAGCTATGAGAAAACAAAAGGTTGAAGCGCTATTGCCCTTCCCAAGCAGGACACAGGCCACATTGGCCACACTGTGTAGTATGATACACACTACAGCCATATCCCAAACTGGACACCACCTACATTTATGTAAGAAGATTATAACCAGCATTACCTGGAACATACTGAGTACGGCAGTACCAAACTGGAATTACCCCAACACTGTGCCAAATGCTCTGGTGCAGTGATTCCCAAAGGCTGTGACAACCTTGCAAGAGAGTTGCCCCATTCCTCCTACCCCCACAGCTGAAAACAAAACAAGAAGCCAAGAAGCTGTGTTCTGGATTACCAGGCTCCAGCTCCTCAGAATTCACTTTTCTTTATATTCACAGATAGGCAATGCACAAAAGGAACAGCAGCTTGGGACTACCATAAACAAAATCACACAAACAAGCATCGTAACAGTTGGCTTTTCCCCAACTCCTTCCCACTTCACATTCATTTATACTTAAGAATAAAGGAAAGAATGAGGGGAAACAATACTAACCCAGGACAGAGCAGAGCTGTAAGCAAGACATTTGTCTTCCACTTCTCGCCTCTGAACGCTGAGGAAAAAAAGTAAAAACAATTTCAAGGCCAAGCCTTTTTCCAACTGTTCTGCAGAATGGCAGCAAGAAGCAGATAGGCTGTCTGAGACACCAGCTCCAGTTGGAGGTTTATATTCAGTCCAGCAATTCTGAATTTAACATGTTGTGTCACATTAAATAAATGCATGTACTTACTCTTGTACATTCTAGCAGACACATAACCAGCTGGAGTTCCCAGTAAGACCCACAGTACAACTGCACAGGTCATCAGAGCACCACGGTTGGCAGGAGAAAGGAAACCAAGGCAAGCTAGGACTAAAGAAACAAAAAGATTTAATTATTTGTGGACACATGTCAAAATTCCCCTATAACACAAATCACTGTGAAGGCTTATCCCTTTCATTACCACATATTTTAATGAAGGCTGAGTGCATAAGCTCTTGTACAACCCGATCACATGAACATACCCCTGATGGCACACTTGCATTCAAAAGCATTATTTCCACCTCATCTCTTAAATATAAAGTTTCTCATAGGCAAAAGGCTGAAAAATAAAATGTCACCACCCACCAAAAGGGTTTTTCTCTTGCCACCAATTTCTTTCTATACTACTACACTGATTGCACAGGAAACTATCACTGCTAAGCAAGATACAGAGTTGTGATCAACACTGAAAGACAAGCCTATCAAGATAATTCTAGTAATCTTACAGCATCATGCAATAAATGGAAAAAAGCAGCTCCCCTATGAAAGACCAAAAAAATCTGAATTAAACCTGGAGAACAAAATTTTGAATATTTTTCTTCTGTACTAAGTATCAGTGTACTTTCCCATTAGTCTGTACAGTAAGAAAAGGAATGCTCATAAACTTTACAGATAACCAATAATAAAATACCATCTCATGACAGGTTACATAATCACATGCATTTATAGCTATTTATGGTAGGTTCTCATCTCAACATTGTGTCAGTACTATTTCACTGGCCTGCACTCTTCCTCTTATTTCTGTATGGCTGCAGGCTCACGTCAAACATATTGGACAGAAAGGGTTCCCAGAACATTAAAGCTTTGATTACATCTTTGAACTTGCATTCCTGGACCCTTGGATAATTTACACCATGCAAAACTGTGTTTTTTAAAAAGAAATAGGCAAGAAGGAAATTTGATTTCTGAATTCATGAAGAATCTGCATTAGCCCAGATATCACGTTTTCAATGACAATGCTTACAACAGCATTACTGAAGCTATCTAATTATTGCTATGAAATTGCATTTTTATTTTATGTTACTAAAGGAAGGACTTCATTTCCAAAAGAAGGCTTCTATCATTTGTTTAATAATAGTGCATCTTTCTTATTACTATTACACTACAAACATATCACCTTAATGAAGTCACTTACATAAAGTAATAAATGTCATAATGAAAATTTGTGTTCCTTGGCCCAAAAAGACAGACAGTAACATTCCCTTCCTTGGAGGTCTAAACACATCTCCATGAACCAGCTTCCAGCCAAATTCCTCTTGGGCATCTTCCTGTATAAAATCAACAATGTCTTTAGCAGCGATACATAATGCAGTAGTGAATTAACACAAACAAGATGCAAAATGCATATTTAAAGTTTGATTAGCTTCCTGTTAAGATCCAAAGCCAGACTAATTGCATCTGATTCATCACTCATTGATTTTATAACCCCCTAATGGTTATAAATGGTTCAGTGAAAAAGGCAAGATTTATCAAGAAAATTCTCATCTCCTAAAGCAAGAAAAAGCAAATGTAATTAGCCAAACCACAGAACATCATTCTAAATTTAAACTAAAACAAAGCATTCAGTTTAGTTTTAACTTAAATCTAGTTCATGCATTTATCTTTTTCTGTTTCAATTTCAAAGCACATTGGTCTCAATGACAATACTGGAAAAGAATGAAACTCTCTGTACTCCAGAAGAAAGTTTGCTCCCTGGAATCCTGAGGGGCAAGTACCAACACTCTGCCCCACTGCCAGAGGTGAATGGATGGAAGGATGCCACGAATGGGGAGGGGGAAACCTCAGTCCAATGGCTCTAAGGAACCACTCCTGAAGAACAAAACTTTTCAATGAAGTCACTCAAAACAGACACCTCCCCTCACAAAAAACAAACAACCAACAAAACCAACACAAAACCACAGATAACCAAACCCACAAGAAGACCCTCTGCTCCTCATAAAGTTAGAAGCTATAGGTTCCATTCAATGTAGGCATACTTAGTTCAGTTCAAAGGACTGCTTACAACTAGAATTACAGCTTGCCAAAAAACAGGGTAAGAAAGAAAGCAGACCACACTGGTGAATGACATAGAGCACCTTAAATTGCAACAGATGATGTAACTTTTATTTTCCTGGAAGATTGTCTTTGCTTTCCCTATACTGATACCTCTGCTTGCTAGAAATTACTCTCAGAAGGCTGATGCATGAATACAAAAATTGAAAACTATTAAACACAAGATAACACTGATTAAAATACAAAACCACACCCTATACCTCATAGAAAATGATACCAGATATCCAGGTATAATTCCAACACATCCATCTTCCAGTAAAGAAAGATTTGTTTGGTCACAGAAGCATAAATACAAAACTTTCCTGTAAGTCCGAACTTGAACTAAATGTGATAATGACAAGAAAACTGTCGAGGTAAGACAGAAGAAAGGCTTTTCCCAGGTAATTGTAAGTAAGGAATGAAAGAGTTGCAAAGGTTACCACCTGAAGCGAATCTCTGTTTCCAAAATGTTGAACACTAAGCAGGAACAAATGCTTAGTACTTCACTTCCTGACAGAACACAGAAAATCTTTACAGATTTGGAATGGCTCGTATAGAATCCTTATCAACAACTCATCTGGGAAATGCACTCAAAAGACACCTTCTGGCTCTAATGCAAACTTTAAAACAAATAGCTACATGGAAATTATCTTGGTTTAAGAAATAACCAAGCCTGGCAGATTGAGAACTCTGATTTATCCTGTATGAGCCTATGTGCCACAGTTTGCCTCAAAGCTCCACATTTTAAATTAAGTTCTTTCATCACTGGCTACTTAGCTGTGAGTCAGAGTATTTTTCAGACTTCTGTTCAAAAATTCAGCAGCATTTTATATTGCTGTCCTTTAACGTACAACATTATGATAAGAACTGTACAACTAAACCAAGTAGTAAGCTATACTTTAGAGGAGTTTCAAAAAATATTAGAGCAAAATTACTCTAAACTTTTCAAAGGTGCAGTAATCTTCATCCTACCATTTATTTAGTTTAGTTCTCAAAACATTCTAACGAAGATTTAAGTCCCCTACATTCAAGCAGTCATTATCAGAGATTTTAGGAGGGAAAAAAAAAAAGAGTTTTACCACTCACGGGTGAAAATATATTGACATGAGTTCTCTTTGACATGAGTTCTCTTCAGTTCAGGAATCCTCTTTTAGTCATAAGACCCTAAAATTAACCTAAAGATTTCTAAACACTTCATTAATGAATGTCTCACTAAATCCACATCACACTAAAAGCCAGTTGGCATTAGTTGAAACATTAAATGCACATTCTAAGACCACAGTCACTGGCTGGTGCATCGATCTCTTCTGAAGGACAATCACCAGCATCCCCTAAATGTGAGATACTAATTTGCTTCACTGCATCTTCTTCAGCCCAGGTCCTCTTTTGCACAATTATTTCACACCTTTCTAAATAAGCTCCTTGAACTTCAACAGATCTTCAAGTCTCTCACACTTAGCAAGAAAATAAAAAACTGTGGCTTTCTCAAAGTCACACCTATCCCTGCTGTTACTCATAAAAAGTAATCAAGCTTCTACAAGTCTTGCTCTTTATCACATTAAGAATGATCAACTAAGAAAGACGGCACAGTATAAGATATTGAACATAATTTAATTGAGATCAAACAGAAGCCTCACAAAAACTATCAGTTAAAGGATGTGAAAAAAATCATTCCACTTTAAATCACTGTCTGGATTTACATTAACAAAAGATATTCAAAATCAAAACCACAAAGAAGTATTTTCAGAGGCTTTTGTTTCAATATGAAAGATTTTTGTGCATTTTGAAGTATTTCTTTAGCCAGACAGACAGCAACAAGAGTGAAAATTCAAACCTTTGTTGCATCTCACACTACTTCTCGTCTTTGAGTTGCAGATACCACTTTTACCAAAGAGTAAAAGGCTGAGTAAAAATTACTCTCAGTCTACTGGTCAAGTCTTTTTAACTCACAATCAGTTATATTCTCTTCCACTATAGGAATCTGCTGCTTTGCCATTTTACAGAGTACAGATTTCAAAAGAACTCACAACAGGTTCAGTCGAATGGCAACAGGCTTCAGTCATCTCACTAATTTAAACAAACTAGACTCAGTTTAACACAGTGATTACAATAGGAATTGTATTTACAAATAAAATAAATATCATTTATGCACATACCAAGTAGTTCTAATGCAGCTAGAGGTTAGAAGCTGTGTTGCACACGAACTGCAATATTATGATCTCCTGACTAAACAAAGTGATTCCACCACGCTTCCCAGCCACAGGTAACATTAATCTGTATCAGCCTATGTTAATCAGAATGTCTCCAATAATTTTTAATCCCCAGAGATATTATCATGTATCAAACTCATCCTAGTTATACATCTCTCTAGACTGTACTCAAAACTAGGAGGCAGACTTCACTATGGCCAGAAAAATGTGCTCATGTAAAAGCTGTAAATTTTACTCACAGAAGAGTCGATCTGGTTGTATCTTGCAATATCTTTATGAAGAGTCCTCAGAATGATCATAGCCACCATGCCAGATAAGAAGAGAACAATTACGAGGGAATTCATTATACTGTAGATAAAGAAAAGGTCAAACTTTGAATCCAGTTATTCAGGTTTCAGGAGATGTACCAGTTCATACTACATGAACAGCTCAGATCCTGAGGAAAAGCCTTAGATATTCAGTCCTTTCAGTATTTTCCCACCCAGAGAAGATAAAGGTACACAACCTAAAAGTCCATGACTTCTTAGGAGACAGAAGTGAGGAGAGCAGTATTTCATTATATCTTGCTAATTCTGAAAACAGCTATATATTGCTTTTATTTTCCTCCTTATACAGCTCAGAAGTAATTTCTCTGGTGAAACAGTTACAGTTGTTAAAGCAGACTGTCAAGTAGGTTTTATATCTATCAACCAATGAAATTGATAGCGTGCCATTTAATACTTTGTAGAGAACTAATTTATTCGGATTAGCCTTTTCAAGATTTACATTGCAAAACATTAATACGTCAACACAAATTATATACTTACTTAATATCATTCCCATGCTATGGAGGGAAGTAAGCAAGAGCTTTTCACATACATCTTTTACTCATAAAAAAAGACCTTTTTACTGTAAGCAGCTGCTGAGTACAAAACATGCATTACACATATGTACCTCTCACTAGGCAGTCCAAGCCAGACAGTAACAGTAAGAACACTGCAGAGCAGCAATGACTCAAAACTTCTCCAGAATGGAGATGATAAAGTAAAACAGTGGAAGCTGCTTTCCTTTTGGACACTGATGATACATTCCTTTCACAAAAAGCAGTAATACAATTGCTCCCAAGAGATGAAAACTTAACTTCACATACGAAAGCAAAAAGTTTTCTTGACTGAAAACCTACAGACTTTGTTTTATCTCCCTAAGAAATCTTAGTGCTCCCCTGCAAAGTTACTTACTAAATAAATGCAAATCTTACCTAAACCACTGGATGTTTGTATGCGGCATGGACTCCAAAATGTAGTCCCACCTGGAAGCCCACTTAATACTATTCTTTTCCTATAAGGAAATGAAATAATAATTATTAGAAGCAAGTGCAAGTTTGTTGCAGTCTCCGAGAGGGAATAAGCACACCACATCCCTTCTCCAAACCTTCCAGTCAGCATTCATATCTAAGCTTGGTATCAACCCTGGATATAAGACCTTTCTCTTGCATTAATTAATCTCTAGAGACTCTAAAAGAGTATCTTTTCATTGAAATCTCCTATACGCGTCTTCTACCTTTAAATCTGGCTTCACTAAGCCTCATCTTTCCGTGATTTGGGCTGCAGCTGCCTGCAGATCCCAACTGCTGAAAAAAAATCATGCCATCACTACAAGATTCTCCCCGCATAGCACACTGACCTTGAAACTTCAACTTTGTCAAATATACTCAAGAGAAAAATTCCAGGGCAAACTAGAAATAGGTTTTTTTCATCACTTCTAATGCATTTAGCACAGGCTTCTTCACTCTCTGCCATAGTGCTGGCTGATACAGACTGTGTTCCACTCTGATTCCTGGCAGACAACTTTCATTTCCAGATATTCCTGTGATGGATCTTCATGTGTACAACTGAGGACTCTTTCTGACCCACAAGCCTTGCCCTCCCCAGTTGCTCTCTTTGGATGTACACGCGTGTCGTCCTGCTACCAAATTCTATCCCCTGACTGGCATGAAGTTCTGCTGAATTTCTTCATTTACTCACAAGGTGCTAAGTTGGTACAGTTGAGTATCAAACTGCTCTCATGCTTACAATTCTGTACACTTGTGTACTAAACATTAACACCACGATGATGTATACTTTTCACACAGAGCTAAATACCTTGACCATTTCAGTTAATTAAAGCAGACACCATAACTTTCTCATCAGAAGTCAGCTGCCACATTAAAAAGGACCATAAAACAGCTACACATTTTACTGCTTTACATAGTCAGGCTTACTGAGACTGATGTTTTCCTATTTAAAAACACATCTCACTGATAAACACTCCCCTTTTAAGTGATTTTGAAATGACTAATAAAAAGTAAAACACATGAGGTATTATTTCAAATCAAGGCTTATGGATGACAGAGAGAATAAGCAGTTTTGAAGTGCCATCTGCTGGAAGTATCCAAATCCACTGGATGTGAGCCTTACCCGCTCCACGACAGGGAGAGAGAGTAGGTATCCAAACACCTAACCCATTGCGTGACTAACCAGACAAAGTTCACATTGAAGTTCTGAATAGCAATTTACCTCAAGATTTAAACACAAATGGTAATGACCAGAGGCTCATTCATGTAGGAAAATCAAAGTCAAAAGAGGATTGGGTGTCTCAAGGGAAAAGTAACAGGATATCAAGCCTTGCACTTCAAGGTAACTGGTTCAAATCAAATTCAATTTGGCAGGATGAAAGTTGTTGCCATATGATGGCTGCTTCACTGCCTGTACAAAACAAGCTGGTGGTCTCAAGCCAAACCCTCTAAGATTGGTGTCTTACATTGGAAAAACAACCATGCTTTCAGGACAGACTGGAACAGAGGTATGCAGGTTTGAAGTACCTTGAATCAAATTATTGTCACACCCACAGGAGGCTCACTTTCCATGCTGGGGTAAAGACCCATTTGCCAGAAAGCCTAATTTCCTCCTAACTCATTACAGGCTGAATAAAGCATTAGTATACAAGTAAACATTAGAGTATTAATTATAAAAAATAAATGATCATCTACTCAAGAAAAAGCCAGTAAACAAAATAAAAACCACACAAAATGAGACAAAGCCTGCAACCTCTCAAGAAAAAGCTTTACAGTTAACATCTAACAATGCAATGTCCCCAAATATAAAGACAAACTGTTCTTCAACATGAGACGCTCAGTACCGTGAAAGCAGAGTTTACGTCAAGGAAGACACCTCCTGCAGTTACTCAATCTACTAATTTTCTATTAGTAATAAAACACGTGGAACAAAAAGATCTTCATTTATATATATTCATAGTGTCACTTAAACTACAGGAACAAAAAACATGTTAAGATTTTCAGAAAAATACCTCACAGGACCATCCTTATTGAATTTACACTGCTGTAATCCAAATATGGCTATTAGCAAGTTATCCAAGTGCTTTGATTTCATTCTTTTGGGGAATTACGTATTTGTGTAACAGATTTAATACTTACTTCAAATGTCACAGAGTAAGTGTAAACCAAATTCAGTTTATTGGTGAATTCTCCAGGAATCTCCATAGGTGGACCTTCACAACTTAAGTTGTTCTCATCTGTATGTTTGTAGCTAATGGGGAAAAGAGGTTAAATAAATTTTTTTTAATTCTTAATTTTTTTTTTAATTTAGCATTGTGCTCCAACCACAAATACTCCCCATTAGGAGAGCTTCAAGGCTGAAGCAAAGCACCTGGTCAGAGAATGACAAAATTAAGGTTATGTTCAACCTAACTGCCTCCTCGTGGTCTGCACTGCCAGGGAAAAGGCAAATTTTCATTTTTCACCCATTCAGGATGCTACTGATAATGCATTAATGAAAAACGAGTAAGTTTGGTAGAATCTTCCTGGCACTCATGAAAGGAATAAACGTGCATAACAAGTATAATTTACTAAAAACACACTGTACCTTTGCAAGAGAAAAAACAAGTACAATCAAGTCATGTTATACCAAGCATGTCTGTATGACTTGAGAAACTGCAGTAGTGTAATTTATTAACTTACTTAACTTCTATAGAGAAGAGAGAAAAGATTAGCTATTTAAAAAAAACCTACTTTGAAATTTCATAACTGGACTGCAGTTTTCAAATATAGATAAGGATGAACTGTGTATGAACAGACTGACTAGAGGCGAAGTAGTTGCTTCAGTCTTCTTCTGACCTTGAGTTGTTGCACCTCCACTCTGCTCAACACAAAAACTAAGAAGCTACTGTTTGAGAAAATCAGCCTAGGAAATTAGTTGTTGTCATCTGCAGATCTGAATACCAATGCCAACATGGTATTTCACCTATACTTCAGTATCCAAACTTACACAAGAAAAAGTACACCTGTACATTCATCCAAAGTACGTTCGAGACACAGGTAACAGATCCAATACGGGAAACTGTTACTCAGTGAAAGGATGTTTCTCAGTGTATCTGAAAACATGTATACCCAGATACAAATCAATCAAAACATGAAAAAAGCTCTCTTGTCTGGGTCAGGTTCTAAGAGTCTGAATAAGCAGCTTTTCCGTCACAAGGAGCTTTGAGGAACACTTTAAAAGCAAAATTAAATTATATTTACAGTTGTGGAACTGTCCTTGTAAACAGTTCCAGACATAAACCAGCACACTGAAAGCTTTACCAGAAGTCAGAATAACAAGTTCCTCAGAATTTATTAACACCAATAACATCTCTAAGGAACCATTCCCTTTGGAACTGCTGTTAGGACTCCAGAGTACCAGAACCTGCTGCTTTAATGCACAATTACCTTTGCGGTCTCAGTCTTGCCATCACCAGTCTTGCACCTGGCCAGTTTTCATCCTTCCCGCTGTGGTACATGATTGTTATGTCAACGTGGTTGAAGAGGTAGAAAGTGTTCTTCTTGTTAAACTCTGACTACAAAACATGATAAGGAGACTGAGCACCTTCTCCAACAGGAGAGGGCGCAAGAAGTCAACAACTTTAAAATGAGATAGGTGTTGTATGAAGGAGCAACAAAAGGGAAATACTTCAACATTAATAAACCTGTATAAAAGATCACTTCCAAGAGCCTGGGGAGCCTGAGGAGTAACTGAGTTGGAGGGTGACTGTAGACAGATTAAACTGAACATGCATGATAAATGCAACACTTCAAAGAAGCATCAGACCTGCTGCATACAAATGAACTGACTGCACTGCACATAAGCAGCAGGTCAAGTGGCAGAGCAGAGTCATGGAGAGCTCTCTCCTCACCAAGAGGAGTGTTGGCCCTCACCCAGGAGGGATAAAACTCTGTCACTATTATCTGTAACTGTACTAGTTCACAATGGAACTCCCAGGATGACTGACATATTTCCAACTGTCAACATAATTTTCCCTGTTACAGCTACGTTTGTTATCCTTCAGCCATCTGGGAAAACCCTGACACATTTAACTTGTAAACTGTGCTAGACATAACTTTTGCAACTAGAACACAGAGCTCATTTCTAGGACTTCACTAGAAAGCTCCTATCTGATACTGATAAAAGAACATCTTGCATGTGAACACATGACATAGACAATGAATAGGTACTAGGATGCATACACATGAAATTTCAGAAAAAAACCCTCAATTTTCTAAGGCTTTTAAACAACCACACCATTATTTTATCGCTTTATAAAACATATATTGGTCAAAGACCTGTATGAACACTTTATTTGGACAACTGTATCAGCGAGACACTGCACACACTAGCAGCACTCAGCTCTGTTAGTGCCCACAGTCTGAACATTAACTCTGTTTACAAACATATCTGTCCTTTCTCAGGAAAAGAAAGTTTGAAAGTAAAACCACAAATGAAACCACCCTATACTAACAAAAAAAGTTCCACCACTTACATTTATAACACAAGCATCTTTAACTCTACCATCTGGAGTAACAAAACATCCTATTGGAAATCCTGGATTACAGTATTTTTGTCCATCTTCCACATCATAACACCATGTTACAGGCATGTTATCGATAATCCTAGACAGAAATCATCAAAGAACACGTCCTCAGAAAGGGATGCACCTCACTTCACAGTGACATTTCACATTCATGTAATGCACACACTTTTCAGTAGTGCCTACAAGATGCACAGTAAAGAGACAACTATCACACAGAAGGAAGAAACCAACCATTTAAAACATAGATAACAAATGTCCAAAAGCAGAAAATAAACCCAACCTCAAGCATATGTCTTAGCTTACCAGTGATGCTGATAATTCAATTGCATTCCTTTCTTCAAAAAAGCCAGTTTGCTTTTATCAGCACTGTTTCCTGGGTCATATGATCTTGTACAAACCTTCTTGCATGTTTCTTGCTTTTTAAAAGTGAACTGTTAAAAAAAGCACATGAAAAATAGTCACTTTAATTTTGCTTCAAAAATCTTTCCGGTTTTTTTTCTTTTAGGTAAAGGAGGGGGGTATTTTTTAGCTACTTCACTGCCTTACTATAAAAGTTTCTAAAGGATAAATCCTGAGGACTGAAAATTGAAAATTAGTAGAAAGGGTATTGCTTTTTCTTTTACCAGTTTTATTTTGGTAATTTCATCAACTGCTAAAACAGACTTTCACTACACCCTTCTTGAATGTTTCATGTTACCTTTAGCTGGTTTTCACCATGACAACCAAGTTAGATAAGGATGCCAAAACCACAAGTTGCACAACATCTAAGCTTCAAGCACAGACATCACCAAACACAAACACGCTCACATTTGCATCTCCTAGTTTTACCTAGAATTTACCTGTTAGTGAGCTTAAAACACGACTGAAAATGCTAATGTTATCAAGGCCCAAGTGCTAACCAGGAACAGCACTTTCTAATTACTCTAGTGTGCAGCCATTTCAAACAACTGTTATAACACTTAATCTATTCAGTATCCAGTCCAAATGACCCATCATGCTACATATTTAAAAGCTTCTTGTGACCAGTGGTCATCAACTTAAAATTACGTTAGCTCAGAGAATCAAAAAGATTTCTAAGTGCAGTTCATACAAGGGAGGGGACATCACCTGCTTAACGGACTAACGAAAAGACGTGATCAGGTCCCTAATGACTGAGCAGCAGCAGACTCAGAAACTGCTGCCTCTTTTTCTCACAGGGATTTGGATTATCTAGAAACCATCACACACACACATAGCACAGTTTTCAGCTTCACTGGCAAATCCCAGTCTGGAAACTGCATTTGAACACCATACAGCTCTCAAACACCAAAAGCCACTGTTTGACCACAGCTCCTCCACTGCTAATAACTGCCCCAAGTTGATGGCACAGACTTTTAGGTATGCTGCATTTGGTCATTGCTAATGCAGGGCATGATACAGAAAAATACCACATACCACAAAATATTTCCATACATTTATTTTACAGAAGGTTCCAAGTGATATGCATCAACAACGAAAAATTTTGTTCTAGACAACAGATGATAAGCATGTACAAGCAGAGAAAAGCTGTTTGTGAGCCATAATGTAATTTCCCCTTCCCACTCTGGAAGTTGCCCAATACTACAACCAAGTTTACAAAACAGTTCCTGAACCATCACTTTATAGTCTCCAATGTTACATTTAATAAATAAATTATTTCAGATCACCTAACACACCTTACATCCAGTTATTAAATACCTACCTAAGATACCGTTTCTGGACCTCTCTATCACAGAGCAACAGGCAAGAAGGGTGATTACTGGCTCAGTTTCCTAACTGTAATTAACCACTCTAAGATGCCTTTGGGCTGGGAGGAGTTTTGGTTTTATTACATAAACTCCATAGTGCTTATATTAAAAAAATATAAACAAAAATAATCATCCAGTCATCAAATCTTCAGCTATGTCTATGGATTACAGCCATCAGAACGACAGCTATCAAATTTAAACAGGATCAACTTCAAGGCATAAAATAACCTTATATGGAGACGATGCTATTCTCTCCCCAAACAGCACTTGTCCAAGATTTTCTGATGGTCTTTTCTCTTCCTTATCTTGACAGAAGTCAAAACTGGAAAAAAGTAGCAAAGGTTCCCTTTTATTTTTAATTGGCATATAACCGTAAATACCAGCCTAAAACAAATTCTTAAATTCTGTCCTTAACATAGTAGTTTTCATTTTTTTTGACAGTACAGCCACTGCTAGTTAAAAATCTGAGTGCCTTTGCAAAGAAAGCTGGCATCTATTTTAACATCCGTTTCAACCAATACATATTCCAGCGTATCTTTAACAAAATGCATGATGCTTAGTCCACCTGCCCTTTTCAAATGGCAACTTCAAAAAACAATAGAATGTTTCATTTTGTTGGGAAAAAAGGGACTGTGCAACAGACTTTTCATTTCTCTTGCAAAAAGTTTCTAAAAAACTACACCCCTTTCTTAAAGGAATATTTACAAACAGCATTTAACATGAAACATTTCAAAGGAAAGTGCTTTTAGTATTACAGTGCCACACTGTCAAACACCATTCACCAATTCTTTTCAGCTACATACAGCCTGAAACTGCTGAATACAGGAGAATGTAACCATTCCAGCTTTTCATTAAACACAGGTAGTAGCAGGTTACGTAAAGAAACCCCAACATAACAACAAACAAACCCATACTTCTCTTTGGTACGTAAGTACTTTTCCTCAATCAATGGTCCTAAATTCACTGGCTTCTATGAAGTTTAAAGTAACTAGAGACACTGGGATTTTTTTAGCTAGTCTCTGGTACTGCTTCTACTGCTGCACTGCCCAGGGAAAGATCTAAAACACCTGCAAGTTTTCTTTTCTGTGCCCAACAGCAAGACTGCAAATCATATTGTTTATCATTGCTTTGTAGGCCTATAAATATCTATAAAAGCAGAGAGAAGTTTTCATAGAAAAGAATCAAAATGAAACAAAACCAAAACCAGCAAACCAAGAATATGCTATGGAGCTTTGGCAAAAAAAGGAAAGGTAAGAGTGACTCCGAGTTTCTTTCAATTAAGAGGAAAAAAAAAAGGAACTCCAAGCATCTGACTTCCTAGATTTGCCTAACAGAAAGAACTTTCAAATATGTCAGTCAACACTGAATCTTGTACTCAGCTCAAAAAAATGCACCCATAAGAAACCCTGCAGCCTTTTCTTTAACAATATAACAGAGGACAGTCAGGTGGCACAGGTGTGGCCTTCATCCTTCCCACCCTCTTGTACTTCATTCCTGCCACTGAGCGCTGGATTCACTCTTCCATCCCTACAGCCAAAATACTGACACGCTTACGGTGTGCAGTAAAGCGCCTTTCCAAATGCTTCTGGAAACCTGTGGTGATGTACTTACGCATCATATTCATATGGCAGAACTGATTCAACAGAATCCAGCCTGTTCACGAAGAGCTCAATTAGTGACTGAAACACGAAAGAAGGAGAAAAAGTATGAAATTACGGACTTTCAGAAACAAACGTGTGGCTGGTACGAAACGCGTGGCTAACCAGCAAGTGCTGCTACCCCATGGCGGAGTTACCCTTGGCTGCTGACAGGCCCCGGCTACGGAACAAGGAACTAAGGGTCCTTCCAGCGCTGGCTGGAAAGTTCAGCGGGAAAAAGGAATACCAGCTGGGGGTGTCTGTCTTCCCGGAGTAAACGCTGCCGCCCTGGAAGGACACCCGCGTGCGGCGGGATTGGGAATACCCCGCGGACCCCACTCGCCGCGGGAGCCCCGAGCGGGGCAGAGGGAGGGGACGGCCCGCGTCAGGCCCGCCCGTGCGGGCTCTCACCTTGCAGCTCTCGGTCTCCTCGCCCTCCTCACAGAAGCTGACAGGCGCCAATCCGGGCAGGTAGAAGGCGGCGCCGAGAGGCGCCACCAGCAAGAGTGCGGCAGCCAGCAGCCTCATCTTGCAGCCTGGACGGGCAAAGGCACCATGAGGCGAGACTGCAACCCCGACCGCCCCGGGCAGCGCCTTGCGAAGGCGGCCCCAGCACAGTCGGAGGCGTGGGCGGTCGCGTCACGGCCGGGTCGGGGCCACAGCAGTTGCGCGGTGAGGGAGGGAAGCGCCGGACGCCATCTTCGGGAAGGGCACTATGAGGGACGGGAGATGACAGGACAAGGGGGAACCGCTTCCCACTGCCAGACGGCGGGGCTGGATGGGATACTGGAGAGAAATTCTTCCCTGGGAGGGCGGTGAGGCCCTGGCGCAGGTTGTATAGAGAAGCTGTGGATGCCCTATCACTTTCCAGTGATCAAGGCCAGATTGAACAGGGTTCTGAGCAATGTAGTCTAGGGGAAGGCGTCCCTGCCCGCCACGGTGGAGGTGGTGGAATTAGGTGATCTTAAAGGTCTCTTCAAACCCAAACCATTCTAGAATTACATGATACCAGAATCTCTTTTCAGGTTTTAGCCCCCAGCAAAAAAGCACAGAATCAATTAGGTTAGAAAATAGTGCTGAGATCGAGTTTAACACAGGACCAAACACCACCATGTCAACCAGACCATGGCACGGGGTGCTACGTCCAGTCTTCCCTTAAACACTCCCAGGGACAGTGACTCCACCACCTCCCTGGGCAGCCCATTCCAATGTCTAATTACCCTTTCTGTGAAGAAATTCCTCCTAATGTCCAACCTAAACCTTGCCCTGCACAACTTGAGTCTATCCTCTCATTCTGTCACTTGTTACCTGAGAGCAGTCTGACCTTCTTCACCTGGCTACATCCTGCTTTCAGGGAGTTGTAGAGAGTGAGTGAGAAAGGCTTAAATCAGATATTACCAGCTCAGAAATTAGGGGTGGAAATCCAAGTTTTCATATAGCAATCTGGAAGAATTATATTTGAGGGGTTTTTGATGCAGCCTGTGATGTTTGCAGCCACAACAGTGGGATATGCCCCACGGCCTCTTGGTACAACACAGGCACAGTGGTGCCACAAACGTGATGCCAAGCTCCAGGGTCACCTGTTCAGGTGGTGATGGCAGGAGCAGCGCTCTGGTACAGCTGCAAAACCTGTCTGAGGAGCAGGGTAAGTGCAAGTGATGGCCGCAAGTTCAGCTCTGTGCTACCATGGCAAGACTGGTACTCAAAGCTGTCTGAAACGTTGTGCTAAAGGCATTGCTGTCAATACTGGGTAGCAAACACCTCCATCTTTCTTTCTATATTTCCCATTTTGGCAAGCTGTTGCCACTCTTGTTTCCAGACTGTACATTACTGTCGCAGTGATACTGGATGCTAAAACACTACGACCTGCTTAAAAGCGCCTCCAAGGAAGCCTCTCGGTGCAGCCAGCACACTTGCGCACACACGTACACACACACCGGATAGCTGGTGAAACAGTCCAATGAGGAATGAGCAGGAAAGGCCTTCGCATGGGGTTCTACAGGAGAGATTTTAATGCACCCGCACTCGTCCCAGGTCCCAGACAAGTCCGGGCAGCACAATGAGGTTTCAGGGTAAGCAAACCAATTGAGAAACTCTGAGGGTGTGTCAGGTAACAAGGGGTGTAGTGGCCAACAGAGCGAAACAGGGAAGCAGAACTGGGGTACATTAACATAACAAAACAGAGCATTCTGGGGGAAGCTTTTCAGTCACCATAAGCTTGAAAGGAACCTAGGATTTATCCCATCATAGGATTCAGTTTGTTCCTTGTCCAGCAGGCCCACTGGCCTCCACACATTACATTTGTATTACCCTGCAAAACCTCCAAGTCCAATAATTTAAACCAATTCATCAATCTGTAGTGAGTTGCCCTTACCATAGAACAGCAACAGGCAAAAGGAAAAAGAATAAAGCGTGCTCAGGAATTCTTGTGTCTTTTTGGCTGAGCCTGGAAATTAGAGTTGTCACTTCAGGCAGCCCCAGCTATGTCTTAGCGACCTATGATCCACCTTGTATTGCTAAACTGAAAGGAGCCACAATGAGATCCCAAATAGGTGATTTGGGAGAAGCAGATTAGTTCCCATTTAGAAATGGTTGACAAAGTCAGTGCCAGAAACAATTATTTTGTGCTGCTCTCATCTACTCTAGTCTGAGTTTTACACAGGAAAATTCCTGAATTTCTATAAATACCTCTCAACTGACAGTGCCTAGAAAATTGCTCCTTGTTACAAATCTATTAAACTGATTTTTCAGTTATTAGTTTTTGATTACATATCTAGAGTGAATTACATTCCCTTTTTTATTAATTCTGAATGTGTCTTTTGTGATCAGATTATTTATGTATTCATTAGTCCCCATCCCCCAGCTCTCCTAACCCCTTTCTCCAGTTTAAACCCAAAGCATGATGAACTTGGTAAAAGGCCAATATGTTTGATGAAAATATGCAGCATGATACAGGGGAGATCCAAAGCACTTTCCTCTGCATGAACAAGTTTGCAGTGTAAATTCAACTACATTGTTACACATCCTAGGATTCATTCAAGAGAGTGACATTTTAGTTGAAAGCTATCACAAAAATCCATAAAATATTACCATCATGGAATGTTGTCCACCTTTCCCATCTACTGGACTAATTTTTACGGTTATCAATGAAAAGGCAGGAAGGGATCAGCTTATATGTATGTGGGTTTGTAACACACTTAATTGCATTTCTTCTGCTTTCAAATATGTGATAATGCAAGGGAAAGTATATCTATGCTAGTTAGGGAACAACTGTCCTCTGTGTAAACGTTCGTGAAGTTTTCCTGCTCTCTCTTTCCCCAGCTGTCCCATCCAAGTTTCGTATTCCATATGGGCCAGTATTAGGACTTCTTATCACTACCCAATTTCCTATTAGAAAATTCAAAGTTGAAAGGTCATTTGCAAAAGAAACTGTCATAGCTTTTCAGCCTTTAACTTCTTATTGAAGAGGAATTAGTTTCCATTCAGAGTGCAGTTTGTTCCCTGATGATTTCTGTAGTTTTTCTTAAAAAATTCAAAATTACAGGGGAAAAAAAAAAAAAGAAGGGAGGGGAGGGGAGAGAATTAGAAGAATTAAAAAATTATTTATCCTCTAATCCTCTAGGAAAAGATCTGACTGAATTTGGAGCAAGACCATACATACACTATGTAGTGAGAGACTATAAAATACTGTTCCAGTTTGCAATGAGGATGCAACTAGTTTTTGATGAGAAGCCTCATGAAGATACCTTGTAGGACAATGGACAGAAGAATTTGGCCCTGATACAATTACAGCATTTATGCTCAAATGCTGTTTCAAATGTCATTATGTTAATGCTAATCCCACCTAACTACATGTACAGTATGTGTTAACAAAATGTTAATAAAATGAAGCCTGATAATGAAATATTTTACTCTTTTAATCAGAAGAGGAAAAAGAGACTTTTGTTTGCATTTGCTTATTTTTCCAGTTGTGAGGCAGTCAATAAATACACTGTGGGTCAGAAAAGCACTCCGAGACCTCACCTTGATGGAAGCCATTCTTAGCATGTTTCTTACAGGACTAACAATTTGCTTTAGTTTTCACTATCCATCCCAGGGAGGCTCTGAATTTTAAATTCTTTTGTATTGAAACTAGAATTTGAAGCTTTTTTTCATATGAATAATTGGGTAAGTATCTGGTAATGCCATTCTTTGGCAACTGCATTGATATCATAGGCAGTGCCCTCCCACCTCCTTACAAAGGTCATCTTTCCCTTTTCCCCTTCACAGTAACAGCATCCAGAAACTCTGAGCATCCACACTGGAAAGGTGACATCTTCAAGTACATACTGCAGTTTAGAATAGTGTTTGAGAGCTCCCTTCCTTTGTGTTCCCAACACATCCATGAGCTAGTCTGAGGCGATGTTGCCTTCTGCTTCCATAGCACAAACAGCAGCTGAATATCAGTATCTGACACACTGAAAAACTGAAGATAAGAATAGAGTCTGATGTTCTCTTACCCGAATGCAGCAATTATGCAGCTGTGCAACTGTAACAGCACTGGGCAGTGCCTGTAGAGTCATAGACTGTGTGGCACCTCCCAGAAATGAAGGTCTGGAGAACTGCAAGCGAGAACTGCAAGGGAGAACTTAAAAGACTGTGTGGTGATTAGACTGGGTGGCACTAAGAAAATAGGCCTTGATGGCAGATTAATATCATTTAGATAATCTACAGGTTCAATTAATGAAAATTTAGCCAATTTTTGCATGAGCAGGTTTCCTCCTAATTTTTCCTCTATCAGTTTTAGCCAGCCAAAGAAAATCACAGTTGAACTTTGAGTATAAATAATTAACAAATGGAGTTAGTTGAACAAAAATGGCAAAACACTGTGCCATCAACAACACATTTAATTGTAAACCCCATTTGTTTTGGTTTGCTGTTATTCTCCAAGGAAAGGGTGCTGACATACACATGTATTAATCAAACTAATTAAAAATGCTTTTACGGCTGTTTTAGCGAACTGGGTTAAACTCCTGCACAAACCCCAAAGTTAAACTGATACTACTGTGGTATTCCTTCAAAAGCAGTGATAGATCTGCTGCTTCTCAAAATCAGTTAGCTTTCGAAGGGACCTCTGGGAGATCATCCAGTCCAGTCCCCCTGACAAGGCAGGGTCACCTGGAGCAAGTGACACAGAAATGTCTCTAGAGAGGGAGACTCCATGATCTCACTGGGCAGCTGTTCCAGGGTTCTGCTACCCTTAAGGCAAAGTTCTTTCTCGTGTTGAGGTGAAACTTCTTGTATTTTAGTTTATGACCATTGCCCCTCATCCTGTCACTGGGCACCACTGAAAAGACTCTGGCACCATTCCCTCCGCACCTGGCTTTGGGATATTTATATACATTAGTGAGATCCCCTCTCATTCTTCTCTTTTCTAGACTAAACAGGCCCAGCTTCCGAACCTCTCCTCGTAAGAGAGATGCTCCAGACACCTAATCATCTTTGTGATGATTACTATCTCCAGTAGCTCCTTTCTCGTGCGGAGGAGCCCAGAACTGGACACAGCATTCCTTATGTGGCCTCGCTCCTTCGGGATTAGGCGCAGCCGGCAAACAAAACT
>VZRQ01010602.1:139489-163706 GCA_013397975.1 Machaerirhynchus nigripectus | reverse complement strand
CCGCTCCCCCCCCCCCCCCCCGGGCCCCGCTGTCCCCTGGCCGCGGTACGAGCCCACGGCAGGCCGCGGCCGCCCCCTACCGGACTGGACGCAGACGCCGCCGCCGCATCCGGGGCTCCGTCCGGTGGGTGACGTCAAGCTATAAAGGCCCGCAGCGCCTTTGTTCGCCCCCATTGCGCAGTTGCAGATTGGCGCGGGTGGAGGTGAGCGCGGCTGCGGGCTGGGGCTCTGCGGACGGCACCCCGGGGTGCTGCGGGGACCCGCGGGGAAAAGTCCGCGGGGTGGGGGCCGCGTGGCGCGCCGCTCGCGGTAGAGTGGAGGCGCGGCGGAGCCGGGCCCGTCCCGCATTCCCTTCCCGCCCGTCTCCGGGCAGGACGCCGAGACCCGTGCGGTTGCGGTGGGGCGAGGGTGGTCCCGGCGGCGTGAGGCGTGGTGTCCGCCATTTTAGTTGTGAGGGTTCCGCAGCATCACCGGGGAGGCCGAAGGGGGCACGGCGGGAGCGCCGTCCCGATGTGTCCGGACGGGGCTGGGTCGCGCGGTGGGTGAGCGCCGAGGAGGCCGCCGGGCGCGGGGACGGAGCGGAGCCGCTGCCAAAGGTGGCCGCCATTTTGTGGCGGTGGCCGAGCCCGCGGAGGGTCCGACGCCCCCCCGCTCCCCGTGCTCTGGAGCGCGGCTGAACCCGGGCCCCGTGCGCCCCGGCCCCGCCGCGGCTCCCTCGGGGATCGCTTTGTCCGCACTCCCGTGTGTGCCGGAGCCGGCGCGCGCCTTCCCGCCATCGCGCTGGACTCCCCCGGGCAGCGCTTTGTCCATAGGCGCCGGGAGGCCTGCCAGGCACGGGGAGGTTTGGCTTTCTCTTCAGCTCTTGGTTATTTTTCTTTTTAAGCCCTCCCGCCCCCGCGGCTGTAGCTGTGACATTGGTGTGTAGAACTGTAGTGGTAGTCTGGTGTCTGTTCAGTCTCACACGTTGTGTAGGCCAGGAGTTGAATATAGGCTCGATGTACTTTAGTAATACAAAGAATGAGCTTAATTTAGAAATACTCACCCAAGATGCTTTTAAGAGTTAATAACTTTGTATTACTTCGACATACTAAGTAAACGACTTGACTCGTCCAGGATTTAAAGGAAAGGTCTGCTGGGATTGCCATCCAGGGCAAAAAGAACAGCACTTCTGCAAGAGTTTTCACATGCACCAATATGGCTTCATTTTAACAGTGCTTTGTTCCACTTTTCAAAGTTTTATTTAATATCTTTGAAACACATATATAATGTGAAAAAGTAACTTAATACCTCTTCCATTACAAAAAATTATAATTTCCTAATGTTTTTTATACCTCATATTTCTTACCCAACATCTTTCTGAAGAAAATTGCTTGTACTTTTGAGGACAGAAGTCATATGTATACCATGCAGTCTCTATTGCAGTCTGATGTTTTGGTAATAATGGCCTCGTTCTTTTTAGTAGGTCATTTACAGAATCAAAATGGTTGAAGCAGATCGTCCTGGGAAGCTGTTCATTGGGGGCCTGAACACAGAGACTAATGAGAAAGCCCTTGAGGCTGTATTCGGCAAATATGGACGCATTGTGGAAGGTAAAGAGAAATTTTTAAGGTGATAATAATAAAACAAACAACAACATAGCTATGATGACTTTTTTATGGCGTTGATCATCTGAAATGATGGCGCTTAAATATCCTCTAAGAAGTTCTGAGCTTAAAAGGTTAAATGAAGTTTAAGTGTCCTTTATAGGGAATTACAGGGAAGGCTGATGTGACTTTGTTTCTGCAGTCCTTTTGATGAAAGATCGGGAAACAAACAAGTCCAGGGGATTTGCATTCGTCACGTTTGAGAGTCCAGCCGATGCAAAAGATGCTGCCAGAGATATGAATGGAAAGGTAGGAATTAAGACCAATTACATGTTACTTTTGCTACTGACCAGGACAATTAATCTTTGGGGTAAACTAACTTGAATGAAAGTTGGAAAGAGAATGGATTATAACATCCTGGAAGACAAGTCATAACTTTAAATGTCTCTTTCTCCATGAAGCTGAAATCTGTTTCTCCTGTTCGTGGATTTGACAATAGAAAATGAAGTCTGGCTGTCAGTCAGCTATACTCTTACTGTTTCTTAATCAGTGATAGAGGGTTTTTCAACAATCAGCTGTTCATTCTTGCATGTTTCAATAATGATTTTTGGGTTGGGTTTTTCTTTTTGATCGTACTTGAATGTGGTACTGTTTAAATTAAACTTTAGGGAAGTGACTTACCTGAAAACTATTAATGGTTCCCTTAACATGGGTTGACTGTGACTTCCCTGCTGTGCTGGAGCATTGATGAGCTGTCTGGTATTCTGTGGATAATCTCCTACATTGTGACTTGCATCATCGATCTGCTTGGTGTGTGTGAGGGGCATCTTTCCAGTTAATGTGCAATAGCTTTGTAGTTAGCCAGCGACCGAATTTGGTAATTTACACCCTAAAATGCAATGGTCTAGCTTTCAGAGAAATTAGAAGTGTAATGTTTTTCAATACAAAAATACAGGAATTTGGAGCACAAGTTCCAAGATAATACCAGGATAGTTTGTCAAAGAACTGTAGGCTGCTGTAATCTGTATCTGTCGTGGCATATGTTTTAAAAGCTATATGTAAGTCAGCAATTTTTTGGTCAACAGCTGCTTATCTTCATAGAGGAGCTGTCTCTTCAGGCAGTGAAAGCCATCTTAGGCCATTTGAATTGCAGACTCTGGTTTTTCATGCATAGCCTGAATGGTTGTGTTGAGGTCACACTGCATTGCCCTTGTAAGCAGTATCTCTTGAGATGCCATTCAAGTAAGGTGAAGAAACATCGAGTGGTTGTGATTAATTGACACTTGGGATTTTGATATGCTTGTCTTGTTAGTATACGAAGTTGAAGTGAAAGAAAAATGTCAGTTATTGCAGTCAGTAAGTAAAGCAACTTTGGAATAAGAAAATGAGCTTGCTGTAGTGTTCATGAACACAAATAGGAAAACCTCTTGTATTTGTGTTATAGCAGGCTATGTGTTACAGAAGGATAGTGGGTTTTCTACTCCATGTACTGATGTTTCTGGGTGCTTCATGACAACCTTATCACAATTAGGGTTACTTTCTTTGAAGACTTGCTTCCTTTTCAAACAAGCTAGTAGTTTTTATCAAGGCAGAGAGTGTCAAGTTCAGATGATGGTCTTTCTATACCAGCCTAAGCATCTTTCGAGGTACTCCTTTTATTGGATTTTATTTCTTCACTCTCTAGTTTGCCACAGTTCTGAAGACTTGTTTACTGCTGTGCTTAAATACTTGATTTTCTCTGAAACAGTCATTGAATCCTCACATAAGGTAATTTCAAGGACCAATAGGTAATTCTCAGACTGAAAGGAACTCAGTCACTAATCTGCGTATTTGTGGAGTGCAGCTTGCAAATCAAAATCCCTCTGAAAATAATCACCAACTGTTCTACATCTTGAATGTTGTGGCATGTGTTTGATCACATTGGAAACATTTTGGAGAGTACTGCTTGGTAAAGTAGCTAAATGAGACAATGTTTGTGGCTGAGGTAATGTCTACTTGTTCTGGAATGCACAACCTGCATTACTGTCAAGAAATGCTAGAAGGGACAGCCTTGTGGATCATTGTTCTCATGGGTTTGTCTTCACTATAAATCTAGAAGTACCTTCATCTGCTTTGAAATTAGAACAGCAAGTAGTGTATGAAAAGAACGTTCTCAAATGGGATTTGGCCTCGAATGTCCTCTGGTCCAGCTTGCTTTGACCATGGATATATGAAAGATATTCATGAGGTGGTCTCATTCTCATCTTCAGAAAGCCTTCTGGACAACAGGTACTGCTTGTACTCCAAAAAGACTCTGCATTCAAGGTCTGAGGAAGAGCAGTGTTTAAAGCCTGGTGTGAGAAGAGGTCATTGTCATAAATCACAACTTGAAGGTTTCTTTGTCCATTTGGAAAAGATGGATTGGAGCATACTTGAGATTTTAATGCACTTCAGAAGCAGCAGCAGAAGCACTGTGCAGACTGCAGTTCAAGCAGTCTGTAAGGAGTTAGGTGATCTGTCTAGCCAAGGGGAAGAGTTCTGCATTGCCTGTCAGTTGCTCATTCTGTCATCTCAAAGGAATTTGAAGCTGTAGCCAGTAGAAGAGGCTTACTCTAATAGATTCTGAAGAATGAATTTGCATATGACTTTTTACTTTGCAAATGTTTATGAGAGTTTATATATCCAGAGTTTTGCACCAGTTTGGGTGAGGGATACTAAGTGAATAACTATATTTCCCTTTATATTGAGACAAGCATAGATTAGTCAAAGCTTGCTTGTTGAAGATAAGCTTGTCCTGCAGAAAGAGATCAGGAGATAATTATTTTAGAGTTGGGATAGAGATTTTTCATTTCAATTACTTTGTCTGCTGAATTGAATCAATGCTAACATGTCTGAGCAGTGCAAAAGAAATGTAGAAATACTTTTTAGCAGCTTCCTGGTTTTCTTAAAGAAGAATCTTAAATCATGGCAGTCAAGTCTACATCCTGATGCCACAAAAGGCACATGCTTACCTGGACACAAATGTGGATACTCCCAGATCTGTAGTGGTTGTTCGGTGCAGTGGGCTGTTTTCATGATCTTCTGATTCTAAGTCCTTAGGATGAAATGGATAATTAAAGAGAGGATATGACCTTAGGCAAAAGATCAGGACAAACCAAAGATTTAATTGGCAGTGTAGACCTGCCAAGCCAGCTGGTCTGTTAAGAGGATGGAAGCAGATGCTACAACCCCTACAGTGTAAACTGTACTCAGCACTACAGAAGGTTGTCTTACTCTAATTGACAGAAAGTGCTTCCTGTTCTTTGGTGAAGAAGTGATACAATGTGCAGAAGCTTGGCCTCTTAAGAATGGATCTTCATTTCTTGAATATGTATGGCAAAAGGAAATTCACTTAATGTGCCATCAAGGAACGTGGAGAAATGGAGTTATTGCAGCATCACCAGTGAAATGATCCATTGGTGAGGAAAGCCATGTGTGGTGTTAGGACCAGCTTCATGCAAGTTACTGTAACAGTTTCTTTGAAATACTTGATTTCTTGCCCCACTCCCAAAATTATACAAATTTCATTAATCCTTTCTGTTGGAATGTGGAACAGTTTGCAGGATAGTTCTCTAACTGCGTTTGGTTAAGGTTCCCTGGCTCACTTTACAAATCTGTACAGATTATTCATTCCACATATAGGAGACTTTGCCAATCTATTATTGTCCTTAAATGACTTGCATCTTAAATTACTTCCATGCTTTTTAGCACCAAGGTGACTTCACTTTCTGGTGCTCATATCATACAAAAAATGCTGCTATAACACTCAGAATCAAGGTTATAAAAACAAATTATTGAGTGTTCATGTTGACAGCTGATGCTTTGAGCTCAGTGAAAAAACTTCCTTATTCTGAGATGGGTTGTGTGACTTTTATGCTTGGTGAGGTAAGATCTTTCTTTGAGCTAAGAAACTATATAAAATGTTGTCCCCTCTGCTTTGAAATAGGACAGACTTTGACAACTATGGTTAACAAAATGTTCCTGTACCTAGTGAAAGGTCCTTCTGGACCTATGGAATAGCTTTTTAAGACTGCTTGTGTAAAGCAGTCTGCAAAGAAACTATCTTTTGCCAAGGTAAGATGCGTAAGTGCAAGGCAGAAGAAAATAGGAGGAGAAATTATAAGGAAAACTGTACCTCCTATGTAACAGAAATGAAAGAACTTGAACCTAGCATCCAGGTTTTCAGAACCCATGCTAGCAGAAGGGGACAGTGTTTGCTTCCTAGATTTGAAACAAGCTGTCAAGAATCTTCCATGAAATTGAGGACAGCAGTGGCCGTAGCAAAGCTTAAGGCTTCAAGCCCACTGTTCCTGCTTGAGAAGGATGAAACTGAGAGATTATTTATGATGGCAAATTAATATCATGCAAACAGAAGTTCCAGTGATTTAGCGGTACTAATGCTCGCTCCTGGGATGTTTCAGTTTGTCATGCCAAAAGGCTTTTGAGAAACCTTCCATAAGTAAAATATTTCATGAAGTCAAAGCCAAGACCAGTATGCTTTTGCTGGTATTTCTTGCTTTTTTCCCTCAAAATGGATCAAGTTGGACCTGTGTATGTACACACAGGTTTTCAAACAATTGCTGCAACTCCATGAGGTGGCAAAATACATGTTCTACTACAGTGAATTTTCAGAGAGCTAGATTTTGATAGAGAAGAAGATTCAGCATGTCAAATACTATTAGCAGTGCAGATTAACACATTACTAGCAGTCTAGCAGTCATGTTTGTGTTCATTTATTGCAGCAAAGAAGCGCAATGAACAACACTTTCTGCCTGATAATTAATTAGTTTTCATGGCAGAGTTAAATATTTAACTGCTAAAAAAGGCAAATAAACCATGTTTGCCAAGATAGGCGTGCAGTAACCTAATTTCAGCAGAGCTTGTGATCTTGGTTCTCCTATAATATCCAAACATGTGGTGTCTTCTAAAGATTATACAGAAATTTGATTAACTAGGTTGAATTACTCAACATGTTACTACCTGCTCATGTTTGAGGTATAATAGTTGGTTGCACAGTTCTTGGTATTGCAGGTCTATATTCCAGAAAAAGCTTCTACTTTTTTTGTACCAAAAAAAAAAAAAAAAAAAAAAACAAAAAAAAAAAAAACAAACCACACAACAGAACCCACAAAGAAAAATACCCCGACCACAAAGCACCTTCACTGTGGAAAAGCAAGTAATAGAGTAAATTGTGGCAGTCACCTTGATTGAAAACCCACCTTGAAACACTAGAAAAAAGGGGTGAATTGTCATACTCAGTCTGCTGTGTAGATGCTGAAATAACTTCTAAATACTTCAGCGATCACCGTTTTATCAGGACATCAAGAAAATGTGCTAAGCGGCCTCCCCATTGCCAGAAATCCTGACTGAAGCTAAGTTACCTTCAGATTAATCTTGTAACTACAGGTGCACTCCTAGTTTGGTACAAAAGTACATGGCAATTAAAAGTAAATTGTAGATCATATATCATGTTTCGTTTACAGAATAAATGACGTTGGGCTGCCATAATCATTGGACACTTGTGTTTTCACTGAAAGTCCTTTCTGATGCTGCTCTGTGTTTTTTTTCCATCAATACCACAAGAATGAAGTACTGTAGAAATTGAAATTAGGCCCAACATGCTGCTGAGTACTTGGGGACTAATACTGAAGACTGAAATCAGTTCTAGATTGCTCTAACTTATAAAATGGAAGCCCTATAATAGTGAAGCAAGAGGGGCTTGATTTAAGAAATACAAACATGACTGAGCAGTAAGTAAAGCAGCTTCTTCTTTAGTCATTAGATGGGAAGGCAATTAAAGTGGAACAAGCAACCAAGCCATCCTTTGAAAGTGGTGGTAGGCGTGGGCCGCCACCCCCTCCCCGAAGCAGAGGTCCTCCCAGGGGCCTTAGAGGTGCAAGAGGCGGAAGTGGCGCAAGAGGACCACCTTCAAGAGGGAGTCACTTGGGTATGTATTGACCTCTCTCATTATATACTTCGACAACATACAAGACAATCCCATTGGAAGATGACAATAATCGTACTGGAAAAAAAAAGTCAAACAGCTGAATAGTGCACTCCTTGTTCTTTATTAAAATGATGAAATACGATCTCGGCAGTTTAGTCAAATTTTTGATTAGGCAAGTACACCTTAAGAAAAGGCTTTCAAATATGAAGATTCCTTTCTACAACTAACACTCCACTTGACTTTTGCCTATGAAAGAAAAGCAAAACTCCTGCCTTGCACATGAGAAAGGAAGCTTTCTGGTATTCAAGTTGAAAAAGTGATTCTCTACCACCAGGGAAAGGGAACTGCCTTTCATTCTTAATAGCAAGAGGTCTAAACGGAGAAAATTTTAGGGCTGATCCTTCCAGATCAGAATGAGAGTTAGGGCAGCTAAACCTTGTTTGTTGAGTTGAAGCTTTCTGAAGTGTAAGGATAGTACATTACTTGATACTGGATATTCATTAAGATACAGCTATTTATTCAGACTTTTCAGTATCAAAACAAAACTCACTTAAAAGAACTAGCAAGCAGCACCTGAGGTGTAACAGTAAAAGCTTTAACGCAAAAAAAAAAAAACCCTGGAAATAGTGAAACTTCTCTCTTTAAGAGTCTGTGTAGTAGGTTCTACAGACTCGGTAGTGCCTCTGTTCCCTCTCTGTAGGCTCTTCTCTAGTACATCTTCCCAGGTGGCTCTTGTCTTCTGAGAACAGTAACTTGTTAAGCATTTCAGTTGTGACTGGTTACAGATGTCAGCTGTCTCTTTCCCTTGTGTCACACCCTTTAGCTTTTGGATGAGTTCTAAAAGACAGTTCTTGATAGGAATTTAGGCTGTGGAATGTTTGGCTCTCAATTCTGCCAGTAGCATTTAATAGTGGTTAGAAGACAAGAGGAGGCTTTGAGGTCTAGTTTTAGAGGTTTACTGTTGATCATGTAGTGGTAATAAGGGCACCTTTAGGTTGTTGTAGTTCAGGCTTTAGGGTCATGCAGGTGAGTATCACAGAAATAATGATTGGTTCATGGCTTATCCTTCTAGGGTCTTCTCGAGGGCCACTTCCTATGAAGAGAGGTCCACCTCCACGAAGTGGAGGCCCTCCACCTAAAAGATCTGCACCTTCAGGACCAGTGCGTAGCAGTAGTATGGGAGGAAGAGGTAAAGACTTCCTGATAAAATTAATTGCTTGGTCAGCTGTAGCACCTTCGTCTTCCTTTAGGAACTGGTGCAAATCGTTGATTCTAACTTCAGTCTGCTGTGCGATAGTGTGTTGTTTTTCTAATTTTTGGTTCTTTTCATACCAATATAATTTCGTGGCTGTTGGGAACAATTCGGTGCAATTTGAATGTGTTTCTTCTGGTGCTGCTTTAAAACTGTACAAGCAGAGATGTAAAGCGTTCTAAACATAGGCTCCAGAGATACTATTACGTTGCTCTAAATGGTTTACTAACACTTGCCTTGAGTGTTCTGTATGGCTAAATGCTAATTAAATTAAAAATGTGGATGTTTCTCTGAAGCTCCTGTCTCACGTGGAAGAGACGGTTACGGTGGTCCTCCGCGCAGAGAACCAATGCCATCACGGAGAGATGTCTACATGTCTCCAAGAGACGATGGCTATAGCACTAAAGATGGGTAAATTCTTACACTGTTTTATTTAGTGAAGTGTTTTTTGTTTAGAGAAGGATCTTGATTCCAGACCTTCTGTTAGTACATATGGCTAACATCTCAATTTTTGTTCTTTGTAGTTATTCAAGCAGAGATTATCCGAGTTCCAGGGATACCCGGGACTATGCACCACCTCCCCGAGACTACGCATATCGTGATTACGGTCATTCCAGTTCACGTGATGAGTACCCCTCCAGGGGATATAGGTACCTACTGTTGGATTTTTCTCCCTGTCATTTTATTCTTGGTGTTACTGATTTGTACTAATTCTTAGTAGTCTTTCCTCCTATAGTGATCGTGATGGATACGGTGGTGGACGTGACAGAGACTACTCCGATCATCCAAGTGGAGGCTCCTACAGAGATTCATATGAGAGTTATGGTAAGAATCCATTTTGAGGATCATGTAACTGTACAGGTGTCAAAAAATCTAACTTCACTAGGTCGTTTGTGTTTTAGGGGGAAGTGGCACACTTTTTTTCCCCCTACAGTGAAAGTGCAGTTGTTGGTTATCATTTGATCATCTTGTTAAATAAGCTGTAAGCTAAAGAAGCAAAGTCTACAGTTCAGGATGACAACTGTCTCTGGAAAATATGTCTTGAGTTTCTTCTCTAAAATAACAAGCTGTTCTGGAATACCCTGTTAAAGAGCCTGCCTGAATAAACAAACACCGTCTTCATTCCTTCAGAGTCTTTAAATCCACTCACTGCCTGATATGCAATGCCCACTTAAAATATCATTAGTGTGGCAGATATATTAAGACCATCTCAATACATATAAAAGAGTAGCAGTAAACATTTTAATACAGCAATTCTGTAAATTCAGTTGAAAGTGTTCTATATAACTTATGGTGTTGCCATATTACCTGACCATTGACCCTGCAGGTAACTCACGTAGTGCTCCACCTGCTCGAGGGCCCCCGCCATCATATGGTGGAAGCAGTCGCTATGATGATTACGGCAGCACACGAGATGGATATGGAAGCCGAGAAAGTTATTCAAGCAGCAGAAGTGATGTCTACTCAAGTGGCCGTGATCGTGTTGGAAGACAAGACAGGGGTCTTCCCCCATCCATGGAAAGGGGCTATCCACCTCCTCGGGATTCTTACAGTAGTTCAAGCCGTGGGGCACCCAGAGGTGGCCGTGGTGGAAGCAGATCCGATAGAGGTGGAGGCAGAAGCAGATATTAAAAACACTCTTAAACTTTTGGACCAAGACAGATTACTTCTGAAATGTGGAAGCTGTTCTATCTTTACTACCAGAGGACTACTAAAAAGAAAAGTTGTTTTTAACCTTTTTTTATTGTTGCCTGTTAAGTTTTCCCCTCCATGACTTTTATGCTTTTGTGAGGAAAAGTTAAAACAATGTTTAATATCATTTCAAAATTGTTAACATTTCTTTCAGAAAGCAGATGTTAAATGTATAAACTTAAGCTGTGTACTAGTGTTGTAATTTTCAAAGTAAAGTTTCCCTGAAATGCTACACTGCCATCTGATTTTCGTCATGAATGGAACAAGCTGTTCTTCCACACAACATCCAACCATCTAACATGGAGATGGATTGTTCTACATGTTCAGCATCTCATTCTGAAAGTATTGCGTGTGATTTGGAGGGTGGTGGGGATGATTCCACATAAAACTCAGTTGTGCCTAGAATTTGAAGTCACAGTGTTCCCAGTACAAAATGCCTTCAGATCCTTGTGTAAAGAAAATAGAGGATTTCATTCACTTAAGCCAGAAAAGCAAGTGGATAATACTATATTCTGCCTTCCTACTGTTCCATGGGGAGCTTAAAAAGATCTCCCCTGCAAAAAAATCATGTTCATGTAAGTCAGCTACCAAATACTGTTAAAAAACCAAACCACAAACCATTGACCAATTCCATCAAAGAAGCTGCAAAACGATGCTTACTCATACTGTTTCAAATTTTTGCAACTCTGTAGTGTTTCACTTTTAAAGGAACATCTTTGATTCCAAAGGAGAAAATAAGATAAGCAAAGAAGTCTTTCTCTCCAACTTCTCAAAGGCTTATGGCTTCCTAAAAACAAGTGAATCTTTCAGCATTCCACAGCTGATTTAAAGCATCAAATGCCTGTGAAACAGCAAAGATGGTAAGCAAAGCAAACTAGTTTTTAAGTCTAAATCAAAATTAAAACAAGTTACCTTCCTCTAGTACAGTAAGACAAGCTGCATGTAATGGCAATGGAAATGCTGTCTAGATTAAAGAAAATAAGAAAATAAATTCCCTAATACATTAAAAATTCTCCAAATTCAACAATTCTTGGATAAAAGCATTTACTAAACTGAAAAAAAAGCACCTAATTCACCCAATTTCAATTTTGAAACTAAAGCTGTGATGCAGCTCACCGTAGACGGAATATTCCCACGTAGGGTTGGGAGGGGGTATTTTGTGACCAGTATCTTTCAGTGAAGATGCTTAAAGAGGCTGCTTATACAGTATATTAACAAAATTAAAGCCTTGTGGAATCAGGAATTGGTTTAGATTGACAAATATCAGCTCAACTATTGGGAGTTTAAAGCAAGAAATGCAAACTTGACATTTAGTTGGATGCCTGACTCTGTTTAGTTTGGCACTGCATTGCAGGGATAGCCAGTACATGTGGCAGAACCTGTGGCAAGTTATAACTCAGGTAAAGCCATGAAGTTCAAAAGATGCTCTTGAATATAGTAGGCATGAAGACCTCCAACTAATAAAAAAAAAATCAAACCACAAACCCAAAACCTTTGTACTACTCTTTAGTCCTCAGTAAATGTTGTCATTCAACTTACGGATTTAACATGGCAGTGCACCATTGAAAAGGAATGAGAATCCATAAGCCATGCAACCTCTCTCAAAGCCATTCCAGTCCATTCCAAGCCAGTGAATCCTCCACCATTTAAAGAAGTAGTAAAAACTTGCGACAGAGTAATCTGCAAACCAAACTTGTGTCATTGTTTTGAAATGGGGGCAATTACTGTAGGTTAACTTGTGCTGTAAAATGTATTTGTCTCAATTTGTTGTATCTTCTCTTAATTGCAGGGGGATAACTTCTAGAAGATAACCACTGAAATGCTGGTTCATCTGTGTTGATGGCAGACATGAGTGGTGCCTGTACCAATACGTAAGGTAAATATTACAGCAGTGTAATAGCTGCAAGGAAGTTTCCTGGTCATTGTGTTTTTAGGTTTGAATGGATGTTCTTCATGGCTAAGTGTTATTTTTGACTTCTGTTTAAATTTTGGAGGAGGAGGTTTAAGAAGGCTTTGTAAACCAACCATGTTACGAATGGCAGCAAGACGTTACTTATCTGCAAAAACAGGTCCAATCTGGGTACAGCTAAAGAAAAATGTATTTACAACTGCACTGTAAGTCATGTAGCAGAAAGTACTGAGTATGAATTTTTATAAGAGCAGACCATAAAAATCTGAGTTGTAATAATAAATGTCAGTATAGACATTTAATTGGTCTTGTTAAACATGCAGGATGAGCAATTAGACTGAGTATAGTCTTGGTTTAGGAATTGATCTCTGCAGAGGTCCTGGGATTAAATTGCAGGCTTCAGGCATCTCCAGGATGGTTTAAGATTAGATTGGCTGTGTTTTGTGGCTCTGAAGCCTACCCTATTAAAATTATTATTTAAGTAGATTCAAGAGCAGCTGTCTTCGAAAGCGTGACTCTCCTCTTTCTCTGAAAACTCATAAGGAAAAATTGTAGTGGCTGTCATGCTAATACAGCTTCCTGGAAAATATCTCTGCTAAATAATTGTTAGTAAAAGAATGAAAGTAACTTATAGAGTGTGCAGAATTTGATAAAATCTGGGACAGATTAAAGGATAAGGATAACTACCTTTTCCAAGAGAAGCATTTGTGTCAAGAAGCATGTTTACTCTTCTATGTAATTTTTTAGTTAGTCTGTAAATACAAGAACCTATTTTGCTGTAGTTTCAAATTCTACTTCTAAGAAACAACTTTTAAATGGTAGAAAAGAAAAAGCTGTAGTTAGTGCAGTTGGTTTATCTGACAGGTGGTCACTGTTACCACGGAAATCCTATCTTGTGGGAAGGATAGGTTCTGTTGTATACTGTGTGATATTTGTAGCCTCAGTTGGGTTACAATTTATTCTATAGTCTCAGTAACTAGCTCAGTAACCGTGTAATGTCCTCATCAGAATATGCTGGTAGTGTTGTATAAATACTCCTGATAAATTGATGTGTTAGCTTGATAATGAAGGAAAAATATGCTTTGTTTCAGGGTACTGGATTGTGTTTCAGATTAAAAACAGAATCATCACGAGTGTTTTCTGTTCAGGGGAGGCACGTAGTTAAGCAAAACAAAAGCTACTGCCCAACCACAGCTTTTTATTTTTCTATCACTTGATAAAATTTCAACCAGCAAATTCTGTTTTTGTTTTCCTCTTAAAATGTGACTGTTGAAATATTTAAATTTGAGTCTTACTGAAAGGACACTGAACAATAGGTGTTTCTAAAGGTTAAAAAACCTAACCTTTTTCATTCAAAAATCACTGATGCCACTAGTGTGGCACTAAAGTGGATTAGGGAAATATGTCTAGAAGTAGCATTTCCCCTTCACTTCCCCACCCACCTGCAAAAAGCCATCAGGAGTCAGTTTTTACGTTTATAGTTTGACCCAGATCCAGGTCTTGAATCCTCTAATGAAGAGACCAAATACTGTCTTTATAACACAACATTCTAGGAGACTTCAAAGGTATTGACAAATCATCGTACAGGTTGTGTCAGAATGTTTTTCTCTGTTAGCTGGGAAGCTGAAGCTTAATTATTCTTGACAAATGAAAAAGCTTCCCTTTTTTTAAAAAAATTTGGTGCTTTTTTTCAGTTCAGTAAATCTGTTTTGACCATGTTGTAATAAATAGAGATATTAGAGACAAAAGCAGGCTCCATCAGCCTTCTCTTCAGCTTATAAATATTTCCAGATTCTTAACAGGCAAGGTACCAATATTAAGGGAGCAGTAAACAGACCTTAACTTACGGCAAGGACGGTAGTAATAACCTTGTGAAAAATCAGGATTGGAATTGCTGGCTATTTACCTTACCTCAAACACAAGTTTTATTTAATTTTATAGCACATTATTACTTACAGATTAGTACCAGTATGTATACCAGTGTATTACGGAACTCCGTAATACAGTAGCATGCTGCGATTATCAAGAGCTGGTGGGATTTTTGTGGTGGGTGTAATTTGGAGGGGGAATACACACAGGAATTGCAGTGCTTAGTACCTGCTCTGGAGAAAATGTTGCACAAGGAGTGTGCATTAATACAAGTTGTCCTCAGGGTGTTTTGATTATTGCAGTTAGCTATTGATGTGCTTTCATACTGTTGAAACAGATCAAATACAATCCAAATGTATTCATTGTGTATATAAAACTAATTCAAGGATAATTTAGCTTTTTTTGTCTCTTGGCTTCTGAAAGGGTACTAATTTGAATTTCCTTTTTCCAGTTACGGTGACTAGAAGGTGGCAGTGCAGCAGTGGATATGCATTGGAAAATCGAAGGATAACAAATCACAACAGATACAGCCTGGCTTTTGAATGTAGTGTTGCCCACCATTTTCTAGAGGATTGTGTAAGCATTCAGGAGTTGCCTTTGAAACTAGCACTACTGATCTCTTGGACATACATGAAATTCCTGGTGGAAGCCAACCGCTGTCTGCCATAGCTGGCACCTTCCAACAGTCCAGAGTGAGCCCATTCGTTGCTCATTGCACACACATCCTACAGCAGGGAAATACTCAGGTTGTCCTTCAGGTGTGTGCTTGCCATTTATGCTGAAAAAAGAGCAAGTTACACAGAAGTGAGTCTTAGTCCTCTTAAATACAGAGGACTTGACCAAGAAACCATGAAAAGTTTTGCTATATTACATTAACAGTTTTGTCCAGACCTTCTGGATGAGAGGAGGGAAGTGTTGGTGTACTGAGACAATGTTAGTGATGAATGCCCAGAATAATTAGTGTTCCTGTATGTACACTGGACAGCACTACATCTCTTGGGAGTAGGTGCTTACTTCAAAAGTTTGTCTTGGTTTTGATGCATTTTTCTCTTACATACATGTTGATGTGCCAATATATGTGAGAGGAATCCTCAGGCATTTCTATTTCATTTAGAAAACTCATTATTTAAGATTAACTGAAGTACTTAAACAATCACAGATGATAAAATTTATACTGACTTTTGTGATAGACATTAACTGATCTCATTTAAACAACATTCAGGTCATATTGAGTAGCTAAAGAAGAAAAATATGCATACCTTGTCTACAGATTTAAAACTTTGGGTTTGGGGATAAGAATATCACTTTAAACTTCAGTTATGGGCTGCAGATTCTAGGAGTAAATCTGTTTAGCAGATGGATAGAATTGCAGTATTTCCTAGGGCAAATAAATTTACTGTTAACAAGTATTATGGGTTTGGGGTTTTTATGTCTAATTAAAAAGAAAAACGTGTTTTACTCAGACACTTGGATAGTGGTAAAGACTACTACTTTTACATCTTGGGGGGGGTTATTGTTACAAAGTGATCTCAGTACCTCTTCAGCAAGAAAGAGTAACATGCTGTACTATCAGACTCCTTTTTCAGGAGTAACTTCCAGTCTTGAGTGCTGCTGTTCAGGCTGAACTGGATCATCCTACCTAAAATGTAATGCTGGAATGGCAGCTACTGTGACATCAATGCCTGCCTAAAATCCTTATTAATGAGAATGTACCCTGATATACAGTACTAACTCATGCACCAAGTCAAACTTCATCATTGAAAGCTACCAGTTGAAATGTATCAGTAGATTCTGCAGCAAATACTCCAGTGCTGTTCTTTGTGGTTGAGTATTTTCCCTCTGCTGGAAAAAAAGAGTGAATTACTTAAGCTTATGTGACTTTGAGAAGAACTACTCAAAAATGGTGTCTGAACATGTGACTGCTGTTCTTACCTTGCTCCTGTCGCCGTGCTGTTCTGATGTGTATGCTTCCAGAGTCACTTGGTAGTTGGATATAGGGAAGTCCCCCCCTTTTAAAATAACACTGTGCTATTAGTCATCACTGGTATAAATCAGGCTGTAAATAAGTATTTGTAACTAAGTTGACTCTGCAAGAGATGATCAACAATTCACTTGATTTGTTGCTGTCAGCAAATAGCCAAAGTTGAAGCCTTTCCAAAGACCAGACCAGACACTGTTCCTTCCTTAGTGGCTCTACCTTCATACCCTGGGTTTGCCACAGAATTAATTTTGGTGTGGGAGTGGGTCAACAAGCTGGAATGTGTTTAGGTGAGTCCTCTCTAAAAGATGTAAGGTTGGGATTGAAGTGGCTAATCAAAAACTCCATGAATTTTTGGGCTTTCTGAATATCCATATCTGCATGTCTTTCAAGCAGTTGGTAAGTGTTCAAGATGTGGGAAGTATTTTCATTTAATTGTAGTTGCAGCCATTAATACTGCTTTCTGCAGCAGCTGCATGTGAAATAATCATAAAACTAAGCCTGCCTATCTATACCAAAGGTTTCCTTTAGAGGAGGGAGTGGGTTAAGTACTTTGGTGTTCAGGTTTGTAACACTGAGTTCAATGAAGCAGGTTTGCAATTTTCCCAGTGTTGGAAGTATTTCTCTTCACATCAGAAACTGCTGTGTTCTGATGAGGTGACCAAATCGATATCCAAATGCATGTCCCCACTGATAAATGAGCATTAGCAGTTGTCTTGGCTACCTACAGATTTGAAAGAAGAATTATGAAAGTGGATACTATATGTATTCCCTTCTGCAAAGCCGTAGTGCTCATGACAACTGGAAAAAGACAAAACTGAAAAAGACAAAAAAACAGCTGAATTGCCAATTAGTCATAATTTTGAAATATTTTGCACACGTTTGTCTGTTTCCCTCACCAAAGAGCAGTGAGTTGTGATTGAGCTGTAGCCCACTTTATTGTTCACAGTGCCTGCAGCGATGTGTTATGATTATTTCCACACAACAGAGACCTGGAACTCGTCCTGTAAAAGGTCAGAATTGTGTCTAATCCTAAAAGGACAGTTCTGATTTACTGGTGGCTGTTAAAATGGTCCGTAGATAGGTCCCACTACCAGTCATAAGACCTGCAAAGTGGAGACAAATCCATGCACATTTACTGCGTACAATTTGTTCCTCTGCTGCTCTGTTTTTCCCTAGCCTTTAAATTGTAAGTAGTTTGGTAACACTGGTTTCTTGAAAACAGCTGTTTCAAGTAACAGGGTAGGAATTGGCTCAGAACATTGTAACCAAGAAATTCTGGTCTCTAGGATACTTTGTTCCTGTTGGATTGCTTCAATCCATGATGTTCCAGCTTCATCATGAGCAGAATTGTTCATTTTCCATCTGTTCTGGTGAAAGGACAGTTATAAAGATGACTGGGCTTTTCTGACTTGCTGTGATAAGTAGTGGTGGTTAATACTGCCCTGGGCAGGGTGGAAAACTACTTTTCAGTGGATCCTGAAGTAGTGGTGGAAAGGGACATCTTAATAAGACAAGTAAAATAGTTGGGAATTTTCTTCTCAGCTTTGGATGACTTAAATTCCTGACCTTTTTGAAGTTATCCAGATAATTGTTTTGAGAGATTATCATCTTCTAAATAACCATTTTGGATTATATGTGGACTTCTACAAACAGTTGAAAAGAAGCATTATTTGCGCATGAAGTGCATGATCAGAATTTATTTTCAAAAATCAGAAAATAGAAAATAGAAAACTACTGTAAAAGGCAATTTTAATAACTAGGTTTGCCACATAAAGTAAAAAAAATCTATTAAGTGCAATATTCCTCCAAAACACCATTGTGAATTCTGTTTTAATACTGTAGATACATTGTTATTTACAGTATTAAGAAAATTCTTTGGGCAGTAACCTTAAGTTCAGACCAAGTTTATTAGTTGATAGGATGCCAGCTGCCACAAGGAGGAAGTCCCTAAGTGAGATATTTTTGGTGTAATAACTATTCATATAAAATACTTGTGTTTTCAATAATTTTGCAAAGATGTAGTTAACAATCTGCTTTCCCTGTCTCCTGCTGAGTGCTAGAAACTATATTATTTTAACAAGTTTTTACCTTAGAGTAGCTACTTTTGGTTCCTAAGATTTGGTTTCTGTACCAAGCAAAAAAGAAAAAAAAAAAAAAAAGTAGTTTCACACTTGAGCTGCATCAGGAAGATGTAATCACAGATGTGGGTTCCGGTACGCTGTTGCACAGGAGAACAGCGCTGGCAGCAGAACTCTCCGCCATGAATCCAGAAGAACAGATTGTAACGTGGCTTATTTCACTAGGAGTCTTAAATTCCCCTAAGAAAATAGTAGATGATCCGGAGGAGTTCCTGAAAACTTCTCTGAAAGATGGAACTGTACTTTGCAAACTCATTAATCGACTTCTTCCGGGATCTGCAGAAAAGGTAATGCTTTCTGATGTATTTTGCTAGCCTCAGACAGAGCCCTGCTCAGTGAAGCTCTGCCCTGGGCATTCTGAGGCATAGTTACTTAGATAAGTGAGAGGAGCAAGGAGCTTCAGAGGGAGGTGTTTTACATTAAAGCTTCTCATTGAGAGTAAAGTATGATTGTAGCTTTAGTTCTTTGATTTTGTTTCTAAATCCAGAAAAAAATCCTGCAAGGTTGCATTTGGCTCACTTACACGTGTTCAGTCAGTGGCAGGAAATACTTGGCCTACCAGAGATCAGAATATCTTGGTTTTGAATAGAAGGATATGCAGTGTATCAGTATTTACATAAATATCATTAATTACGACTGTAAATATATTCACTCTTCCAGAACTTACTGCAAAATGCTTTGTTAGTCAGGAAATGCACTGGAGAAGCAGATTAGGACAGGAATAAACAATAACCCTTGCATCTGTGCCATTTGGTCTGTCCCAAGACCAGCAAATTCATTGGTAGTGAAGCCGTGTAAATGCCTCCCAATACAGTTTGACAAGGCATGTATTCACAGTCCAGGAGTGTGATAAGAATCTGCAGGAGGAAAAAAGGGGAAGGAGTCCAGTGAGAGATAGGAACTGGCAACACAGGGGAGAAGCTTTAAAAAAACCCAAAAAATCAACAACACAACAGGTTCTCCACCCTATAAAATAGGAGCCTTTCATTATGCTGAAATCAGTTTTTCTAGCTCCTTTTCTTACATGTGGTGGTTTGGGGCACTGTCCTGTTTGAGGTCATCAATTTCCCACTGTCACTTAGGGCAGTGTCATATGCTGACATTCTAAACAAGATGCCGACCATTTCTATGAGTGCATCACTTCCTCCAGTGGCTTTCTTCCTGCTTCAACAGCTTGCCTGCCACCCCCACCCGCCCCCTGAAGAAGCTTCCCTAATTCAGTATAAAACGCATATGTCAATATTCATGCAGGCCTTCTCAGCACAGGCAATGCAATGAGACAAGTGGATTTTCTTTCTTTAGTATTGCCTGGAGCCTAAAAATGAAGCTGATTGCATCAGTAATATTCAAGAGTTCTTGAAAGGCTGCACACTCCTGAAAGTGGAGGTAAGTCAACTTAGATCCTTTCCTTTATTGTAACATGCCAGTTTGATGAGCCTTCTGAAAGGAAGCCAGATATCAGAGGGAAAAAGTTGGTATCAATTCATCTTTTGTATTAATAACATAAATTTGAGCATGGATGATTTAATACTCAGTGTGGGGAATTTGGAAACACTATTTACTCTGAGCTTAACAGATTCTCATCTTTTGAGACAAAACGTAGCAATAACAGGAGGTGTGTCTAGACAGACTTTTACCTGGACCTGTTAATAATTTTTTTTTTTTGTTATTAGAAGGAATTGCAGGTTTTAGCCTTGCTTTAATGGGAAGGTGAAGTATTCTTAATACTACAGTATTTTTTCATCCCCTGCAACTGTTGTGTAAGATTCTGCCAAGCCCATATTAAATTGTTCCTTACACATAAAAATAATCCTAATGAAGTCAAAAGATACCCTTTTTGTGGCTGTTCCTCATCCTATCTGTGTAGATTCTTATGCTTAACCATAGCTCGTACTTGCAAGATCAGAGGCTAAATGGATCACTTCAAAGTTCAATTAATTTTGCCATCAAATTGTTTACTATTTAAAGACTTCTGTGTCACACTTAAATTCCTACAGTAAAAAGAGAAACCTGTAACTTGTCATCACTATCTTGTTTGAAATTTGCTCAAGATTGTGGAAAAAAAATACTCTGAAGACAAAGTCTGCCAGAAGCAGGGGCAGCATCCTTGGGCATTATACAGAATATTCATGCACCACTGTGAGAAAAGTCCAAGCCACAATAGCTCTCTTCCTGCATTTTTTTCCTTTGGAGGTCTAAACAAGCAAAGGACCTTTCTTCTCTTCAGAGGTTTTTAGCTAAGCAGCATGAAAATGTGCTCATTCCAGAACTCTCTCCCTGGCCTTTTGTTGCCCAGTGATGCATTTCTCAGAGCCTGCTGCAGCAGCACAGTTTTAAGAGCATATATATAGAGAGATTGATAATCCCTGAAGGCCTATCTCATCAGAAATCAGTTGTTGCCAGTCTTCTGGTAGTGACCATGTGATTTCCTCCATTTTTCTGAGAGTTTATTTTTCTGTTTTCAAACTAATCACAAAATGGTTGTGGTGGAAAGTATTTTTAAAAACAAGAATCTTAAACTGCTAAAAGGACAGGGAAACAGTCCTCACCTGTTGTGCAGTGCTGTCTCATACCTTTGAAAGCTCTTTCTGCAATATTGCAGTCACACTCCAGTTTTCAGATACTCAAAACAGGCAACATGGTATGTCCATCTCTGTGTGTTTCTCTGATCCTCCATGTGCCTTTTCTTCCTTGGCTTAAATAAAGTTTTCTGACTTCTCTTCTGATTTATAACCCACTTCATCTTTGAAATATTCTGAGCCTTCTGTAAGTTCCCTCATGCTCATGTGCTCCTCTCCTGTTTGCTGTGAGAGGACACCTCAAAAGTTGGGTAAAAACTCAGACCTCTCAAGCTCAAGTTTAAATTTTGCACTGAAATGAAAACAATTTCTTCTTTTTTTGTTTCTCCAAAGTATTGTCAAATTAGAATGCCAGGTGAAGACAGTAATTTTGCTTCTTCCTAGCTCCTCTCTGGAGCCTCATGCAGAAGAAGGCTTGAGGTAGGACAGCTGAGATGGTGGGCAAGACATGGCACAGGCAGAGTGTTTATGCTTTCTTCCGACTCTTCTCCTGTGTTGCCAGCTTTCCTGAGTCCTCAGGCAAAGCCTCTGCCATCTGTTACTTCTAAAAGCTCCTCTGTTTGGAACATCTTGACAAGGAGACTCTAAGCAGCATTGCTACGGGTGATCTTCCCTCATGCCTGATCTCTAGTTTGCCTTGGAAATTTGCCCTTTAGGAGGGGCTTTACTGCATCAAATTTACTCTGGAAGCATGTCTGGAGCATCAGAACAGGCAGAGAACCTTCTGCTTCCAAGATCTACCGGCACTGAAGTTGCAGTGATCAGGTATTAGGTAAAAGGAAGATGTGCACAGGATAGGGAATCTGTTCTGCCTCAGCAATGTAGTTTGAGAAAAGGGTAACATCAGGAAAGGTCTGGGCTTAATATATTCCATGACAGCCATCCTGCTGCTTACCCAAACCATGGATATGACAATCAAACCCTGATGGTTCTCTCAAATTCTACCCTTCTCCAAATGCCACAGTGCTAAGTGCTCCTTAGATACAAAGAAGTACCCTAGGGCTGGACCTGAGCCACTTCTGTCTTGAGATTGACAAGGGCACGTTAAGGTTAAATATTCTGTTCCTGTTGCAGATGTGAGCAGAAGAGGATGTTCTGAGGAAAATGAGAGTTCACAACTTACTTTCTGGATGCTGACTTGCACAAAAGGGCCTCATCCTGAGGAATCTCAAACATGATATAAGCATCCCATCCTAGAATCCCATGGCTTCGTTGTACTCTGCCTTCCATTTGCTTTTGTCATGGATGCTTGTGCAGCTGCCATGGATTACACCATTTCACTAGGCATTGCCAGCATGCAGGAAAGGTGGTCAGTGTGGAAGGCAGGGTTTCCAGCAGCTTTTGGTGGAAACCCAAGTCCCACCATCCACTGTACAGATACTGCTTGCCAATCTTCCAGTAGGAGGGAATGCATAGAGGTTACTCTTTCAGAGCTACACGTAGGCACTTCCCTCCTACCCTTTGTTGTCCTGGTAACTCAGGAAGTGGAAGAAAGACACAGGCAAACAGCAACTTCTCGTGTTTTACAGAAGCAGTGAAACGTTTGGACATAGGGGTAGAAGGACACTCCGTGACCTTCCTGCTATGAGCTGGCTCCATTAAGTTAAAGCCATTCTACAGGCTGGAGGTGTGAGCTGGAAGAATCCACCTCATGGCAGAGTATAAATAACAAGACTGTTCCTTAGCTTCAGCCAGGACTGAAGCCTGAAGTCTTTTGATGTTTCATGTATGTTAGTCCTAGAAGAGACGGCAAGCAGGGGAATCACCCCTGCTTCTAACCCGGCAAGTGTTGTAATGAGGTGAAACAAAGAGACTGTGTCCAAAACTTTCCAACAGCTTTTCAGTGCTAGAATTTGATCCAAGTTATAAGAATGTCTGTCAACCCAGCTCTGCTGAGACAAAGGACTAGGCAAAAGACATGGGTACTTGATTGGAGCTTAAGTGTCCTTAGAGGATTCTTTCATGGTTTGGACTGAGGAACAGTGCAGAAATCCTGAATGTGCTTCATTTACACTGTGGCTTCAACATCTGAGCTGTGTATCTGACCCTAGAGCTGGTCCAGTGAGTGAGCACTGCTAAGGCAGTGCCAGCTGGATGCAGGTGGGCTGAGGTGGAAAGTGGAAGACAAAGGGTTCTGTCCTGATGGCCAGGTGGAGTCTAGTGTAGAAGAGATGGAAGAGATGATGAGGAAAGAGAAAACTCATAGAAAGCTCCTGGCCTAGCTTGTTCTGGTGGACACAAATGGGAACTGTTTGCTTTTGCTCTTGACACCAGTGTGCGTATAATAACAGCAGATCAATAGTTAAGCATCATTTGCTGCTGAAGAAGCACAAGAACTTCATTCAGCAGCAGCATTTCATTGCTAATACAACAACAAAACTTCTGGAAAGGTCTGAGTTTTGTGAACTAAGAACAGTATCTACAAGACAAACCAATAGCTGGATTAAACCTCGCTGTCCAGAATGATCATAGAGTATGCAGAGGGTCATTACTATCATGGGCAGCATGGAGGTTATTTGTGCTGTTGGAGGTGCCTGCAACCTCCAACAAACTACCTGGACTGAAGGCATGGGAGAGCAGGTGAGAAATCATCACCCTCTTAGCTCCCCATCCACGCACTCCCAAAACCTGCTTTGCTTTGACTTCAATCCAAAGTGACATTACTTCTCCTAGCTGGATAACATCAGAAGCGAGAGCTCCTGCCCAGCACCAACCAGCACAAGCACTAGAGAATGGGTCTGCCTGAATTCAGTGACCCAGTGTCCCAGAGACCTCTGGGTCCAGGTGTGTGGAGTGTCCCTGTGTGGGGTTGGGACCTACAGCTGGGCTTCACCCTGGGTATCAGTGCAGGGCTCCATTCCCTGTCCATGCTGCAGCCTCCTGGTGTGCTGATGTATCTGGGGATTTTCCTATTCCCTGCAGGAGATTGTTCCCCGAACAGATGGGCACAGGCAGCAGAGGACGCATCGTCTCTGAGCTCTCACTGCCTCAACTGAACTGTGCCTCATCTATGGGCCCTTCTGCAGTCTTTCTCAGTGGTGCAAAACTGCTGCAATGACTGTTCCAATAGCATGGGTATTTCTTCCTTGTCCCATCCTTTCCTGTCGTTTTAAATTTTTATTTTCCTTTCCTTCCTTTTCCTTTCCTTTCCTTTCCCTTCCCTTTCCTTTCCTTTCCTTTCCTTTCCTTTCCTTTCCTTTCCTTTCCTTTCCTTTCCTTTCCTTTCCTTTCCTTTCCTTTCCTTTCCTT
>VZRQ01010602.1:0-139393 GCA_013397975.1 Machaerirhynchus nigripectus | reverse complement strand
GGAGCTGCGGCCGCACGGCCGGACCGCCTCCCGCAGCGAGCGGCGGAGCGGGGCGGAGCGGAGCGGCGGCACCGCCTGTCACTTCCCCTTCCCCTCCCTTCTCTTCGCCTTGCCGCGATCCGGCTCCGGGTCAGAGCTGCAGCGGCCGCTCCGCAGCGCTGCTCCCGCTGCCGCCATGTCCCGGGGCTGCGCGCCCGCCCGCTCGCCGCCGTGAGTACCGACCGCCTTCATCCCCCGGGGGTCCCCGCGGGCGTCCCAGCCTCTCAGCAGCGGTGTCTCCGGGCAGCTCCCATGGGTGTCCCCGCTGAAGGGGGTGACAGCGCCGCGGCACCGGAGCGGAGGGTTCGGAGCCGGCGCGGTGGCTGTGCCCTGGGCGCTCCGCGAGTGCAGCGGCGCTCCCGCCGCCCGCCTGGCTCTGTCTTGCCGATGCTGGCGGAGCTCCGGCCGCGCCGCCGCTCCCGCTGGAGGCAGAGGCAGATCCAGTGCGAGCAGCCGGGTCAGCGAGCGCCCGAAGCGCCGCATCGCTGGGGGACGGGCGGCTCCAGTCCCCCTCCTCGGGTTTGGAGGGGTCGCGGCCGCCCCGGGTTTCGGCCTTGGCACCCAGCTGGGGTTTTGCCGGCGGTTGTCCAGCTGTGGACAGCTCGGACTCGAAACAGAACCCGGATTTCCCTAACTTTTCTGCGCTTCTCGTCGCGGGACTGGGATTTTGGATGCTGATAACTTACTTACCGCACCCGGGTTTGAGTCTCCTATTCTCGTCCTTCCCGGACAGCCGGGTGCTCTTCTGGTCGCGAAGCACCGGCTGCTGCTCATCCCCTCGCTGCCTTTGGCGGAGGCTGGCGGTGCGGCAGTGCAGAGCTCTCACCCGGTGCGGTGCTTGACGAAACAGCCGGAGCGTTTTACCGAGGGGAGCTGCAGTCTGTGATTCTGAAAGTCAGAACTGCGTTTTAATGCAGATCATCAGATGATAGGTGTAGATTTAAATGCGGTTTTAGTTGCATCCACCTGATCTTCCATGAGTTAGAAGCGAAAATGCCTTTTCTGCCTCTATTTTTCTTCTAGCTGCAGCTTGTCTTTTAGTTATGAATGGAATTATCGATGGATTGTGCTGGAAAAAGTAATTTTTAGCTCATAAATGAGGACTTTTCTGTATGAGGAATTTATTCTGGAACAAGCTGCAGAGTATATTTACATTACAGTAGCTGACCCAGAAGAGTTTTCCACATAGCCAATGATCCACAGTAGCTGTTCCAGACAATTTCCCCATGAAGAAGTTCTAAATGTTATTACTTGCTTTTGAGCAGGAATTTTTTGCATATCTTTCTTCCCACCATTTTCATCTGGACTTTGTCAGCCTGATGACTCTGACCTTACAGCATTATTCTCTGCATAGAGGGATTTAAGATGTATTTTACTACTTTGCTGCTTAGAAAAAAAAGGCATTCATTCAAGGCAGGACTTTATTTTTCTGAAATTACTGAAGTAGAAGGAAAAAGAGTATGGCGGAGAAAATGACACACCAGAGAGATGCATGCAAACATCCCAGCCTGGCTGTTTACTTTCCTCTTGTGCAACTGTAATGTCCCATCCTCCAGCAGCTGCCAACGGGGTCAGCGCACGCCTGGGCTCTCTGTTACCATCTCCCTTTCCATGGAGATGGGAACATCGCTGCTTAGGGCTGAAGGCGATGCTTGGATAGCACTGCCTGCAACTGCAGGGCAGGAAAGCTGGTTCATGCACCAGCTGGCAGAGGGGATGGGACTTGTATAGTCCAAAGGCGCAAACCCAAGTGAGTGCAGGTGATAGACCAGCTCAGAAACAGCCCAAGGTAGGTGGGTATATCCCTGGAATGTTCAGAGCAGTAGATGCAATCAGAGCTGGGGAGCTACAGGTTTTAATATTTGTAATGACAGCAGGCTGTCCCCATGCTAAGCATGGATTAAATTTCTTTAGGGTAAAGCGTGTCTCTCAGTACTGAGTAGCTGAGTCAATTTGAAAATATATTTTCAAGAAAGAGCAGCCTTTGTACTGTCTGTGTTGGACTTTGGTGCTGCGCTGGTGTGTCTGTGAAGAAGAGGAGGTGCCACGAGCATCCAGGACTGTGAGAGAGGCCAGTCCCCTTCTTATTTGAAATACGCCAAGCATACTGAAGGAGCTCTGTGTGGAAAGCAAGAAAGGGCTGTTTTAAAGGGCAGTACTAACCTAAAGGTAATTAAGACTTGTGTCCTTATTTAGCCTGGTGTCCTCCGGTATATCCTTATTAGGATACACTCTTTAGTGTGTTGAAAGTGTTTGTAATTAGGTAGTGTCTGTCAGGAGAGCTTTAAAATCATCTTTCCTGTTCATTGGATTTGTGTATCTGTGGTCTACATCTGCAAGACAACATGTATTTGGGGATTAGCAGATGGTGCCGCGGTGGTACCAACTAGAGGGATTTTTTATATCTCTTATCTTTGCTTCATTGACGGTTGAATTTGTACAGTTTGTATGAAGTTGAAAGCATTTTTCAGGTGTTAGAGGGAATTGAAGTGTTTTGGAAACTCAAACTGCCCCTCATTGTACTGGTGGTGATTTCTGAAGTGTACAAGGTTCAGGTTATCAGTCATGGAACATAAGCCCTTGCTAACCATGTATTTCTGTTTTGCCATTGAGGATTAGCAACACCAAATTCTTTAGGGGGAAATTTTGGTGTATAAAATAACTGGGTTTGTCTTCCTGTAAAAAAGTATAAATGTATATATTGCAATAGCAGAAAATTCCATGTGTGTTAATTCTGCTGTGGAAAATATGTGTGTTTACACATCGATCTGTATGTACAGCCTCAATCTCTTCAGCTTTCAATAACAAAAATAGCAACAAAATCTTTCCTTCCCTCAAGGCCAGCAGTAACCTTCTTGGTGATTTTCAGAGGAGTCTCTGCTCTGCAGACAGCACTGATTCCTTCCCTGTTCCCTGCATTACACTCCAAATGCTGCTGGGTTCCCCTGCCCTTCCCATGCCACCTGCCAGCAGTGCCCCAGGAATTCTCTGTCTGTAAAGGAAATCGGACTTGTCAGCCCTGAATAAACACCCTGTCCCTGTAGAGACATAGGGGCTGCCTAATCCTCACTGTCACCCTCCAGCATCGTGGGCGGTTCCAGTAGCTGGGGTGAGATATTTTGGGCTCAACTGACTGAGTTAATCTTTCACAGGTGTTTGATCCACATGATTTGTACACTGGAGATCAGTTCTCCAAGGTCCTGAGCACATTAACAGCTGTAAATAAAGCTACTGAAGGTAAGAAAAAAGGGTTCTTCTGTTGTCCTTTCAAACTATTTCTCGTATGTATGCAGGGCCAGTTTTTATTTTTTTTGCTAATTCCTAATTTATGGTGATTTCTGGAGGTTTTGTCAAATTGTGCTGCCAGAACTGATGGCTGATGGTGGACGGTGGGGTTGACACTTCAGGCTTCTACCAACTCTGGGTTAAAATGTGGCATTTCAGAGTTGCTGTGTGAACTCTGCAGAGCTCGATTATCACTTTACACTGAGGGACCTCTGCTCAGTTTTGACAGTATTAAGGGACTTCAAAGTAGGTCAGCATAAGGAATCCTTAATGTAAATGAGCATGCACCTCCCAAAATGCAAATATCAGATTCTAAAGAGTGTGTTTTAAAGCTGAAGAGAAAAACAGATCCATCTGCATAATACCTTTCCTGAATGTCAAAACAAATGTTGTTGCTAGTTGCTCAGTCAATTGTATTGATGTTTTTCTCTCTCTCCTCTCCCTGGGTTCATGGAGTAGGCTCCTGGATCTGGGAATCAAGCTGATGGCTTGTCCTGCATCCCTGGGAGCAGGAGTAGGCTGCTGAAGCAAAACAAATTAGCTCATCCTGATTCCATCCTGGATATGTAGCTGTTCTCTAGAGATTGCTTTAAAATGATATTCAGTAGCATAGGCTCTGAAAGGAGAAGTTCAGCAGGGGGGACAACAGTACAGTGGTGCTCTGGGGAGGGGTGAGGGGACCAGGGTCTCTTTTCTGAGGAGATGAGGAGCAGGTCTGCCTGGTCGTGACAAGAGTTCACAGCCTCTTGTTATACAGGTGGATTAGGACAGACTCCTGCACACCCACTGAGGTCCAGCACCAGGAGAAGAGTTCCATTTCCCTGTTGCAGGTTCCATTTGAGGTGATTTAAAGGAGGAAATTTCAAAATGAAAAACTCATTCTTTTCCTCTCATGGGAAGGCTTTCCTTTTGGCTTACTGCATTTTGCCTATACATTATATAAACTTGTGTATAAATTACCATGCATATATTGTACATCAACATATATAATACTATAATATGTCTAATAATAATCTATAATGTATAATAATAATAGTATATATTTGTACACACCCCCCTATGATTTGTACACACATATATGTGTGTGTCTGTGTATAATGCTGCTCTGAAGAAATTCAGGTTCTGAGGATGCTGTTCTGGAGGCAGGACTCAACTCTGCTGACAGCTCACTCCATAGAAGTTTGGGAATAGGAATTTGGCCTCAGCACGCCTCACCACCTCCTCCCAGCCTCTCACCACTCAATTACCAACAGCACCTGCTGACCCTGTGTAGAAGCTCTGGCAGTTCAGTGTGATAGGGGATATAAAATGTAGGTTAACTCGACTGGGAGCAACCTCTGCAAATGCTGCTCTTATGATTGGTATTTGCTTCATTATTCTGAAAGCGAAAAGAGAGAGAAACTTTCCTGCCTCTGTCCTCGCGTGTTGCTGGACTGGAGGGGTGTGATGGGGTGCGTGCTGACAGGGTGGCAAGGCTGCAATGCCATTCGCACATCAGTCCCCTTATTTACAGCCCCAACTCCATTCTTCCAGCCACCCATGTGCCAGCTCAGCCTGGGACAGGGCTTTTCTGGGGAATAGCTCCTATCATACGTTACTGATGGGGCTATAGAGAAGCTGGGATCCTCTTGGTTTCATGGCAAACATCTGTTTGAACATATGCTTTCTGTGTTTAAATGTTAAAAAGCACAATGCCTGCGATATAATTAGCTGCTCAGGCAGAGAGCACCCTTGGGAAAAGTACAGGGTAAAATAAATACATGTCTAAAATGTTTGCTTTCTGGTGGCTTGGCCAAATTCCTGAGGAGTAGGAGCCTGTCCTAAAAACTGCCACTGCAGATGGCCCAGTTTGTCTGTCTTGCCAGAGGCCACGGTCTGAATGGAGCATCAGGATAAGCCTGATACCAGCTACTGCAGTTGCTGTTGTCGCCAAGGCTCTGACATGCCTGCACATCCCAACACCCGCAGCACTGCTGCATCCCAACATCCTGGTTGGAGGCAGAGGGAAGTAGGTGTCAGCTAAGGAAACGCTGTGGGAATGTGTTTCGAACATCTATTTGAAGTCCAAATCCTTGTGTCTTCATGGATCTTTTTATGCAAATAAGTGGAGGCATAATTTGTAGCGGATAAACTTTTAGTTCAGCAGCTGTCCATCAAAACACAGCAATACAGAGCTTGATGCTTTTTTCTGCTGGAGAGGGTAGGGAAGGAAAACCAGCTGTGCTGGATCAGACAAGGCTCATCTGCCAAAAATAGTGTAGGAATGTGAGCAGAAAACCCAGCTATTTTAACCATAGTTTAAGCAACATATGGCAGCAGTGTTCCATGCTGGACCAGGCATAAAATAGGACACTGTCATGATGCAATATAAATGATACACTTCCCTGCCAAACTGTCAAAGGCAGTTTTGCATTTGTTTCTAGGTTGCTGCAGATATTTATAAAAGCTTTGAAAGATTGAGAGGGGCAGGCAGAATCATAAAATCTACAGTAATGGAGTAATTTCCGTGGGACTGTGGCTGATGACTTGAATAAGCGAAGTCTGGACTCAGGATTTATGCCCTCCCTTTCAGAAGAAATCAAGGGATGAGTATCTCACACTGGCAGCCAGCCACACCCCTGGCCTGTGAGTCACCAAGAGCAGCCAAAACCGCTCCTGCTCAAATATCAGGATGCTTCAGAGAGAAAAACCCACTCTGTTGGCAAAGTGGGTTTTACACGGGGAGGGGTTTTGCAGTTGCTGCAGCTCAGGAAGCTGGGAATTCACCATGCAGTCGTCAGGCAGTTGTGTAACAAGCAGGGAAAGAGAGAAAACTGACTCACTGACAGCGCGCAAGGTTTGCCACAGATGTTGTCCATGGCTGGAGCGTGGACTGGCTAGACTGGTGTGTGGGTATGGCATGGCTGGCCTTTGTAAGGCAGCAGCACCTGGAAGTCGTAGTCATGGACCTTGTCCCCACTTTGCAAGGGGTAGGAGAGAGACAAAGCAAGTCCCTTCCCTAAGAGCTCACAGTTTGTGTTGCTCCAGGTCCAATCTAAGGATGAGATGTTTTCCTAGTGAAACAAAAATACTCTGAGGAGAATAAAAGCCCAGCTGAGTTCCTGTAACGCCCACTAAACTTCCCCTTCAGAATGAGTTTTCCATGCTGACATTCAGAGTGGAGGAGAATGGAGGAAAAGCAGCCTTGGAGTTTGTTTTTTCTGATTTCTGTGCACATTTCATGCACATCACCCTCTCCTCTTGCAGTGTTTTCAAGGCAGAACTCCAAACGTGGTCTAGGGACTTGCACACCCAGCACAGGGATTCCTGCAGACTGCTCTTCTCTGTTCTGCTTTTGAGGTCCATGGACATGCAAGGTCCCCACTGCAGGTGGAAAACAGCAGCACTGGAATGCAGAAATGTCCTAAAATCTGAAGAGAAGCTACAAGACCAATCTTAAAAGTCCTTCACAGTTTACTGAAGTGATAATATCTGCTGTTGTGTCTTTTGAGCACCATGGGACACAGAAAGGAGGTGATCTGAGGGGTGTCCCACAGTGTGGTGTGGGGTACGGTAGCAGTGAAGTACTGGGAATTACTGGGTGGCTTGAATCCCGTATTTTTACCCCTCTGCAGCATCCAGCAGGATTCTGGGGCTGAGCGCTGCCAGGTCCTGCAGAAGCTGGAACTGCTCTTAGCAACAAGGCTACTCACTCAGTCTCTGTGCAGTTAGGACCGGGAAATGTTTTACTCTCTGGCAACTTTTTCAGTATTAATATAGAAACAAATCACTAATTATGAAAACAGATGTGTCAGAGCAGCAGCACTGCCTCCAGCATCAGGTGGGGACAGAAACAAGCCTACAGACTGGTTTGCAAAGCAAGGAGCTCTGAGTGTGTGAAGGAGGCAGCTCCAAGAGCTGCTGGGATGATCTGAGCTTTTCCATGGGCAGTTCATCTCCTGGGGATGACACTCCTGTCCTTCCTTGGCGTGGCTTGAATCCCTTTCTCACATGACTAATGGCAGCCATCCATGAACAGCAATCAAAATAGTGCCTAGCCTCTTTCAGCTGGATAATGAACCCAGAGGGACTTCTCTAAATAGAGGAGCGATTGTGTTGACCAACTGTTCAGCATTCCTCCCCACTCAGCAGGATAGCCCACACTGCAGCTGCAGAGATGATCTAAGAGCACTCACTTGAGAGCTAAACTTTGACACACCTTCAACAGTGCTTACTTGGATCCCAGAAACATTCCCAGTAGGGAATCACTGTACTGAGTACTATTCTACTTTTCTACAGTTTTATGGGGGATTTCAAAGAAATACTGCAATTGGATGTGTGGCTGCAGAGCTGGCACAACCTAGGAGTGCCTCAGGATGCAATTTAATTTCTTCCATGATGGAAGGGTTATCCCAGCCCAGAAAACCACCCTCACTGCTGACTGGGAGTACCCACACTGCAGATGCCATGCACTTGCTGTCTTCCTCTGATAGATGCTGTTTGAACTCTTGTGGCCTGTTCCTGTTTTCTTTGCAGCTTTATTTTTTTCTTTGCTGTGATGTGGAGGGATGGTGGACAGCTGGGTAAAACTCAGATGTTGTTTTTTTTCCCCAGATCAGCTGTCAAAAGGGCCATGTTCACATCTGTCCTCTCTTAACTCCACGGCTGGAGACCCCCAGAGTGACTCCAACGGCACAGCTTCCCAGTCAGCAAGGGTGTTACGGAGGCAGTCCGAGCCTGTGGTACCCTTTCTTTAACATGTAATCGTGGGTTTGATAGCCTTGGGGTTAGAGGAGTGTGATTGGTACCTCTGGGTCAACACCAGAGGTTGTTCTCCCCTGATGTCCCTCATGGGTTTGCTGCCTCAGCTGGAGAGTCCTGCAGCTTTTCCAACCTGCAGTGTTTCTCTGTGTGACACGAGGAGAGTGATTCTTATCTGCCACCCATTGCACTGGGAAACGAAATTACTGCTTGGGAGGGACCTTGTGGTCCTCTGAAGGGAATGTTTACATAACAGCAAGATATTATTGCTTGTTATACAGAGGAACACTGAAAAAACAGCTGTCACAACAGAGAAGAACAATGGCTTGTCCTAGTGGTTTCTGCTTTTTTTGACTATTTACTGATGCTTTTCCACATTTTTTTCCTTAGGAGATGACCGAGAATGGCAGTCATCAGCTGGTAGTAAAGGCCAGGTTCAATTTTAAGCAGACAAATGAGGATGAACTCTCTGTTAACAAAGGAGACATTATTTATGTCACCCGAGTTGAAGAAGGGGGCTGGTGGGAAGGGACCTTGAATGGAAAAACAGGCTGGTTCCCAAGCAACTACGTCAGAGAAATCAAATCCACCGGTAAGCAAATTGCTTTCAAGGGCTGATTGAATGACAGTGGCATAATGCAGTGAGGACCCTTGTGCCTTTGGGAAATATCTGCTATTTATTAAGGACCGTTTGTGTACTTCAGGCAGCTGGGCTAATGGAAGGACAAATGGAAGGCTAAAGCGTAGTCTTTCGGATGAGTTGCCTGAGAGCTGCTTCACCCTCTTCCCAGCACATTGTGCCTTTTTGTTGCTCCCCCCAAGCCCCAGCAGCATGGAAGCAGTGATATTGTCAGAGAATGGGGACAGAGATGGATGTGGGTCCCCTTTGTCCTGGGGAGCTGTCAGGTCATTCCAGCGTCTGAGTATAGAACTAGCTTTTTATTAGAGACCTTGGTTCAGGCAATGTATTTATGTTTGATCCTGGCTTTTCAGGCATCAGAGTGGATGCTCACCATCACAGTGTGGAATCTGACAAAAACTGCATGTCCACAGGGCATGGTCCCTGTTTTGGTCCATAGTGATGGCTGATTTCATAGAGTACATTTTTCCCCAGATGCTTTTGCTGCAATATTAACAAAGGAAGAGGGAGGGGATGATCCGTCTGATGACATCTGCCTTTATTGAGCTTTGCCTTGAGTGTCTTTAACATTTTCTGCGATGTGGTTGTACTCAGATATAGGGTGGTGATGATATGAAGCCCCTGGCCAACTGCTCTGTGGCATTACACATCCATTCAAGCAGCTCATCCTTGCCCAGGTCTTTGTGTGAGATTAAACTGGTTTTTTGCAAAATGCAGCTCAACTCCTTAATGTGCCTTGAGGACTTACCATAGACAGAGAGCAGTTGTGTGCTTGGTGCTGGTTCTGTGGCTCAGGATCTGCTCTGGCCTCAAACACAGATGCCAGCAGGAGTCTGCAAAGTAGCTGCAAAATGTGCAGCCCCTGTTAGACATCCTTGCTTCCACACTTGCAAGAATAAAGCAAAGGAGGGAAGAAAAAAATTCATGATCTAGTGCTCAGAATTAGGTCAGTTTTTATTTAATTCTAAATAACAAAAAAATCATTGTTAGGATATCTCATTTCCCACTGTTTCCTTCTGGGAAATTATGTCTGAGCTGGAGCAGGACATTGCAGCAGGGATTGAAGGCTTGTCTGGCACAACTTAGGAATCACTAATTAACTCAGTGAGGGGAGAAGAGAGATGTTTTAAACAAAGGAGAACAAACTTGTTTCCTATAGGATATAGGATAGTCCTATAGGATATGTCCCTGAGGACTTGAGTCCTCAAGGACATATCAGATGGGAGCTGCATGAAATGACAGTACCTCACTGAGGTGAAGGGCCAGTCTCCCTAGATCCTGAGGTAAGAGCCCATCAGATTTTTCTGTCTGCAGAGTTTTTCCCTCCAGATCCTCTCTCGGTGCCATTTCGCATGGCAGGAGGGTTCATTGCCCTGGTGTCTGCATGCTCAGGAGATGTGGCCGTATTGCAATTGAGAAATGAGGGACCATCAGTAAATCCTCCATGCCCCAGGAGCACTGCCAGGGCTGCAGCTGGCAGGGAGCTGCTTTTCCCATCTCCACAGTGTAAGACTTGACACTCTGAATGGAGTTACTTGTTTTTCAGCAGTGTCCATACCTCTGCTGTGTCCTAGGTGATCCCTTTGGGTGAGACTGTTCTGTGATTCTGTGAAATAACTGTGGAGCTGAGCTCCTCTGAGTCTTTAGATGAGGCACAGAGCTCCTGGCTGGAAGTGACAGGAAGCACTACAAGGGCAATAATTAGAAAGTACATCAAGCTGCAGCTTCCAGAGGCTAAATTTATCAATTTCAAGCTTCTCCCCTGCTATCAGTGTGAAAGTAATTGCCTTGTTTGAGCAATTGCAGGGAGACAGGAGAGCCTGGCTGCTCCACATGGCATGGAGCTGTTCCAGTATATGCAGAGTGGTCAGGGCTGGGGCAACCTTGCACTGCCTGCCTGTCCCAGTCCAGAGGGGTGATGGTGTTCCTGGCAAAGCCATGCTGCTGGCAGGGAAGGAGCTTCTCTAGGGAAGGAACAATGGAGCAAGAACTTGTCCGTGTGTGTGCATGCACATATGTACAGTGCTGGAGGCATCCACAGGGATTTAGCAAATGCAGAATGAGAATTGATTTCCAGGTTTTTGGGAGCTTTTCATTTAAGTCTACTTTCATTCAGAGAAGGATTTTGTATCACAAGTGGCTGTGGGGATCAGAGTTCAGCATATTGATCAGGGTTGGCTTCAAGTGCCTTGTGAATCACCTGGCATTTCTGATAGACACCCAGTTTTAAAACCAAATTTAGTGGGCCAGGTGAAGCCACACTGTAGTTCCAAACAGTGCCAGATACTGGGCTGCTGCCAGGGATTTTGGAGCAAACCTGGATGTTGGCTGGCAGAGGCTGCACGAAGCTCCTGGTGTGACTTGCTTGGCCGCTGTCAGTGTTGTGCATACCACTGGTTTGATCCTAGATTTTTTGAAATGGGGAAACAAACCCTTCAACTGAAGTTTTGTGGTCACAGGGTGAAGTTACATTTGCTGGACATGATGTGGCAGTGTCTTTTCCTGATGGAATAATGAGAGCTGTGCACTGTAATTTATTCATGGGTTTTTTTTTGTACAGATAAACCACTCTCTCCCAAAGCATTAAAAGGGCTAGAAAACACTCAGCTGACAAAGAATTATTACCCTGTGGTAAGTTTTAAAGTGCTGATAGTACATTTTAGTAAGTACCATATTATTAATCTTCTGAATTGGCTCCTTCCCTTTAAAAATCATTGAAGCAATTTGTAACAATTGGGGATGTGACTCTGTGTTTAAATGCAGCTGTTTCCATTCCCTTGATTCAAGGCTGTTGAGACAATAAACCACAAATGGCTGCAAGATGTCAAACGCAGAGACTTGAACTAGACAACTGAGATAATTAAGGAGAGGTGACAGCTTTCAGATCAATGCGGGGGGATAAGGCACAGTATTTCCTGTTGATAAAGAAGGGGAGATAATGTCATGGTGTAAGCAAGCCAGATCAGGGCTCTGGTCCCTTTCTTGGGTTTGGCTGGAGATATTACACCCCGAAGTGCCTGTCCTGTGCCTCTGCCAGCAGCTGCAGCCCTCAGAGGACAGGCAGCTGCCACAGTTCATGGCATGACTTTGTAACTGGACTTGGCTTTGGAGCAGGTTCAAAGCCTGCCAGGCCATGAACTTCTGCTGCAGAAGGGGTGGGAAAACATCCCCTCTACGTAGCCATCCTCTACGTATTGCTGCCAAAGTGAGGAGGTCTGGCAAAGGAGGGGCAGTTATCTTCACTGCCTGTGTCCAGGCTGGAGTGAACCCCGTGGTGTAAGAGAGTGAAGACACCTCATGTGAGCATCCCTGGCTCTCAGTGCTGGAGCTGAATCCTGCTCATCAGTATGTCTAAATATATTTCAAGCAAAGGAGAAACAGTTTGTGCAGGGAGCTGGAAACCACCTCCACTCTCTCCAGTGCTTATCCACACCAAGAAACTGGAATGCTGACTGGGAGTGTGCAGGCACTGGGTTTGCCTGCTATGCAGCCAGAGACAAACCAGCTGCTGAGATGGATTAGCAGGACCAAACCCAGATCACCACATCCCTGAAGTGGCAAATGAGGTGTGCCTTGGCTTGATCTGTCACAGAAACCATCCTTGGTGCAGCTTTTAACACCTGCTTTCCAGGCCTCCCCAAGTTTGCAAAGTAAAATCTCTGTATTTGACCACCAGGGCTTTCCTGAGTGTTCTGGGTTCTGCATTAAGAAATGTGAGTTCTGGACTTAAAATACACTTCCATGCTTTTCCAGATTTGGAAGCCGATGTCATGTTCTTTTGACTAGTTTGCTAGTAAAAGATCTTCTCAGTGCTCTGTCTCTCACCCTAGGTGTTGCAAAATATTCTGGAAACAGAACGAGATTATGCGAAGGAACTACAGTCACTTCTGGGAACTTACTTAAGACCCCTCCAGTCTTATGATAAGTAAGATATAAGGGCATCTGAGGTAGAGAGAACACTGTGGGAGCCTTGGGGTGTCGTGGACAGAGGGCACATGTTTAGACATTGTCCAGTCAGTAGAGATGGGAGAGTGGTATCCTAACACCTCTGTATTTCAGTCACTTCTCCCTTCCCAAAATCTTCATGTGGGAAAATTTCTTGTGCTCTCAGCCCTGTAGGCCTAAATGAGGGTGGTAGGAGAGTGACTCGTAGGATGACAGAAACAGGCACATTAGCTTTGGAAACATCCAACCTCACTAAAGGAACAAAGCAGCCCCTACCTATAGGACCCTCCTCCCATAGGGAAATCCATGGCATGAATCCCTGAAGACAAAACTGTGTTTGTGCACACACCTCCCTCCCCACCTCTGGCTGAAATCCCATCTGTGTCTATTAGACAGCTAAAGATCTGAGAAGATTAGTGTGATTAAGTGATTAAAATCCAATTAAGATAATCCTTGGCAGCAGATGTCTCCTCCAGGAAACAGTGGTCTGTAGCTCACAGATCATGAATTTTGTGTTCTGTCCAATAGTGTATCTGGGGAAGGAGAAATTTTTGTGTCTTTTTGGAAGACTTAGGAATTGCTTATGAATAAAACCGGGTGCTGCTGAGAGCAACTTTTCTTTGATGGTGACTGGTGATGTGGCTCTTGTAGGCTCAGCGCCGGGGACATTGCAGCATTGCTGGGAAACATGGAAGAAATCTCTGCTTTTCAGCAAACACTGAACCAAGCCTTGGAAGAAGTTGCAAAGTAAGTTTGTGTCATAGCACTGAGGTTGTTAAGCTTTTAAACTGTAGCTAAAAGTAATAGAAAGACATGTTCATTAACGTTCCTCCTGGCTGCTGTCTTAGACTTGTTAAATATAGAAGGAAATAACAGGACTGAGGAAAGGTGGCAGGCAGTGCTGTGGCAGGAGGAAAGGTAGAAGGAACTCCTATATTTCTGGTGTTAAGGCATCTGCTGAATGAGTGTCAGTAGACCTGACGCAAAAGTGTGCCTAACCCAAAGATGCAGACACATGCAGGGTAGGTGGTCTGGCAGGCATGAAGCTGAGAATTGCCAGGGAGCAAAGAGCAAATTATTAGAGGTGACAGTTTCCTGCAGGGAGGCTGACAGACAGGTTTAGCCTTACCTAAGGGCTGAAAAGAGATGGGGAAAGACTGAATATTTGGAATGTATTCAGGCTGTGGCTTCTCTTTCTTTCTCCGTCTTTTCATATTCATGGGCAGCCCAGAGAGTGGACCCCCCCCCCTCTGCCCTGCATTGCCCCTAGTTCTTTCCAACACATCCTCATCCTCATCATCCCAGCTGTAGCTCTGCTGGTGAGACAGATCAGGCTGAGTCACAGGTTGTCTTAGGCTGGTAATGGGTTGTGATGCTCTCTGTCTGCACCACAGAAACCCAGACCCACCTGAGGATCCCCCTCTTCCTCCTCCCCAGGTGACAGGCATGGGTATTTTGCTCAGTGCTGCAGTTATGAGGTGACCTGGGAACGTCCCTGTGCAGTGGGTAGTTCCTGGGCAGGTGCCTGAGAGTGCTGTAGCTTCAGGGTGCAGATCCAGAGGCTTAACGTGGCTGGTGTGTTGGTGTCTGTAGGCTCCCCGAGAACCAGCAGCATGTGGGAGGCTGTTTCATGAACCTGATGCCCCAATTCCGCTCCCTCTACCTGACATACTGTGCTAACCACCCTTCAGCAGTGAATGTCCTCACACAGCACAGGTGAGTGATAGAGAAGGAGATTCAGACTCCTTTAAAAAGTTAACTTTTGTTATTAATACTTGGCCTGGCATGGGTGTTGACCTGTGTTTTGACAATAGGGCAAAGGGATTTCCTGCTGCTGGGAAAACTGCTGGGGCTTTGGGCTCTTCAGCAGAGCCTTTCAGCTTCAGCATGAAGACAACTCACTGCTCGTGTTCAGAGCTGATCTCACAGGTCCTTTTTGCACATATAGGACTCCCACCTTGGGTCAAAGAGGCAGCCTCAGCTCTGGCAGCAGCATCTCCTGCGATTGTTACTTGCTAGAGGACCCAGTTACTTTTTCAGACCCACTGCTCAAGTGCTCACACACTGACAAATGGGTGGGTGTTGTGTGCCTGTGGCACCATGGTGGGGGGGCACATCACCGAAGGAGGAGGATGGTCATCAAGTCACCCAGTTACCCAGTTTATTAATTGAGCTTCTATTCAACCAAGTGGTTGATTTTCAGGGTCATTGGTAGATCACATTAATAACATCTTTCTTCAGTGTGACCCACATGAGTAGACACTTGAATTTGTGTGATGTTCTGCTGAAGAGTGTGCCAAGCCAAGATGCTACCACTGTGTCATCCCTTGTGCAGGTTAGCTGTCCTCCCTGCAATGATGGGAAAGCCAGGACCACATCCATAGTGTTTAAGTTCCCATTCTGCAATGGGAGCTCCCAATGTGTTTACTTACCTGCTGAAATCCAGCGTATTTACTTACCTGCTGAAATCCAGCGTAAATTCAGTGTAACAACAAGCCTGGGTCCAGCAAATGACTCATTCATGTGATTCCTCAATCTCACCCCTTTTCCTAAATCAGCCAAAAAATCAGCTTCGGCAAATGTGCTGACACACACAAGCCGTGTTTTCTGGAGCAATGTACATGTGAACACCTTATCACAGCTTCCAGCAGGGACCCAGTGCATTGCTGCATCCTCCTGCAGCACAGCACCAGCCTATGNCCTTGCTGTGCTGGGGGACCAGCTGCTGGCACCAATGTGTCCCAGGGGCTGTGCATTCTAACACCTGTGGCCACACAGCATCCTCTCCTGCTTCCCAGGGGAGAAGGGTCTTGCTTGTCTGGAAGCTCCCAGCTCCAGGCCTGCTCCATGGGGTTGGTGGTGGTGGGGGTGCTCAGAGGGGAGTTTGTGCTGCTTTTATAGAGGCCCAGCTCAGAGCAGAGCCCTGGCCATCAGGAGACCGTGGGAGGTAGCAAAACATGGCTCTGAGCTCTGAGAGCCCTCCTTGTTGTTGTCTCTTTTTATAGTGATGAGCTGGAGAAGTTCATGGAGAACCAGGGTGCGGCCAACCCAGGCATTCTCATCCTGACCACAAGCCTCAGCAAACCTTTCCTGAGGCTGGATAAATACGTGACGCTGCTGCAGGAGCTGGAGCGGCACATGGAGGTAGGTGGGGTGTGGGGCTGCTGGGCAGGCTCTGCCAGAGATGCTCCCTGAGCTTCAAGACACACCTCTGCCTCTTGGTATTTCAGCACCATGTGGCTAAAAGTATTTACCACATCTCCAAGGAGATGTCCCACATCCCCGGATATTATTCACCTTTCAGATTAAAAGTGAGAAACCAGTGGAAGAGTCTGAGGAATGTTGAGGAAATGCATTGCCTGCTCTTCACCCCAGCCCATCCTCAAAGATGGGCCGTTTCCAGCACAAGTAAAAGCAGAGTCTAGAGTCGGGCTGCAGCTGCTGTTTATTTGCACAGCCAGGAATAAGTCTGTGTTTTTGTTATCATTTGATGAGATTCCTAAGCCTGGCCACTCACTCCTGTATCTTGCAGGCATATTCCACCCGTTGCCCCAGGGTTGTGCTTCTGGGTGGAGGCAGAGCTGCACAGACAGACATGGGTCTGGCAGCCAGCACAGGGGTGGAGAGCAAGTCCCTGGGAGCAGGGAGTGCAGCCAGGGGCACAAAGACTTCCTTAGCAAGAAGCAGGTCTGCCTTGGGACATTTTTTGCCCCAGGGACTGTAGAGAGCTCTGCTACTGGACCTCTGCTGCTCACTGCTCTTGCACTCCAGCTGCAAGAAGGCAAAACTCAGGGGTGGTGCAACAGGGTGAAGAAAACGAAAGTAGCAGTCTGTTTTTAACAAAGTTTGCTTTTTCCCCTCATCCACTTTTAATTACCAGTTAATTCAGCACACTTACCCATGACCTACAATTGAGCCAAAGGATGAAAACGTGTATGCTTGAGCCAGAGATATTCCTGCATAGGAGAGGGCATGAGAGCCTACAGGGTAGGCATACTGCAGACCTACCTGTCCCCTCTCACCTGGCTGAGCTGAGCTACAGGGACTGAGCTGAGCCTGGCTGCAGCCACCATGCCCATGCAGGGATAATGTGCTCTTTGCAGGATATGCATTGTGCTCTTTGCCTGCTCTGTGCAGGCAATTCAGCAGTGGATTTGGGAACACACACATCACCTATTTCTCTTAGTTTCTAAGTTGAGTGTGGGAGTTTTGTTGCATGAATCAGTAGGGCTGAGGTTTAAGCTGTGATGCTGCAAGAAGAGGATGGCTGACTGCAGTGTGGATGTACACCACAGCATTCCCTGCACTGCTGCACAGCTACTGAGGGGCAGGTGTGTTCAGGGCAGCAACTCGTCCCACATTCCAGATGAGCAATCCCAGGCTGCAGGGACAGCTCCATCACAACCTAGACACTTTGTGATTTGCTTGGCATGAGGACTTGGTGATGAGGAGCAGGGCCCTAGCTCCAGGAGAAAATTCTGGGTGAGTACTAGCATACAGCTGTGGTCAGAGATAAGGGGCAGCATTCTGCTTTTACCTGGCCCAAGAGCACCCAGCTCAGACATGCCTTCCCTTAAACCTGGAGGTGAGGCCCCCTTGATGCTCATGGATTTCCACCCTTGATGGGGCAGTGGCTGGAATACTGGGCAGATCAATGGAAGTTTTCTTCCTGAAGGTGCACCCTGCACCACTGCCTGTTTTCACTGATTTTTCTTTGCAAGTAGATTTGTTCTAAGTCAAATCATACCTACTCTTGCGCTGGGCACTTTACACTGATTAAATTGGTATCAGTGAATTGCGTAGCTGCCTTTAGCCATGCCATGTTGAACTGGATGGTGGGGAAAGTACCTGGGGGACTTTGACCTCTTCCTGAAGCCCATGCTGCCTGTATCCTCAGCCTTGGGTGTACTGGGACAGTGTGTGATTCTCAGGGTGGGTTGATGCTCAGGGTGGGTGCTGCTGCTGCTGCTGGTGGCTGAGGATTTGCTCTTCCTTCACTAGGAGGCGCATGCAGATCACGAAGATGTTTTGAAAGCCATCACCTCCTTCAAGTCCCTTGTGGTAGGTGGCAATTCTTAAAATAGAGCGCTCCATTTCAGGTCTGCATTTCATGAAGAATGAGTCAAGCCTGATATTTTTCTCCTCATTAGAAAAAAAAAGGTCTTTTGGAATGGAAAAGATGGGTTACAAAGAGCTGCTCCTCTGGCTGCGGCAAGTGCATGCTGGCTCTATGGTCCCAGAGCAGAGATGGTGGATCTCCAAGTTTCCCCTCTGCTGCTGAAAGCCACATGTGACCGTGGTGGCAGCAGGGTCCTTTTCATCTCCTGTTGCCTCCATTCCCTAATCATTTGCCACCTGAAACTAGACCGCCCCTTGCTCATTGAGGGAGTGCTTAGCACAGCTGTGACTGACCCAAGTGCTGGTGCCAATGGGAAGTTCCCCTCTGAGCCCATGGAGTAACTCTTGGTTTTGCTGAGGTTTGCTCCGCAGGCACTGGGAGGCTTGGACCACATTCCAGTAATTTGTGGCTCCAGGTGCTGTGGCCATTGGTGGGGAACAGAGAGAAGGGATGAGTCAGATAACAAACCTATTTCTGTGAACTCTGTCACCTGCACACCTCAAAGTCGTGCTGCACTGAGATGAAGTAGAGGGGGGAAAAGCCATCCGTGTGCACAAAGGTTTTACCTGGTAAAGCTTTTTTCAGTTATTAAAAAAGCTGTAGTCTCTCTTGCTTTGTAGCCACAGAGAACCTTTCACTATAACCACTCCAGGTATGGCCCAGCTTCCTTCCCTTAGCACAACAGATGTCACACATTCATGACAGATGCAAGTGTTTACAGTGCAGATAAAAGATGGGGAGGAGAAAGTTCATAGAAAACAGGAAAGGGTGATCATGTTACATTTACTTAGAAACTCAGCAGCCTTTCCATTTATTCTGGAAGCTAATAGGGGAATAACTCATTTAAATGACAAGGTATCACTAATCTTTAGAAAATCTTGTAAGTGCTGGATGGTTTTACTTGAAATGTGTACTTGGGTGATGAGTAATTTAATGTCATTATGACACAACTAAAGAGGTTCAGTGTGGATTTGATGTTAGGCAGAGGTGCCCCCTGTGATGGGCATGTGGTCCTGTTATAGGACCAGGAAGGCTCCTGAGCAAAGGCAGGGAGGGATCAAAGAGCCGCTGTGATGCATGCAGTGCCTCTGCACAGACTGTGATGAACTCCTGTGGATTTTATTTGGATTTTTATCCTGGGAACATTGAATTCAGACATTTGGGGAGTCATCAAAACATACAACAGTTGCAGAACCAGAGTAAGCCCCCACAGTTTGGTTCAAATGTGTGTGGTTTCAAACTGGACCCAATGCAGCCTCTCTCTTTGAAGAGCTGGATAGTCATAGAGTTGGAAAGGAGGAGAATCTCCGTCAGAAAAAGGGGTTTGGAAAAAATCAAGCGGTTGGTGAAAACAGCCCTGGTTTGGCTTTGCAACAATTTTCCCTGTTGGCAGAGGGGTCAGTTAAACAAAGTTTTGCTTGGATTTGCAGGACTGTCTTTGTTCAGTCAGCATTGTCCTCTCTTGCTGAGAGCTGCTGAGAGACTCCCTGGAGCTTCTCCAGTCGCCAGCCGCCCAGCAGTGGTGCAGTCTTTTCAATTACAGCACTTTCAGAAGATTCTTTTTTTGTTCTACTCTACAGCACCGCCTGGTCCTGCTTTTGGGTTCACAGATTTTGGTTAGAAAATATCCACCCATCTGACTTGTGGGGACTTTGCAGTGCTGCAAGTACAACTCTGCTGTTTGGACAAAATGGGCAAAATCCCTCTAAGCAGTTGCAAAATCAGAGACATTTAATTGTACAGCTGTCTTGGTTTGGAAATTGAACTCTCAGAGGTAGGGCTGGTTTGGAAAGAAAAGTTTGCTCAGTGCAGTTTGCAATTTCTTTGACATTTGAATGTAATCATTACTTCATAAATTACTAGGGCGTGATTTTTTAACAAACTTTGTGTGATGGAGCCAAAGCAGGCTTTCCTGACCCCTGACACAACCATCCCTGGGCCCACAGGGCTGTGTGAGTGTTGCTGGTGGAACTGGGATGGTTTCGGTTGACTCCTGCCCTTCAGCTAACAAAGCTCTGCTGTGATTCCTAGTCGCAATGCCAGGAGCTGAGGAAGAGGAAACAACTCGAGCTGCAAATCCTTTCTGAATCCATCCAGCGCTGGGAAGGAGAGGACATAAAAATGATGGGAAACGTCATCTACATGTCCCAGGTTATGGTGCAGTCTGGGGGAAGTGAGGTGAGCGTAATGTTCTTCTGCTGGCTAAAGACCTCGTGTCTGAAAACCTGCTTGCTCCTGGGATAAGTGATGCGAGGTGGCAGCTTCTCTCCTTCCAGGCCACAAACTGATGACAAATAATGCTGATAAATAATTTTACCTCGGGAAGAGTTGTGCAGCGGGGCTGTGCACGTCTTTGGAGTGAGTCAGGCATCCCGTAGGTTTAGCTTCAGGCCTTTGGTGACACACTTTTCAAGCAAAAGAGGTATCTCAGTCTCATATAGCACATTAATTTCCCTCTTTCTCCCATGTGACTTACTCTGAGAAATGAGAGTGAGTGGAAAATGTCCTACATGCAGCACAGGGGCTGCTCCAATGCCCCACCCCAGAGCTGACTGTGCTTTGGAACTAACTGGAGTGATTCTTGTCCTACTGGTCCTAATGCATCGCACCAGTGCCTACCACAGACCTTCCCCAGTGGTGCTAAGGGCATGTGTGCTGCATGCTTGATGGGGGAAAATTCCTGTTAGCACTGAATTGCTTGCTGTAGCAACTTTTCCCTGGGAAGGGAAGACCTGTAAAACAAACCTGTACAGCATCTAGTCCCAAAAGTCTTTCTTGTTTGGGATGTGAGATGCTGGGGGACATAAGGCCTTCTGAGGCACTCTGCAATGATTGAAAGAGGATTAGCAGGACGCAGACAAAAATCTGTGCAGGGAGAACTGGTACATAAATGAGATGCTGTAAAGAAAAGAAAGCCAGAATAGTTGGTTTGGGGGTGATCTCACAGGCTGTGATTCCAACTGCAGCAGGTTCAGTTTGCTAGAAGCAGGTGCTTGTGATGCACTGCAGACTGGACTAACCTAAATTCTTATCCCCCCAGGAGAAAGAGGAGCGATATTTCTTGTTATTTTCCAATGTTTTGCTGATGCTGTCTGCAAGCCCACGGATGAGTGGGTTCATCTATCAGGTAGGCATGCTTAGTTTGAAGTTGCAAGGTGTTTGGTGTAAAAAAGGAAATCAGATAGTTCTTATCAAATTCAAATCCTCTGCGTCCTTCAAACTCTCTGTTGTGATGCAAACACCCCAGGCTTGCAAACAAACCAGGACTTGGCTTTACCATGTGCCAGGATAGTCAATGCCTTTGTCCTGATAAATGGTTAAGCAGTATTTGGTAAGTGAATGCTGTGAAAGTAGGAAAAAAAAGGGAAAAACCTCAAAACCTGTTGTTCTACGTGTTGTTCTGGAGAGTGGGGTTTGTGTGTGTGTAAGGTGTCCTGACCCAGCTGTAGGGTTTTGACCAGCCAGCTGGCTCTCAGTTTTGTGCCATCTCTGGAAAATACTTATAAAGCCCACTGCAAAGAGCACGAAAATTCCACTCCATGAAGTACTACGTATAACTCTTAATTTCTAGTGTTTTACCATTTTCCATACCATCCAATGGCTGAAATCAGGCTGTTGAGAGCTTGGCTTTTCTCCAGCTGTTTGAAACCATCAATACTGCCAGGAAAAGGATGCTCTTGTTTTGATGTGTCATTTGTCATAGCAAGGGAGATGAGAAAGATATGGGAAATATTTGGCTGGGTTTTCTGACTTGACCCACCAATGGGAGTAAGGTGAGCTGGCAGTTCAGCATGCAAATCAGAGGGATGGGGAAGGCTTTCAGAAAAAAAGAGGGGAAATTGGTCCTTCTGACTTGACTGTAAAAAAGGTTTGCACTGAATGAAGGGAAAGGGTGGCAGATGAGCTGGGGATGACTCAGTTATCATGGGAGCCGCATGTCCGGGGTTTGACCTAGTTGTGCAGGGAAATCTAGATCCATACATTAAAGAAGACTCTTCCTGCAGTCTGAAACCTTCACAAATTAATTTTAAATGGCGATTCCCAAAGAGAAAGGAATCAGCAGAAACAAGCAGAACTACACCTGCTGGGAAGCAGATGCAGACACTGACTGCTCTTCAATTCTCCCAGGGAAAGCTGCCTTTGACAGGAATGACGCTGACAAAGCTGGAAGATACCGAAGGGAATGAGCACATGTTTGAAATCACAGGTCAGTGGGGCCCTCTGCCTGGGGCTGTCTTCCCAGTCCAAACAACTGTTGCCACTGGAAGTACTGGTCCTCCTTCCCCCAACCCCCTGCCATGATCTTCCTCCTGCTCTTTTACCATGTGTTGTCTGAGTTTCTGAGCACCTCTGTCCCGGCTGAGGCAATCTCCTCCCAGTGCCCTGGAGCTCTGTCTCTGGCTGCCTTTGGAGACTCAAGTGTTTCGTGTGGGACAAAACTCCCACCCCAGTAGCACTGCTCTGCACTGGTGTGCCCTGTCTGCATCCAGTGGCCATCCCTTGTAGCTCTGAGTACCTAATTTATTGACAGATTAATGGTTCTGGTCATCAGGGAGATTTCCTAGTGTTCTTTCCATTTTCCCCTTCAATTTATCTCATTACTTGTAGGTATACACAGTCATTTCATGCGCAGTGCCTTGGCTGCAGTACAGCTGTTTGTGCTGGTGGTATTTGGTGTTAAGATCCTGTTAATCATGGAAATGTTGTGTTTAATGACCTTTAACATTAAATAATCCTCACTCATTCATCTCACCAGTTCCCTCAGCATTTCTTGCAGCTCCCCCATTGTCAGTGGTTGGCCTGAGCAGGATGGACAGTCACATCATCATTGTAGATGAGATGCTTGGGGACATGGTTTAGTGGTACACTTTGCTATGCTGGGTTACTGGTTGGACTTGATGATCTCAGATGTCTTTTCCAACCTTAATGATTCCGTGATGCTATCTTTGCCCTGGCCTTTTTGGAGCCACTGGACTGAGCAAACTGAGGAGCCATTTCCTGCTGTGCTGAGCTGATCTCACCCTGTGTTTTCTCCTGAGTCTCTTCCATTTGCTAAAGACAGTTGTTTAACTCTCTGCCACAGGGAACATGATGGAGCGGATCACTGTGTCCTGCAGCACCAGCCAGGACTTGCACGAATGGCTTGACCACTTGCAAAGGCTGACCAAAGGGACATGCAGCACTGTCTCCAAAACACAGTCCTGGAGCCCTCATTCAGTAAGTGTCACTTCCAAGCCTTTGCTGCCTGGGTTCCTTGCTGCTGCCTGAACTCTCTGTTTCAGCAGTGCACCCTGACACTGAGGTAACATGTCAGCTGTAAGACATCCCGCAGTTTGGTTTGTAACCATGTTGTGCTTGTACCCTTTTACATGTATCCTGCCCTATTTTTGTTGCACCTTAGGTGTCTCAGTGTCTCAATGCTTCTCGATCCCCCTCCACTTCTCTGCCTTATTTGGTCGTTAAGAGTCTTGGTTTGCTTCTCATCTGTTTTCTCAGACATTTAGTTCAGCTGGGCAGATCCGTGGGCCTCTGGAACCCCCCAAAATCCTTAAGCCCTGGAGCTTGAGCTGCCTCCGTCCTGCTCCTCCACTCAGACCATCAGCAGCGCTGAGTTACAAAGAGGTAATCATCCCACCTGCCTGTGCAGGACCCTGATTTCACACAATCCCTAGACCTTGTGTCCAGGTTTCATATCTCATAGCAAGGGCACAGAAATGTAGGTTCTTGGGGATGTTGAGAGAAATGACTCTGCCAGTTTGGCCCCAGTCCTGCGATGGATGTTGGTTGCTGTGCCAGGCTTTGTGCTACAAGGGACTCATGAGTACATGTGTTTGCAGGCTGGATGTTTACTGTTGGCTGTTGTAGCCAGCATCCTCAGCTGCTGGATGTCACCAGTCACACATCTGGGTGTCCCATTGAGCCCTGTCCTTTGGCAGTGCCGTGGTGGAGCTGCCTCCTCTCCTCCTCCTGCCTTGGTCTGAGCTGTGGACAGGGGCCTGCTCCCTGCTGGAATGTGTTCCAGCTCCAGCTGTAGTAGCAGCTCAGTGTTACAGGATTGAGAAGCAATACTGCACCACGAGGAAGAGGCAAAATGCCTGCCCATGTTTCTTGAGTCTTCCACCCTGTTTTGGTGGCTGGAACAGGATGTGGGGCTTGATCCTCCTTTGCCACCCACCTGAGTGTTACACAGCAAGGTCCTGCTGGGACGCAGCAGCCCGAGGGGTGGCTTCCCCTGCAGGAACCCCAGCCTGGGAGCTGGGAGGTGGTGTGGGAAAACCCAAAATACAGGCCAGGTCTGATTCTCACCCTGCACCACAACTGTAGTGCTCTCCTTCCCTACCTCATGTTAAATTTTTGGGATTACTCACCAGTACCTCAGGTAACGTTCCCCTTACTGCGTGAGCACTCCGGATTTGAGTCAGCTGCCTTTCTTGGTACAGCAGCCCTGGGAGTGTCACTGCCCCAGTGAGGATGGCAGCTCTCCCAGCACTTAGGGATGGAGAGTCCAGCAGCTGGCAGGACTGTGGGTCTGCTGCTCCAGGTAGAGATTTTATGTAGCCTCATTGCATCTTGTTGCATTTATTTCTTAGAATTTGTAAAGTAATGCATTTCAGTTTGGGAATTGTTTAAATACCAACTGCGCAGACTGAAAATGACCCATAATCTTTGCATGTTCCAAATTCCTACTGAAGGCTAAACGATTTCTTGCTTGCGTGGTGAATTAAAAATGTAGGTAGAGGCTTGAGGTAAAAGAGAAATTTTTCTGTGGGAAAAAACACAGATTGAGTGATATCATTAATACCACGGTCGTTTGCAGTTTGTTGTCCCCTGCCACCCATAGCAGGAATTAAACTCTCTGTGTCGAAACCAGGGGAGAGGTTTCTGCCACAGAGGCCTAGCCCATAGCGAGTCCCAAGGGATGGGATGCTGGATGGTATCCTGCAAGGTGTCATAGGACCAAAAATGTGGCTTCCATGGGAACAAGCTGTGCTGACCATGTTAGTAGGAATCCAAAGGCCAACATGTCCAGCAGAGTTGGGCAGGCACAGCTTGGTACCCAGTCAGTCCAGCCTGACCCTGTGGAGAGACTCATGGACACAAGCCTGCGATGACAGATGGGAAATAAGTTTGCTTGTTGGCCCAAGCAGATCCACATCTGCCTCATCCCTCTGTCTGGAATGTTTAATCACTAAACAGTATCCCTATTTCACTGTATTTTAGTTTTTTTAATTTGAAGTAGAGCACAAAATAAACAATGGTAACAGTTCCGTGCAAGCACCTTCCTATAATGAAGATACAATGAAGGAATACAAATTTCAAGGGTTATTTTCAGGGAAGCAAGTGGGAGAGTTTGATTGAAAGATAAGAGATTTTCAGACATCCAATGTTACTTTACTTGTCTTCTCATAGTGTAGGATGGATGGCACAGTCTTGTGCATTTCCTTGTACCCAGCTGTGCTCAGGAAACCCCAGACCCTGCTTGTGTACTGCACCTCACTCTTGTTATTTCCATTGAAATTGGGTAATTTTTCCTGTTCTGTTTCCAGTAATCATTTGAAATGACAGAACAGGTAAGATCTGTTAATAAAGTGCTGTGTCTGGATTCAGTTTAGCAAAGAGAAAAAGATTTACAGATCATTTCTTCTACAACTTTTTTTTTAACTGGCTGCTTTGCATTAGGTGAAGGCTTTAGAACATCAGGTTCAGGACTTTGTTGGGCAGACCTGCAGGAGAGCCAAGTGGCTCCCTGGATCAAGCATCCCAGGGATGGGATCCAGGGATGGGGCCCTCCACAGGGAATTCCCTGTCCCTGCCAGTGGAGCAGGGATGTGTTGCAGTGCTGATGCCTGGCATGGTCAGGTCTTCAGTGAGGATGGCGGGTCCCCGTTGAGAAGATGGAGTCCTAGGAGATTGTCACCAGGGTGGGCAGAGCATCCTGGCATCCTTACTGGGCTGGGCTGAGGACCTCAGGAATGGTGTTGAGCACAGACCACAAGCGCTCCCTGGGGCTTGGATGGAGTCAGGCACATGGAGCTCCTGTGGTTGTAAGCACCAGTTTAGGCAACCAACATCCACAAACACCCACTACTAAGCGAGGAGGCGTGTTCTCTGTGTGTTTAGAGTGTATTAATGCCCACTCACCCTGCGTCTCACTTGTAAAGTTTTAGTTTTGCATGACGCGGTGCTCCTTTGCATGTTGATAGTGCTTTAAAACCAGTACCGAGGGTGTGCTGCATTAATTACAGGACTAACATTGAAATGTGTTTTAGAATTGTGGATTTAGTGGACTTGATGATAAAAATCATCAGTCTCTCACACTCATCTTCTCTTTCTTTGCATATTCATTGTAGAGGATGTCTTATATCTTAAAGGTAAGGGTAGATACATCTCTTTGGCGTGTTGTGGCACAGAACGCTTGTTCCTGTTCATGCTTCTTGTGCTTGCATGACCCTAATTTTGCCTTGTTGTATCAGTAAGTTATTGTCAGAGTCAGTAGCAACTGGCAAATATATTTTGAGAAAACTCTTAGAAAAGATTTAGTATTGTGGTACTTAAAGCTCTTGGCATGCCTCTTTTCCTGCTTTAAATCTTTACTGCATGTAACCTACTAATACACTAATTCTCTCCAAATCAGCAAGACTTTTAACTAAGTGAAGGAGAAAAAAACTTGTGTTTCTTACTCATGGAGTCATAGTAAACACTAACTTTGTATGTGTTTGTCTGTTCTCTGTGTATGTGTGTGTGTGGGATTTATACTCTCAAATTGTGGGCATTTAGAAGTGGAGCTATTTGCCAACTCTTTTATATCAGAAATGAAGTCAATGGAATAAACCACATTTTAGGGTTTTCTAGCACTGACCACAGAGTTGGTAAGCAGACTAAAAGTGCTATCAATGTATTTGAATTCTCTGGCTAAAGGATTTTAGAGAAGAGTTGAATTTATGAGAGGAGCCTGTCCTGGCCCAAACCTGCAGGTGCAATTCCCACTGCTGTTCCAGGGAGAAGTGGGTCACAACTGGCACATCTGAAGGGCAAAACCCATCATTTTCCCCAACTTTGTCATTGTCTGCTTTGTAGTTCTCTAACATGTTGTGTGTAGCATGGATAGCTGCACCCAGCTGTGCTGCTCCCCTGTCTCAGATGCCTTTGCTTCTGGTTAAACACAAGAGTTTATTTCTCTGTAGGATTCCAGCAAAAGTCCAAAAACAATGAAGAAGTTTCTTCCAAAAAGGAAAACTGAGAGAAAACCATCTGATGAAGAGTTTATTATTCGGAAAAGTAAGTGTTGTCCAGAGAAGCTGTGGCTGCCCCATCCCTGGAAGTGTTCAAGGCCAGGTTGGATGGGGCTTGGAGCAACCTGGTCTAGTGGAAAATGTCCCTGCCCATGGCAAGGATTGAGACTAGATGATCTTTAACCCCAACCATTCTGTGGTTCTATTTTTCTTTCATTCCTGGAGACTTCTGTGTTCTCAGTGATCTCCATGGGACATTGAGAACACACTTTCTTGCAGTGCAGGATGTGACAGGATGCTGTCACTATAAGCCTATGTGCTCCTGAACATGGGAGGCTTCTGGAAGTGCACTGGTCCTCAGCCTCTGACAGATCTTTCCTCCCCTCCCAATTATGACTGCCAGACATGCCACCACCCTCCTCGTGATTGCTAGCACAAGGTCATGGGTTGTGGTTGGTCTTATTCTGGGTATGAAGCCAAGGAACTACTTCCAAGTAGTTAAAAACTGCATTAAACTGCACATCAAGAGTCACCAAAATATGTCTGACAGCTGGGACAAATCCTTACCTGGCCATACCAGCAGGTCCTAGAACGGTTTCCATGGGGAATTAGGAAACAAAAAGGTCCCCATCCCAACAGGGGTGTTCACCTGCAAGGAGGGGTGTTCTGACAGCTCCCTAAAGCTCACTTGGGACACTCCTTGGGGGCTTTACACAAAAGGCTATAGTCACCCAGCCATGGTCAAGCTGCCATACACAGCTCCACAATTAACTCTCTCCCTTGAGAAGACGGCACTGAGCGGAGGCTGCAAATTAACATGTTTCCAAGTCCTGCTCTGGTGCTGCTGTACCAGACCCACCACACTAGAGCTTTGCCTGCCCATCTCCTGGTGCTGCCTGCACCCAAAGTAGGGCATCACCCCCTGAGTTTTGGCAAGATGAGCAACTAGAGATGAGTTTTCACACCATTTGGTCATGGCGCTTGATGCCACAAAGGCCAGAAAATGCAAAGGACCTCAAAAGGGATTGGACAAAGTCCCAGAGACAGTCAGCCAAACAAACAGCACAATCTCTTAAGGGGCTTGGGAGCAAAGGCTGCGAGAGACAAGGCCAGAGTACCTTGCTTTTTGTACCTGCTGTTGTTGTAATGTTTTATAGGTACTGCTGCGCTGGAGGAGGATGCTCAGATCCTGAAGGTGATCGAGGCATACTGTACTGGGGCAGGCTTCCAGCAAGCTCTCAGCTCAGGTGGGCACAGAACCACATTATTCAGCTCCTACTCTGCCCACAGTACTGATAACCCCTCTGGGAAAAAACAGATGTTGCATCATACAGCAACGAGACTCATGCTAGGAAACTGTGTAGTGTTCAATCTTCGAGATAAGGGAGCTTCATCTGCCTAGTGGTTTAGTTGCCATTGTTTTTCTTCTAAACACAGAATGAAGCAGGTAGGAGGGCAGATGACACACTGCTATTTCACCAGTGATTACCTGATGGTAATCTCAGGTTGCTTGTAGCTTTAGAAAGGAAGCATGAATATTATCTCTCAATCAGCTGTGTGTTTAAGAACAACCTGCTTCATAAGAACCTATCTAACATCTTCAACTCTGGAAATTAAACTATTTATCATTGCTGGTAAGATGTCAAATTAAATCACTGAACTGTCAAATAATGGTACAGAGAAAAAAGGGAGGCCATGGCTCTTCGGGGAGCTCTTAGTTGAATGGTTTCATTTATAAGTCATGATGTAACTTTAGATGCAATGAGTACTCTTGAAATTTTTCCACTTGCTGTTGTAGCTCTGGGTTAGTGGGATGTAGCTGACATCTCCAGCCTGCTCCAGGCTGATGGTGGAGCAGGAATAACGAGAGCTTCTCTCTGATGTAGCATGGGCACCAGGGAGGATTACCCCTTTTTCTGCCTGATGACTAATTCTTGTGCACAGGCTCCCGTAAAGACTCCATCCCCCAAGTCCTTCTTCCTGAGGAAGAGAAAATCATCATAGAGGAAACACGAAGCAATGGGCAGACGGTCACGGAGGAAAAGTAAGCGCAGCTGCTCTCCACTTGCAGATTGATCCCTGTGTCACTTTTTGGAAGGGCATTAAAAACCAATGCTCTCTCCTTCTGTGTCCCCACAGACGAGCAGGGCAGGTGTCATTGACTGCTGCCTTAGTTCTGGCAAAGAACCACCAGACAATTTCAACTGCTATTTTGTCCCTTTTAAGGGCAGAGCCTCCTTCCCAGCTGCCCTGATGTGGCTGTATCCCTCTGGGAGTCTGGATCCCCAGTTTATGGCTTATCCAGATGTAGGATAATGGGGTCAGCGAGGACAGAACCAAACAAGTGGCTCTTATTTTCTTATTTTTTAAACTACTGACATACTGGCCTGCTGCTGCCCCTCAGGAGCCTGCCTGGCACCTGCCTGTGAGTGCTCCCAGCCTGTACTGTAAATTCTGCGTCTGGGTGACTGTGTTGAGCCTCTTCCTTTCCAACCCAGTCAGTGTGTTCCTTTCATGTTTGATTTTTTGCAGCACAACCTCAAGGAATCAAGGCTGCCTTACAAAAGATGCTCAGGCATTTCTGCCTTTAAAGTCATTGTTATTTATTGCCATAGCATAAACAAGGAAGCCAAAGCTACAGACCTTTGCTGATAACTCAAAGCAAAAAAGGGTACTGAGGTTTGAGAAAAGAGCCCCGAGTTTTGGACCAGTGGCCTACAAATTCTTCTGGGCTTTGTTTCCAGAGTCCCCTCACAGGCGGCAGCCTGATGCTTGGGAAGCAGAATCTGGATGCAACTTCCCTGTCAGCACCTCCCATGCTGTCACTGTTTTCCTGCACACCAACTCTTATTCCTTTTTTTTCCAATTTTTTTTTTAGAAGCCTTGTTGACACAGTTTATGCACTGAAAGATGAAGTCAAAGAGCTGAAGCAGGTAATTTGGGTGGGATTGCTTGTGCTGGGAGTTGAGTGAAAGCCAACCAATCTGTGCTGGGTCATCTTCAGGTGGTCGGTGCCAGGAAAATTCTTGCTGATCCTGGTCCAATCTTGCAAATTCCTGAATGAGCATTAGTTTTCTTCTGGTTTACCTCCCTGAATCTCAGAATGATAGAATCTCTAAGTTTGGAAAAGACCTCTGAGATCATGGAGTCCAACTGTCAACCCAGCACCACCAGCATGTTCACTACTAAAGCCTGTCCTGGAGTGCCATACCCACACAATCTATGAACACTCCCAGGAATGGTGACTTCACTACTTTCCTGGGCAGACTGTTCAGTGTTTGACAACCCTTTCCTTGAAGAAACTTTTCCTAACATCCGACCTTCCCTGGTGCAGCTGGAGACCACTTCCTCTCATCCTACATGCTTGAGTGCCAGAGACAGCAAAAGGGAAGGAGTAGTTGGTCTTTGTGGTAATATGAAACTTTCCCCCCATTCCAAAAGCTCTTTCAACTTGACTGTTCATTTTATAGGGGTCTGCTGGGCACCAGTTCTTGTAGACTCAGAGGAAATATGTCCTCTTCCCTCCAGTCCCAAGTCTGGAGGTCGGAGAAAGCATCACAGGAGGACAGGGTTCTTCAACCCAAGCTAAAATTAGGTTTCCAGGAGGATGTTTCTGCCTGCCCAAAGTCAGGGAACTTCTGTGCAGGTCTGTGAGGTAGTAAGGGTCTGTTTGGATTACTTGTGGTCTGATCCACTTAGGTTCTACACCCTCATGAACGCCTATCAAATGTCCCTGTTGTTTCATCACCTCTGAGGCATCAGGCAGCAGATGCATGGAAGTACCTCACTGCATAAAGTGCACGGGCATTAACTGCATCTTTATTCCTTTGTTTTTCACCTTGCAGGAAAACAAAAGGATGAAACAGTGTTTGGAGGAAGAGCTTAAATCCAGGAAGGACTTGGAGAAACTGGTGAGAAGGCTGCTGAAGCAGACAGACGAGTGTGGCAGGGAGGACACTGGGCGCAAGTCATCCCTGATCGCCTGAATTCGTGGAGAAGCTGCTGGCAGTGGTGTGTGTGACCTCAGGTGTTTTTTTGGGCAGTGGAACTGGACCCTTTGCCTCTTCTTGCTCCTTATTTTGTTGGTTTGGGGTATTTTGTTACCAAAAAAAAAAAAAAAAAAAGTTATACAGAAAAAATACCGTTTTTCTTCCATCCAGTAAGGAAATAAAGCGGAAACAATCAGTCACAACTGAACCAGTAAGCAAGCGGTCCATGATTCACAATTCATCTGCAGCAACTAATACCTCATTGTACCTGCTACTGGGAGCAAATACAAACTCTGCTAGTGATTGCTGCTCACAAAGGCTTGGGCAGCAGTTTCCTAGAAGAAGCTTAAGCACTTTTTAATGCTTTCATTCTTTCCAAAAGCACCGGTACCTATTTATTGAATGAAAACATTATGAGGAGGCATTGAGCAGAAACCAAAAAAGCACCATGCTCCTCTTTTCAGATAATCACAACTGGGGAAGCTTTTCCCATCCATCTTCTTTTTCCCCATTAGTTGACTGTAGCGAACTAGAGCCCAGCAATACTGTGGTTCCTATGTGGCCTTGATACTGATTAAAATGTGCAATTAACATGAAGACATTTGAACTCCTTGGGGAAGCCAGATCTGGAGCACCTGTCAGAGCACATAGGAAGGTATTTTGCACAGTGCTGCCTCCTTACAGCTCGTGATTAGCACAACAGGCAACTGCTGTTCTGCCCCCCATCCCTTTTCTTATGCATGATGTAGAATTCCTACCCCCTGCTTTGTTTTCACATCGAGTGTCCAGGTATCCTAGGAGATTATAATTTTGCTGTGCTTCCTCTTGCAGGACATGCTTTTCTTTGTATGAAATGTAAACACTGCTTGACAACATAAAACAACCCCAAATGTGCTGGTCCCCTGCTCCCTTCTGCCCACGTTAGGCTCTTTATCACTCCTTCCCAAAGGCTGGGAATGTAGACAGTGGCCACTTCTCCCCACACTGCCCCAAAGGGGCTTTCTTCTAGGGAAAAGGAACTTTCTCTTGTGATAGGGAAGGTATTTATGCTTTGACAAGAGCTGGAATGCTCCTGGGGCAAGGATGTGCAGCACCCTCACAGATCCCTGCACAGCACCTTGACCACGGCACACAGGCAACATGCATATGTATCAGCTCTCCTTATCTTATTTGATATTGTAACCTAGTTTAGAACTGATGTTTTCCTTCCTTCCTTAACAGCATTATAAAAATAACCTTCTGTTAATGATGTCTTATTTATCTCACAGGGCAGCATGGTCCCAGGGTGTGCAGAAACACCACAGCTCATTACAGTCACACCATTAGGCTGGTTGTGAAGGACATAACAGAGGCAATAATTACAACTCCCTCCATGCCATTAAAATTTAGCCAGGACCTTGCAAATGGTGGTTTGGGAGATGTAGACTCCACAACATCTCAAGGAGTGTAATAAGAAACCCTCTTTAGCTGTTTTTAGGGCCAAACAGAGGTCTGGCTACATTTGCCATCCCCAGAGCATCCCAGCCAGATGGCAGCTCCCCACATCCCTGCCTGGGCACATGGTTGAGTGGTTTGGTCAGCAGTCAAGCCCTGCTGTGCTTGTGAGTCGTTTTCCAGGAGCCGGACTTCTGCTGCATGTACTGCTGCTCTGGGAGGCCAAGCCCAGACCCCTCGCTGCTGCCTGGCCTTGCTCCCTGGCCAAAGCTGGGCTGGGGACTAGGCTGCTGATGTGCAGAACAAACCAAGGGCCACTGACACTCCAGGGAGAGGGTAGAAATGTGTCCTTGCTGCCCCCAGGCTCAGTTGAAACCAATGCTGTGTACATATGCATGTTTGTGAGATGTAATGTGATGGAGGGCACACTGGGACTTTTTGGATCAAGCATTTGTCAAGAGCTAGAAGCCAAAAAAAGACAAGAAAATAAAAAGGAAAAGAAGCCATGCCAGATGGACAGCAATGTTTCCATATTTGTAAACTTTGTTTACAGTGCTTTGTAAATAGGTTCCAGTGAGTCTGTCTTTAGATGGATATTGTGTCAGCTGCCTTCCAGTGTATCTTTGTCAGGTAGGTTTATTTACTGTAACTACTTATGCAAGTTCAACTTTTCTAACATGTTTTTATTTTGAACAGTTTTTTAATTGACATTTTCAACAAATAAAGAAGGATAAAAGTCGCTTTTTAGCCCTTGGTGCTGCTTCCTGTGTTTCTGCCATGAAAGCAAAGCCAGTGCTTGCTCTGGGCATCACTGATTTGCTCAAAATGCCATGGCAGCAACATCCCTCTCTGATTTACTGGTGGGAATACTGGTGTGAAAGGTGGTGCTGGCAGTTTGGCTGTTGCTCACACTATCACCCAGACCTGCAGCAGGCCAAGGGCACCTGGTCCCAGGGCAGGAGATGCATTTCCATCCCTCAAGCCCCACATGCACTCTGTTCACAAGGATGCTTTATGGAGATTTGGCTGCTCTGCTGCACCAGGCAGTTGCTGTAGATAAGTGACTTCCTGCCTGCTTGAGATTTTATTTTTTTTAGTTAGTGTTTTTTCTGGCAATTAGGTGTGGTGACAGGATTTCCTTTGGTCTACCACCACTTGGACAAGACGTCTTTTGCAGGCTGGGGGTTTTTTAACTCTTTGGTAGAGACATGCCACAGTCTCAGCCCACAGCAGAAGCGGAGGATCGAGGGCAGCAGGGCTGGACCCTGCTCTCCCTCCACAAACACAGCACTCAGAGTGGGAAAAAGAACAAGAGAAAAAAGAAACACTAGCCTTGGGTGCATCGTGGAAAAACTGAAGTCCAAAACTGCCAGAGGGTAGGGTTAGATGGGATATTAAAAAGAAATTCTTCCCTGTGAGGTGGGGAGGCCNTATATAGTTGTGGTTTTTTTCAAAGTGAGCTCAGTGTGTCTTGAACCATGCAAACACCTCTCCCAGAAAATGTCCATGCTGCTGCTTGTTCCTGCCACTGCTCATCTGTGACCCCCTGTGCTGGTCCTGCTGATGTGCCCCACAAACTCATCACCCTCTCAACCCCTTATTAACTCAGAAAGAACAAAAATCAGTTTGGAAACAGTAAAATCCACAGCCTGAGGACTGGCACAGAGGCCTCACGTCAAGGGAAAAATCAGTGTATTGACGACCTTTAAACTTTCCATGGGGAGGGGAAACCGTGCCAGCTACGGCAACAGGCAGGGCTGGGGGAGAAGGACACAGCTGGATGGCAGAAATTGCATCTCATCCCCTCCCACATGCTACCTCACATCTGAATCCCACGGGCTATTTTTGGCAAGTCAAGAAACAGAGGCAAGGAACAAAAGCCCTGAGAAAGGCAGCGGTGTGGGCAGGGGCTGGGGTTGATCCGGCAACCCACAGGCAGGGGAGGTGACAGTTGGTATCTGCTGCCCTTGCTGCAGAATTTATGGACTTGTTTTATGACTGTTTTTCTCCTCTCCTCTTTAATTGTTTTCCCCAACCATGCAATTTGCAGCTCTTGGATCCCTGCTCCGTGATTTGGGCTGGGGATCACAGCCCAGCCCAAGGTCTCTGGCAGGTGCTCCTGGCCACTGAGGCTGGGGGCTGCAGGAGGCTTCAAGGTGTGCACAGATCACAGTTTCTCCTTGCCTCTGATGAGAAAGTTTTCCACTCCTGGAGGTTTTTGGCCACACACATGCTCCTCACAATTCTCTCCTCCCCATCCACTTGCTCCCAGTCTCTCCCCCTGTCTCAGACTATGCCAGTTTGCACCACCTTTGGTTTCTCCTGTAGCTTCCACCAACAGTCCCACCTTGACCGAGCACTTTCACGTCCCCTGTGGAGGTTTGTGGCTCTACAGGCAGGCCAGCAGTGCCTCCAGGAGCCCAGCCCAACGGCTGGCTGTGTTTCAGCAGCAGCAGGGATGTGGTTGGACCCACACCACTGTGGGGTACAGTGGGAGGCAGCAGCTGCCCAGCCCCACACGCAGCATGTGCAGCATCCATCCCTCTGCTCCAAAGCAGAGACATCCCTGCAGGCTCCATGACCTTAGGACAGGCAGGAATAATCCTCTTTCAGTCAGGTGTCTTAAATCCCCTTAAAACTAGTTCCCACCCCTCTGCTCCACAGCTGTGCTGGGGGCTTCAGCCTCCATGCCCCACTACCCTCCCAGGACAGGGCATCCCTTCTTCCTTCTCCTGTCAGAATGCCCCTAGTGCTGCCTGGCCCTGTCACCTCAACATGCCCCAAGGAGCATAGTGGAATGGCTGCCCCTGGAGGCTTCTGGGAGTGGCTGTCCCCAATGTGACCCCCAGTGCGACCCCCAGTGCCACCCCACTGCCCTCTTGGTCCCTAGACCCCAAGCAGGACCCTGTGAAATCTCAGTCTGGGGCTGGGAAGGGTGACCGTTGCTCAAAACATACAGAGCCACCTATGTCTTAACTCATAAATTGTATTAATTGTGGGGTGATCAGTGAAAGAAAACCCACACTGTGGAAGGGGGAACCATGAACACTGAATTGTGCTGCAAAACACAGCTAGAGCCATGCACAGTCCTCTGGCACACAGTCTCTCTGGTCACAAATATAAGATGGGTTTAGTTAAATAAACAGCCTTTATACAAGATGTCAGATGAGAGTGATCCATCCCCTGAGAAAGTTAGGCAGTTTTGGACAACAACCAAAAAATACTTATTATATTATAGTGGAACCAGACAGTCTCTGAGCTCTATTGACTTTGGAGGGGGCTGTGCTGGGCACCCAGCTCTGCAATGAGCTGTGCAAAGAATGCCCCTTCTGTCCCACCAGTGGTGGCATTTGGGCACTGTGTTAGGACGAGACCTGCAGCCTCCAGCACAACAAAGCCTAAAGACTGCCCAAATCTGTAAGCTCTTCCATTTGCAAACCTGTTGGCTTCCAGGATTATTTCCAAACTTTGGCACTCTAAGTGTGACCTGTTATAACCAAAAACCCCAGGCTTGTCACATGTGTCATCTTGAAATGCATTTTTAAAATGTTGCATCAACATCCTTGTGCCCTGATCACCTTCCCTGCAGGTCATGCTGGAGAATAGGGTTGGGAAGACCCTAGTGTGCAGTGTCACCCAGGTACCCCCTGCCCAAAAGGGGTCCTGCCCATCTGCATAGTCCTGCTCCCCTGGAGCTCCAGGAAAAGTACCACTGTGGACATGTTCTCACTGAGGACAGCCAGAAGATGCTCTGCACAAGTGCTTTGGAGGGAAGCAGGTGGGCCTGCCACCCCCATGCTTTTCTGATCCTCCTCCTTGGGTAGGAGGGGTCTCAGGAGAAGATGCAGGTCCAGTTTTGATGGTGGTGCCCAGTGCCCCTTCCACAGGGGAGTGAAACAGTCCACAGGCAAAGTTTCCTCTGCCTGCAGAGGTGGGAGGACATTCTGGTGAGCAGATTCAGGTCCCCAGGAGCAGACCACAACTGGTGCCCTACCCTCTCTCTATCTTGAAATCTTCCCTCAGCCACCAATCACCCCTCTGGTGTGGAGTGATTGTCACCAAGTATGAACCCAGCCAAGGCAGTGCCAGCCTGAGGAGGCTGGTTGAGTTTCACAGACAGGCCTGGATGGAAAAAAGGGGGTTCTCCAGATACAGCAGACAGTTGGGGTGGCAACATTGCCTCACCAGCAGCTACCATATAAAGACAGTGCTGGGCTTACTGATTCCTTTAGAGGAGATGTTCCTAAGCCTTTTTATGTTTTTCCGTTGATGTTTGTAAGCAGATTGGTGCTGGAGATATGCATGAACCCAGCTTGGCTGAAGTGCCCTGAGCCATCCTACGTTTCTAGGAAAGAAATGTTCATGGTAGAGTTTGGTAAACAATGCTCTTGTGACATAACAGGGACATCAACCCTGCCAGGAATGTGGGGTGTGGTGGACCCAGACACAAAACACCAGCGTAGTGCCAAATCACTGGCTGTGAAAGAAAAAAATCCAAGAGCAAACAAAAACAGCTTCAAACTTTGTTCCATTTGTGTTCTCAGGGCCCCTTGGCCCTCATTAATAAATAACAAAATATACAAATTAAGAAATAAGAAAACCAGAGAGGCAGAGGAACATAAATAAGGGAAACAGGGAAAGGCACTTTGCTCAAGAAAGTTGGGCTGGACTCCCGGCTCAGGACAGCCCTTTTCTCACTACAGCTTGAAGATGCCAAAGTACGTGTTGCCATGGGTGTACTTCACTTTTGTGGAGTCTGTCACATTGACAAAGACCATGTCATCTTCCCGAAGGTTGAAGACACCTCCCACCCGGATGGACTGGAGTTCACAGAGGGACTGCAAGGTGCTCTGTGTCTTTTGTCCCTTCAGCAAGAGCCGATCCTCCTCCTTGGGGATATGCAAATAAATATAGAGGGTGAAGGGTGCCAAAGACACTTCTGTGGTGCAGAAGCTGACTTGGGAGTAGATGTAGTAGAGCCCTGCTTCCTCCACCTTCAATTTTCCCTCCTTGTTGGATATCAAGCTGTTCGTGGGGCCATACATCGTCTCCTTCCACTCCAGCACTGTAGGGAGAGAGCATGGCAGGTGAGCTCGGAGAAGACTTCCAGTTTGGCAGGCTGATTTGGTGGGGACACCCTACAGACATCTGGCCTCAAAGCCTCTGTCTGTCTGTGAGGTGCAGTTAGCAGGATACCCAGCCCAGGACACCATTCCCAGCCCAGGGGAGCAGGGACCCCTTCCCCAAGGCCAGAGCAGGTTTAACCCATGTTGCTGATCACTGGCTTTGCCACCATTGAATTGGTACGTGAGTGGAAGAACCTTTAGTTTTCTTCATCCAGCCAAGTGGAAATGCACAGGGAGGAGGGTTAACCACAACAGACCAAACACCGTGTTACTTCCTTTTGCTGCCTCCATGGACTTCAGTGAGACACCCTCCAAGCCCTCAGAGCACTACCAAAATATGCTTCAACTCCATTCTTCAGAGCCTCCCATCCCAGTTTTTCCCAGCTGGGGGCTGCCTTTCCTCCAGAGTCCTTCCTCCACTTGGCCTCCGGAGATGGCGAGACTTTACCAAGGAAGTACAAAAATTAACATTGCACAATTGCTATCCCTGCCTGGGTGCAGAGCTGCAAGGGCTTTGCACAGTGACTGCTGCTTCCCACTGCCAGGACCATGGCCCACACAGAGCAGGTGCTGCCATGGATTCTGGAGCACTTTTGGTGTCATCAGAGTAGCTCACGTTGTTGGTGCAGATAAGCCAATACAGAGACCTGGAAGCCATGGCTGTAGGAGCTGAGTTCAGCTACGACCTCTGGAATTTGGACCTCCGCCCCACCTTTCCCAGCCTAGAGACACACCTCAAAAGCAGCCAGGGGGAGCAACTTGGCTCCAAGGGGAATAAGGGGTTCGTCTGTCCCAGCCCAGAGATAGCGTGCCATGGATAGTCCTGGGGGAGCCATGCAGCCCCTGGGCCATGACCAAGCATCCCACAGGGACATTTTCCCACATGGAGCTGAACTCCAGGCAACTGCTGCTCTCTGGACCCTGCTTTATAGGCTCAACAAGTGCTTGAGCAGGGAGTTCTAAAATGCAGTGAGTTTCTCACTTCTTTGATCTTATCTAACACTGAGCTTTCCACAGGTAGACTGAGCTCTGGGTGAAATGCTGCATCAGAGATGCAAAGAGAAGTTGCCAATTACTGTCAGTTACTCCAGAATAAAATCAGAAGTGCTCAGATTGTGAAATCCTCGCCAGATGGAGTGACTGACCGTGTAAGCTCATACTCACTTTGGTAATCCTTGCTGTTGTGGGAAGTCCTTCAGCTAAGGCTACGCTGGAGGACAGAGCAGCGAGAGCAGCCGTGGTCGATACAGTGGGATGCACAAACGCAAAAGGCCTCAGGTATATCTCTCAAACCTAATGTGGCCATGGCTGTGAATAATTGCCACTTGACTAAATCAGTTTGGGGCCATATATGTTGCGACTGTAAAGCCCTCAGCCAGTCCATATTGCTCTAGGACCACTGCGGGTGAGAAGAGGATTAAATCAGCAGACGCAAGCGTGAGCAGAGCCCTCCTGCAGCAGCCACCCCAGCAAGACATGGCCAGGAGAGCAAAAAGATCCATTCTAAGAATAAAAGAGAAGTGGGAGGTTGTTTTCCTTAAATACAAAGATAAAAAGTTTTCCACTCATAAAAAATCCTGGAAAGATTAAGCCCTTGTGGTACATTTCTAGGAAGGCACATATAAGGCTATTGAGGACAGTTGGGATGTGCAAACCCCTTGTGGCACAGGTGCAGGTGGCATTGTGACTACTGGGAGGTTTGCTGTGTTTTGGGGACATAGTTTCATGCTGGAGTTGTTCTGTCCCTGTCCCTGCCCTTAGAGAGCCACAGGGCAGGATTGGGAATGCACACTGCTATGTCCCGCTGGCTCCCCGCTCTTTGGTAGGACCAAGTGAGTCTGTCTTACCTGAGCCTGCCTTGTTGCTCTGCTGACCTGCCAGGTGAACTGCAATCGGCTCCCTCTTCTCTGCTGCAATTTAGATAGGACAGTGTTACTGATGCCTTGTTCCCCACTTTTTCCCCAGTTCTCCTCTGCAGGGACTGCAGCATCTCCTGCCCTTAGTGTTTCTCTACAGGCCAAGACACCATCTCCAAATTCCACCCCCAGCCCTGAATGAGGTAGGACATGGCCTTTAGTCAACAAAGACCTGAAGGTGCCTCCGAGGGGAAGCCTCTGATGGATAAAGCCTGCAGAAGAGATGGTGTCACCTTGCCCACTGTTGGAACAGGACGTGGATGTGCCCACATCTCACCTGCCACAGACGTTTCATTCTTGTGCATCAAATGAGGATGCTCATGGTGCTCAGGACCTGCAATGTAAAAAGGCCGCAGATTTGAGTTCTATTTCAACAACTTCAGATATTGTGGCACCCAGAACTGCCTGCCCTGGGGAGACAGCCATGCCCAGTGTCTCCCTCTGCCAGCCCATACTGAGCTCAGTCCTACCCCCATAGGGATGCTCCAAACCCCAACCCATCCCCTGCCTCCACACCATGCCCTGAGACACTCATAGGCTGTTGAAGTCCCTTCCCAGGCCAAGGAACTCCTCCTGCCCCTGCAAGCCATGAGTGCACTTGCTACACCAGGAAACTCACCTCTCTGCATTTCAAACTTGGGCTGCTCCTTGGGGGCTCCGTCCTGTAACAAGAGCAAAAATATATAATTTTTTTTCAAAATCAATGATTTTGAAAGTTTCTATATAAAAGATGCTCTGGTCACTGCTGGGGTTGGTGATATTTGGCTTCAACAGCCCTGTCAGCTCTTGACAGAGGGTACCTGAAACCAGAGAGCCCCTCTAGTACCTTTCCCAGCTTCACATACGACCATGGGCTGTTTGTAGCAGGGAATTTGTAAGGTTTATGATCTTAGGTTTTATTCAATTAAAATGATGGGTAAAGTTTATTGAAAACAGTAAGATTAACAAAAAACCAAAAAAAATAATCTCCTTTTCATGTGCGAGTCATGCTGCAAGTGCTGGCAAGGCACATGCTTGCCCTGCAGTGGGGGTTTTCAAGACTTGAGCACGGCCTACCTCAGACAATTTTTGGTGGTCTCTGTTGCAAACCTGAAGGTTTAGCTGAAACAGGTGTAGCTGAGACATTTGCTTTCATCAGGCAGTGACAATAAGGAAGAAATGTTCCTCTCCGTTCTACTCTGGCCAGCACAGCCACTCCTAAGCAGTGAATTCAGGGCTGAGCAGGATGAGAGCATCTCATCCCTGGCTGGGCATCCCTCAGCCACTCCAGGAGCACATTGAAACAAAAAATGGCTTTTCTGCACCCAAATGTGAGGAGCCACTGCTCCAAATAGAGATGCCATCCCTGAATCCATGTGATGGCATTTGCACAGCACCCTCATGCTCTTCCTCACTGGTTGCCAGGAGCTCTGTTTCATAGCCCAAGCCTGGCACTGTCATTGACACCTGGGCAAAGTGGGTGGAAAAGTGTTCCCAGTGGCAGGTGGCCACGAGCATCCTCACAGCCACCCAGCACAGGACAGAAGCAAGGTGCCAGACAGTGGAAAATCAATATTTTTCAGACCAGAATCAGGGAGCAGAGCCAAGGTGGCTGCAGCTCCATCCCTCCCACCACAAGCCCCAAACATACCATGGTATGTTGCAGCCAGATGTGCTCTGATCAAGAGCATTTTAGGAAAAGAATCAGTGAGATTTTTCAATGATATCAATATAGTGTAAAAAGAATACAGTACAATAAAGGGCATGTGCTACACAGTCCTAAAGTAAGGGGTACCCATGGTTTTAAAAAAAAGCTTGGGGTGAAGCTCTGTGTGTGACTGGGAGCCCCTCTTCCCCTTCAGCGGGATCTTTGGCCTCCCCAACAGCACGCACCTTGCACTGGATGTTCTGGAAGCCTTTTAAAATCTTTTCACAGTCCAATAATGTTGACTTCTGACCTTCTGCTGTCTGACATTTCTGTACTTTCTTCAGGAAGATGTAATCTTCATTTAAGCTCAATACCTCTTCCATCTGCCGACAAGGGAGAGAAGGGAGGGTCAATGGGATGTTAATAGGAAACCTGCAACAGCTAGCAGCAGAGCCATGCTGCATTCCTGCCAGCAATAAATCCAGCCTGGGAAGCTCAGGGTCAGATGTTCAGCACAGGGATAACCTGGGTAGACAAACTGTGAGTAGCAAGAGCTCCCACCAGACACCCAGCACAGCATCTGCACCCTCATCCACTGGGAATTGAACCCATGGAGCTCACCCTGACTGACAACACTAGGTGAGAGGAGGATTGCTCAGGAGCTATTTTCTATCACCTTGATAAATAATTTAGATGTCCATCTCTGACTTTTCCTAAAGGTACAGAAATCCTAGTGGGTGGCTCAGGGGCTCAGGGTTTGCAGCTCCTTCCCCAGTGGCCCCAGCAGGCAGCTGAGGGCTGCTCACTCAGCCCCTCACTGCCCTGCCCACACAGAGGAGCTTTAAATGTTTTCTGCTTGTTTATTGACCAAAAGTGTTGCCAACAAAACAAAGTGACATGTGGGTTGGGGCTGAATTGTGCCAAGACCTTCGGACAAAAAAAAAAATTCAGAAAGCTGATAAGAAAATAAGTAAATGCATCCAAATACTGATTTTTAAATTTAAACCTGACTGATTTTTTGTTGTTTTTTTTTTTTTTTCCTTGTAAAATCCTAACGTTCAGTTAAATGGTAATTAGAAGGTGCAGCTGGACGTGAGGACACACAGCCAGGTAGAGTGCTCAGCACAGGCAGCACTAGGATGTGGAGGGTCAGATTTGAAGCCCTGCCACAAGCTCTGAAGAAAACTGAAATCCTCTTGCCACCTGTGACTGCGTTTCAGCTGCCTCTGATCCTCTGCCATGTCCCCCTGCACTCACATTTCCCTCTGCCAGAGACCCTCTACACACTCCTTCACCACAGGCTGCAACCTCCATGCAGCAAAGTCCCCTTCCAACCCCCTGATATTAAAGCCCCCCTAGCTCAAGATTGCTCCCCACCATTGTAGACCAGGAACCACACACTTAAATTTCAATTTAAGTTGAGACAACACATTTAAAAATCAGTAACATCCACCTTATCACTGCATCTGGTCAGAAAAACTCATTCTGGGTTGTAGGAACATATTTCTTCAGCTGGCAGTCATTTCTGGCTTGGAGGAAAGTAGCTTTAGATTGGTGATTTTAGGCATCGTGCAGTGCAGCTGCAGTCATACTAACCTCAAAACCAGCTTTTCAGACTTTAACTTTTTGGTAAATGTTGTCCCAAGTAAGGGACAGGAGCTGTAGTACTGTGTACCTTCAAAAACTGAGAAAGTACTAAGGTCCAGTCTTTTCTTCCCGAAATTGAAAGACAGCATCTGAAGTGAGGTGTTGGTAAAATCACTGAAACATTTAAAAAAATTTCATTTCTGGACCTTTCATCCTCTCAGTTAGTGTCAGAGTGCTACTAAGTGCTACAAAATCAGAAAAACCACCACCAAGCCTAAAATAACCACTTGCATGTCTAAACCACACCCTCCTGTCCTCAGACTGGCCATCAGCGACCAGATATGCTCTTAATGTCTCTTCTCAATTGGTCATTCTCTTTTTGTTAGCACGGGGAACAGATCTCTCCTCCCGCATGCATCTCCATGGCAAATTAAAGCAGAAATGAGAACATGGGTGTGATAAATGATACTGCTGCCTCCATCCAGTGGTCAGCACCATCTTCCACCATGTTCATCCTCTTGGTGAGCAGATCTCACCAGAGCTGAAGTCAAACCATGCCAGCGATCCAGCAGAGACAGAGACAACCTTCTCTCTCCGCTTACCTTATCCATCTTCATGTGAAGATACAAACAGAAGAGCACGGTCCCAATGGTCTGCACTACAATAAATGCAGTGAGAAAGCCCATGAACATTTTCATGATGCCGGGAGATGGACTGCTGATGGGACGGGGTGCCTCAGGGCCATAGGGTTCATTCATCCTCCGTGCACGTTGCTGGGGCTCCTCCAAATGCACTGCTTGCAAGTAGCATGAGAACTGTTGTGCAAGCGCTTGCTGCTCAAGGGATACAGGGTACAGCAACCTACACTTCCTGGAAAAAGCTCTTCATAGTGGGTAGGTTTGTTCACCACCATCTCCCACAACAACAACAAGAAAGTTGCTTAGACTTTCTTCTCTGTTGCACTTCCATGCTTTTTCCTACTGTTCTACCAGAAACACAGAACGGTTCTTATTTTGCATATTCATATTTGCCCTCGAATCACTCCAAAATATTCTCTGGTGGGGCTTTTTTACTGCTGTGGATGAAAGTTTTGTGGCACATTGTCTTAAATGAAATGAAGACTGAATACAGGTACAGAGCTGCTGAGCAGTACTGTGGGCTGCCAGGGCCTGGGAAGGACTCAGAAAGTTGGTTGTTTCTCAAAAGGGGAAGAATGGCTTTTTGTTCTTCGTTTCCTCTAAGAGAAGTATGATTTCTGCAGTGAAGATGCCTGCTGAGGCAGGTGGGTTGTGCTGGTTTCTGCCTTCCCTTGTGCTCCTCATGGGTGATGTCTCTGCCTGGGTAGGCTGGATGATCTGGGAAAAAATACTGTCTGTACAGACACTGCAAACCTAGTGTGGACACAGCTTTCATGCTCCTCAGCAGACAGTGGGACTTTGGGCTTGGTGCTTGGCCATCAGTTTGGAGACACACGTTTTAAGCAGCTTTCATGACACCCTAGTGAGGGGCTCACCCTGTACCCAAGGGCACAAGCCATCTCAGACCTTGCCCCACTTATCCCTGTTACCTGTATCTATGTACCCAGGCATGAAAAGGGCTGTTGGGAACGCCAGATACTCCTGCCAGATTCTGACCTCCCAGCATCACTACTGTGCAACTTTGAGAAACCCATGTCCCCTCTGCACCCTGACCCCTCTTGAGCTGGCCACAGGGAGGTGAGGTCCTGCCTCCCAGCTCTTCAGGAATCTGACATTCATGAGTACATGTAACACCCCTAAAATAATATACCAGGGGGTTCTCATTGCTTGCAACAGGGGACAGACCTCTTTTTCTCCATGTAAAGAGAATAAATTTGGGGTTTTGTTGGGAAGCAGGGAAGGAGGGCTGCAAGGATATATTGAGGAGGGCTGGGGCGCTGTTTTGAAGGTATCATCCACCATCATGTAGAATTGTTTTGAAAGTGGCGTGTTAGAGGAGATGTTCTTATCAGATGTGCACACAGCCAATACAGGATTGGATCCTGCCGAGGCAGGGGGGTGCTGAGCAGGTGCTGGTCGCTAGCAGCCCCAGAAGAGGAGGGTACACAGTGCCTTTTGGGGCTTAGAGCATTGCAGGATGGAGTCCAGCATCTGCTTTTGCTATCTGCCCTCTCTCCCGCATCCTGCCCTGTGTGGTTAAGGTGCTGTGAGCTGCAAATGCAAATGCTGATTACAAAGCACAAACACCTCTGCAGCTGAATCAGGGTTTGACCTTAGCAGGTCACTGTGCTCCTAAATATAACATCCTAATCACAAGTGTGGGATGACTCCAGGGTCTTTGTGGTCAGCAACTGAGTAACAGGGCAGAGGACTGCTCAGGGCTGAGGCCCTGGCTGATGCTTTGGAGTCATGTAACCCTCCAGATTGCCAGGACTGTCACACCTCTGCCTTGAGGGGTAGGGATCATCCTTTGGGAAGAGGCTGCCAGCTCTGAGGTCAGCCCCCCTTCTGTCCTCTAGAGGAGAGAGTGGCTGTGGAGTCCCTGCCCCTGAGTGCCCGTACTCTGAGGGCTGCCCACACAACCTGACCATCCAAGGGCTGCCTTGCTGCTCAGCTCACCAGGGCTTTCCAGTCTCCTCAGGAGCATCCTCCTAGTGGCAGCAAGGTGACCCAAACAGTACCGGGGATACATTACTTGTGCCCTCACAGGGGGTCTCCTCAGCGTCACTGAGCTTTGGACCTTGTCCCTCGGGCTTGCAGCTCTGCTGTGCAGACGATCAAGCCCACACACAGCCTGGGGCCACTGCCAAGTGCCTGATTTTAATTCTTTTTGTCTTAAAATTGCCATAATCTTTGGAAAGGCCAAGCCTGGCCTCCTCTCAGGCATCTGGTCTGACATCGAGCTCCTGCACACTGTCTCTACCATGGCAAGTTTGCCACAGGCAAAAAGCCATTTGAAAATTCCCAAGAACACCCCAGACAGCTGAGGGCCAGGAAGCCACAGTGGGGAGGAGCACCAGCTCCCCAAAGTCCTCATGCTATGGCTTAGACCCATCACACTCACCAGCATTTTCCAGGGCTCTTCAGAGTTTCCTCTAAATTTAATACATCTGGGGGAAGTCATTACATGTGAAACTACATGACATGACAAGTCATCATTTTAATACTGTTCCTGAATGTGTTGGGACAGACGCAGCCAATAATGTGTGAAACCACAGCACTGAGAGTTGCAGGGAGCTTTTGCACAGCTATTCCTGAGCCCTGGCTTTCTCCAGCAGAAAAAACATTTCCAAAGACATTTCTGTATAGCCACCTGCTTCACTGAAATGAGAAGATCCTGTAGGAAATGCTGAAAAGCCCAAGTATGTCACTGGTCCCATTGCATGCACCTTGATGGGGAGGCTGGAGCCTTGAGTGGGCTGACAGGTTGGGTGAGGAGGATGGGGAAATGCTCCAGTTTTGGGTACCCAGCACAAAACATCACCAGTTGGCCAGCTCGTGCTGCAAACCAGGAAACTGGGTTGCTCCTTGGTGGCACCCTGATAGGAGAAACCAGGTGGAAAATATGACAGTGCGGATCCTGCCAGAGGTTCGTCAGTGGCAGTTCCTCTCCAGGAAACCATTGCTCCACACCAGCAATCCAGCCCTTCACTGCTGCAGCTGTTGGGGAACAACTCTCAGGAGCCATCCACCCTCCATCACCTGGTCCTGAGGCTCCTCTGCCTTGAGCTGGACCACCATGGCTGCTCTGCCAGGAGTGCTGGATCAGACAGGAGGTGCTGACCCAAGCCCTGCGGCAGGCAGAGCCCCAATGAGCTGTTCTGGCATCACTGATGTTCAGAGCCAGGCAACCCAGGAGGAAAGACCTGCTGCAGGGTGTGTGGGGTCTCTGGCCCCTTGGGACCTGCTCTGTTGCCACCTCACATAAATAGTAGGGATAGGGGGGATGCATATCCCTGACTGTTTGGCTGCTGTAGGAACATGGGGAAGTGTAGCAGAGCAGGGAACACCGTCTTGGGGAAAGTGGGGCATGATCCAGAGAGATGATGGGCAAGGAAGAAAGGACCCAACACCAGAAGGAAGAGTCTGCCTTCATGGGATAATCTCAGGGAAGATGAAGTCACATCTTCACCCAGTGATGAGCCCATCACCAAGAAACCAGCTGGGTTTTCTCCCACCAAACTCTCTGAACGTAACCATGCCCACCCACTTGTGAAGCCAAACTGGCACAGTTCCTTCAGCCAGATAACCCCTGGGTGAGACAATGGGAAAATGTGATCCATTGCTTGCATTCCTATTGCCCTAGTTGTGGTATTTCCACTGATCAGCTAATTGTCTCCATTTGTGCTCAGGGCTCTGAGTTTTGTTTACTGAGAAAATATCCGGTTGCCTGCCCCTGTGATCTGTCAAAGGCTGGGAGCATCTCTGAAGGCAGCAAGGTGAAAGCTGCTGAGAAGAGAGTGATTTTTTGGGGTTTTTTGGGTGCCTGCTGTGGTTTCTTGACTAGCTTTTTAAAATGTGCTGCTTGCCTCACATGCGCTTTACAATTAACAAAAGCCAGGTGTTGTGCAGTGCTAAGAACAATACACTCAAAAAGAAGATTTTATTCTGAGTCAGAAAAGGAGCTTGCCTGCAATGCTGTGAGAGGGATGCAGAAAGGAACCTACCAGAGAAACGTAAATTAAGTCCCTTCAGCCCAGGGCCAGGGGCAGAAGGGAAATTTGAACTTTTCTGCCATTTACTTTGTCACTTCTTTAGATTTTTCACTCTCCTGCATCCTCTGAGCTCTCATGTCTCCAAGACAACCCTGTCATCAGAGAGGAAGAGGGAACAGAAATAGCTAGAATACCGCAGAAAACATCACCGGCATCCGGAGAAGGAAAGGTTGCATTGCACTTTCTGTTAATTATCTACCTCAGTATGAATAAGAGAAAATTCTTGGAGTCCAGAGCAGCCAGAAGCAGTTTCAGGGAGAGACGAACGTGTCAACACTTGTGAAAGTCACATCCACCTGTGGAAGAGAAGAGCAGAGTATGCTGGTTGTAGCCACCATGGTGGCAATGGCTGACTGCAGCTCTGTTGCTTGCCATGGTCCTCAGCTACGGAGACACACATGTGGAGATCAGCAAAAGTTCCAAGCTCCAGCAGATGTGAACACAGGTGGTCCCAGCAGGTAGATCAGATCAGATGTACAGTGTCATCTCCATTGCCTTTTCCCTGCAGATGTGAGGGGACATCTGCCCCTCCAGACATCTTCTCTGCCACCCTCCAGAGCAGCAAAGAACAATAGAAAAAGAGCAGCAGGGGGTGGCACTGGGGTGCTGCTGTCCCTCTGAGCAACCATGTTCTAAGGGTCACTGTTCCCTGTGCCCCCTTCCCTCCTTATCCCCTCACTTCCCTGCCCTTCTGTACAACCCGTGGTTGCACCCTGAGCCAGCCTTTTCCCCAGGGGACTGAGGTGGGTGGAGAGCAGTGAACAGCAAAGAAACAAGCCCCAGTGACCCCACGGAGGATGGAGGGCCCCGAAGGGCATGTGGTTTTCATGCCACATTTGGGTGACAATGCCAGCCATGCTGTGCTGAGCCACAGAGAGCACCTGGCCTCGAAACTGCTGATGCTGAGCTTTGCTGAAGCTGCGAAACCACAAATGGCATTAGAAACTTCTTGCTGTGAAGGTTGCACCTACTTCTCCCAACTTCCTAAAAATAGAGTCCAGTGTGGGGAGGCCCACGGCCCCGGCCCCGCCAAACAAGCCCCTCTTGCCTGAGTCACGGCGGAAGGGAGCGCAACACCCCGTGCCTTCCCTCACTCTCGGTCAAGTGCCGAAAGTTGCTCTCCCTGCACCGGGTGCGGGGGCCTGCGCCCATCAAAAACGCAGTGAAACGCCCCGGCGAGGCTCTGCCCTTTCATATTGTGAAAGGAGAGGGGAGGAGTGGGGGAAAGCAAAACCCGGGGAGGCTGCAGGACTGCTGGTGCCAGCGCTGCCTCCCACGGCGCGGCGCGATGGGTGGGTGGGGAGGGTCCTAGCATCACCTTTGCATCTCTCCTTCCTCCCTGCCTGCCCCGTCGGGACAAAAGGGCAGTCGGGACTGCGTGTTCAGCATCCGTGTGGGACACAAAAACAAAACAAAAGCCTCGGGAGGAGAGGGAGGATGCTGCCGTTCCTCTCCTCGCTGTGGGGCTTAGCCCCTGGCAGCCGCCACTGCAACTGGCTCCAAGCACTGGCTAGGCTCCACAAACAAGCCTTGCCGCTTGTAGCCAGTGTAGTAGCCAGACTTGCCACAGCAGAGCCACCTCAGCTCCCACCACCCCACAAGGGTCCCTGGCCACTGGGTGGGACATGCCAATGGATCAAGGCATTGTGCCCCATGGACGGTTTTACGGCTCTTGACTGAAGTCCGGGAGGTGATACCATGTGCAGCGCTGGGATGGATGGGACCCCAAGGATTTCATGTGGGTTCTGTCCTGGGAGGTGGGTAAGACACAACCTGAATCAGCTGCCATTCTGCTCAACCTTTCTCTCCTTTCCCTCCCTCCATAGGTGGAGGTTTGCAGTGAGCCCTCACCATGGCTGAGTCCTGGGCTGGCCATGCCTGGTTATCCCACTGGGTCTGCACAGCAACACAACCTGCAGCAAATCATCTGGATCCTGATTGAAAATTATCAAGACATGAGCAATCTCCCAATGCAGATTTGGCAGCCATTAGGTCAATCTTTTGCCTGTTTCTTCTGCATTACACCACAATCCCCCTACCAAGACAACATTAATGCAAATTACTCATCTTTTCCCAAATTTTCACACACCTCCATATAACTAGGATCCCATTGGGGTAACACACAGCCCCAAGGTGAGCAAGAGAGAGTGACACTACTGTTAATGGCAGGAGATGAGCCAGGCAGGGTGAGCAGCCAAAGGGGTGAGGGGCAGACAAGGAGCACTGCTCTGGCCTGAGAGTTTAGGGGAGGAAATCCTCAGCCCCTACTTGGGACTAACCAACCCTACGGAGAAGGCAGCACCGGGGACAGCAGGAATCTGTGCTCAGGTGGAAATTCACATGCAGCCATCTCAGTCTGGGAGCCCAATCAAAACACTGCACGCATGGTCAGAGGCAGCAAAACCAATCTTGAATCCCTTGCAAAGCAATGCAGAGGCAAAGCAGTGCTGCCTTCCATGCATGTATAGACACTGCAGTGGTACCACACAGCCCTTTTGCCTTGGCACTGTAAGCCGGGGTGCTCTGAGCAGGTCATGTTGACATCACATGGAGCCCTTTCCCTGCATGCTGCCGCTCCTGTCACAGCTGCGGCACGATTTTGGGAATGCTCACCCCAGGTCCAGCCCCAGCTTGCTCCTTGACCAGGCTGAATACCTCCAGCACTGGGGCATCATCTTGGTAACAAATCCACCATAAAATCCCTGTGAACCTGTGAGAGGAACAGCACAGAGCAGAGAACAACTCTGCCATCTACTGATTCCTCTGGCTCCTCTCCCTGCCCCATCCATCCCTCCATCCCTGCCTCACACAGCCACCTGGAAAATTGTGGCTAAAAATGAAGGGTCTCCATGCTGGGATGTGATGCCACAGGAGATGCCAGAGAAGCCCTGCAGGCAAGCACACATCCTGCCTCACCTGCCCGGTGCCCCAGGGATGTGGTCACAGCTCAGGCTGCAGAGCAAAGGGCTTTGTGGGGAGAAGAGCAAAGTAAATCTGCAAAAGCTGCTGCTGACATAACGACGTTCTTTGTGCTCATGCCAGCAACAAGACGTGCTGAAAGAAAAGAGTAAGCCCAGTTTCCATAAAACACTGATGTTTCAGGAATTCCTCTGTCTGAAGAGACCTCAGGTGCAGGTTCCCTTTGCAAGGAAGCAGCACCTCATGATTGGTGAGTGTCTTGTCAAGGTTCACAATGGCTTTCCTCACAGTCCATGGGAGCACGGCTGGCTCAGCATGTGCTCAGCCCAAACACTGGCAGCCACAGCGGGGAAGAGCAGGTGACAGCCCCAGGCCAGCCTGGCAGCCCCAACACTATGACCAGAGGGGGTGCAAAGCCTGGGTTTGGGCTGAGCACTGACCTTGCTCAGCTGGTACTGCTGATGGTCAAAGGAATATAGACAACCCCCAGGCAGAAGTGGATGTCCTCCCTTTTGTAGGAACTCCTGACTGTGGGCTGAGTACAGACACCTGAGCAGCACAATCAGCTCTGTGTCACCTCAATAGTGAAATTAAAAGGAAACAAGACGTTAGAAACATCCCTGGTGCTATGAAAACCACCCTGCCTGTGTGGGCAGGTACCTCATGGACTAAATCTTGGACACTGGGGCAGCTCCCTCTTTCCAGCACTGCAAAGCAAGGGAGCTTTGGCTGGACAGATTTGGGAAGACTCCCAGCCATAAGGATAAGGACATCACTGGCAGCACAGTGTCAGCTTGTGCCTAAGTTCATGCCTAAGCAGCACAGAGGCAGCTGTGCATGATAAGCGTGAGTGTGGAAGCACCAGAAATTCATTTTCTCTTTTGTTTTCCTCTACAGCAGTGTCCTGGAGCTCCTGAGGTGCAGGAGCTCCAAGGCTGAAGCACCAGGGCCTCAGCCCCAAATTCCCACCTTCATGCCAAAGCTCCAAGAGTGTTCTGGAAAGGAAAATAATGGCAGTATGATGACAAATGCCAAGCTTGCATCTCTGGGTCTGGGGACTGCCTCTCCTTGTAGCACTCCGGGTATGCACCGGGTGGGGGATAGACACTCCCTGTGGCAGTGCTGCAGTGGGATGGTGTGACCAGAAGTACTGACATGAGAGCCTTTAAGATTCTAAACAGTAGTTTCTCTTTCTAAACAGTAAGAAAGCTGAACCCATGGTTGCTGTGTAGATGAGCTACCCACCAATACCTTATTTTCCCAAGGCAGATTATTTCCTTTTCAACACAGGTACCAGTGGCAAAAGGCTGGGCTGTGGCTTGAGCCCTCTTTCCTGCTGGCACACTCTTTCCGTCACAGCCAGAAAGACTTGTCATCAGGAATACCTGCTTTGAATTTTTTTTTTTTTTGGTCACTGCCCAAAGATCTGCAGGTCTCCAAACACCCTGGTTAGATGTCTGTGCTAAGCATCCTTTCTTGCAAAGGGTGCTGCACACTTGAAAATGAGCAATGAGGACAATAGGGGTGGTCACGCACGGCACCTGGTGATGGTACAGCATTGGATGTGCCAGTTCAGCATTCCCCTCTGCCCTTTTCAACCCAGAGGATACACATTTCCAAGACGTGGCTCCAGCCTGGGTGGATCACAGCCAGCAAGGCTCTGACATGCAAGCAGGACATCTCCAGGAGGAGGCTGCAGCCCCAACTCCTGCATCCTGCTGATGCTGGGAGCAAAGCCGCTACAGTTTCTAGGTACCAGTGGCTCTTACTGGCAAACACAGGGTGCTTCTCAGAGCTCACTGTCTATTTACAGAGGCTGAGAGACCTCAGCTCATCTCACATTTACCACAGGGGCCAGAGGTACATCCAGATAGAGCTCAGAGACCACCAGCCATTCTTGGATCCCCACGCCCGGCCTCTCTCCCACCATACTCAGGCTGTGACTAAAACCCCCCAAAACTGAGATGATTATCCAAATGCAGGTCCCCCAGGATGAAGCCACACCAGAAGAACAAGTTTCTCATGGAGAAGACTCCTGCAAACATATCTCATGCACAATAAATCGGACACAGAGCTACGTGCCTCATGGGTGGGTGCTAGTTATGGGTCTAGATCACCACATCAAATTGCTGGGCCACAGGATTTCAGCTTCTTTGCTGGTGCCCAGGCTCATCCAGAGTCCCCAGCAGCACATCCCCACATCCCCTTGGAACAGCCATACCCTTACTTTCACTGATGAGACCTCACCTGGGGACACACAGATGCTTTTCAGGACACACATTTTCTTTCCTGAGCAGCTCCCTATAAGCTGAGGCTGTTGGACATGTTTCTCCTCACTCGCTTGAATGAGTCACTAAACCCCAGAGGCTGTAATTCCCTTTTAGCAGAAAAGCAACCTTATTTCAAAGTGGAAAATCTTTGGCCTAAAACCCCCTGCACACCTGGAGGGAAGTATTACACAGAGGTGATGCAGTCAGAGAGGCTTGAATGCTGGAAGGGCCACTAGCTGCAAAACACAGTGAAAGGAAAACCCCAAACACCCTGTTCAAGGAAAACATTACTGGCACTGAGCCTAAGAACAGGGAAAAAAGGACCATTTCTCCCCAGTGTTCAAGGAGGGGAAGCTGAACATGTAACAATCACCATTTTGCTGAGCCACAAGAAAATCTACCCACGTAAGTGTTGTGTTGTCATCTCTATGACAGTAATTGGGGGAACCATACCGGAAACCAGGTTCAGTGGTTGGACAGAAAGGAAAGCAAACCTAGAGCACATCCCAATCTGTTCCCTCAGCATCAGCCTCCTTACATCCCCTTGCAGGTTATGACCCAGCCAGGATGTGCATCCTGTTTGCCTTTGGGATCTGGGCATTTAGATGGAGAGGTCTGGAAGGCAGGACACTCACTTTCTCTTGCCGCCTGTGTCTGATTGCTTATGATACCTTAGATAAGTCAGCTGGTCTCAATTTCATCACTGGTGAAATGAGGCTTCTCTGTTGCTGGCAAGGGTAAAGATCCAGAGATATAAACAGCCAAATTGATGCAGCATATATAGAAAAAAATCACTATGCCAGCTCTAATATGCAGAGCAATATAATCTGAGAGTGGATTGTATCTCAAAGTGAGGCTGAAGGATAAGCAAAATCCTTTTTTCTCGCAAGATGAGCCTGTTTTGGACATGATGGCAATTGCAGGGTGATATCCAAGCCCTTATGTCAAAGTTTTTTCATCTAACCTTCCTCCTCTGTCTTGTTGAGTCGCTGGGTGGGCAGCTGGCAGCCAAGGTCAACCCACCACAAGGTCCCAGTCCTCCTATGAGCTACTCTTGAGTTCCTACTCTGCAATGCAGCTCCTGAGGAACATCACTGCCCCTTCCTGGCTTCCTTACCCAGGAATTCACCCTAGTTTTCCAAGAACTGAGCTGAGTCATTACAGCTAATAATGATGTAGTGCAATGCTGAGTCTTAGTGATGCCACAGGCACACAGATGTGAAGCTCTGTTGCACTGACACATAATGCACTCCAAGTCTCTAAGTCACAGCCTGGATTTGCTGCAGAAAGGCAAATTTACCCCAAATTCCCTTCATAACAGCAGAGCATGCAGCCTCTGGGGTGGTTGTTGGGGTCTTTGAAGAGCAGACTCAGGCGGGGTTTTTCTAAGTTTTGCAGGGCAAGAAAATCAGTGGAGCTGAAAGTAGGTTCACACCACAATGCCCACCCATGCAAAACTATCATGAACCACAAAACCGGGTAATTACACAATCTCCTTCTATTGTTTACCAGGTTCATTTTCTGAGCACTGGCTGCTGTGTAAAGTAGCCTCAGAAGACTTTAGGTAGAAAGGACCTCTTGGTCTGCAATAGGCAGAAAATCCATTGAGCTTGTCCCAGAGGGTAGAAGCATATGATTCAGGTCTCTGGGAATGAGCCCCAGTTTTCAAATAATCCTGAAAGTGTTCTGTACAAACCCAGAGCTCTCACATCACCTTCCTTCACATACCTGAGATCACAGGGAGAAGATGCAAAGCAAGTTTTCCACCCTGCATGGTGAGGATGGATAGGCATCTCCTGGGAGAATAGAGCCTGAGGTTCAAGGTGCCAGGAAAGAACTATATGGAAAGGCCAGATCTGATTGACAGCAGACAATGGGCATCTTCAGATACAAACTATGTCCTTTTACTCCATTTCAGAAGCTGCCAAACATTGTCCCCACTGATATCCACACCAGGTTCTCCAGGTTCTCTTCGGTCAGGGCCAAAGGCACTATCACACAACAAAGATGTAGATAATCACTCCTTGCTCTAAGCAGGTTTACCAAAACCCTGAGATATCCCTCTCCAGACTTGGGAAGAAGCACAATTTACAATCTCTTTGCACAGGTGGGGACACGCCACAGGGTGGGGACCCTTCTTGCATGGCACAGGAGCAGCAACATTCCCTGGAAACCTCCACTGCCATGTCCTCTTCACAGCCTGTGGATAACCTGTGTTCATAGGATGGGGGAACTTCCTGATCCATCCCAGAATGAGGAGGAAATTTCTTCCCTAAGAGCCACCACTACAACCCTTTGCAGCATGGTGGCTCCTGCTGGGTGGCAAGGTGCCAGTGACTCATTCATAAAATTATGCCTCAGGTAGGAAAAAGGCCAGAGCTTTGCATGGGAAATTAAATGCTCTTGAAATTCCATAGCTGTCCTGGGGATATTAACTTACAAAATTAATGAGGATGGCTTGAGGGTTTCATGCGTCTGTCCAGTGTGCAGCCTCAGTGAGCACCAAACCCCAACACTCACAGCTCTGAGATGTGATTAAGGCCAAGGAAGCACTGACCAGACACAGTTCCTAAATTTCTCTGTCCCTGCAGGGTGTGGTGGTGGCAGGAGCTCTCCCCTGGATTGGCAGCACGTTGCCCAGTGGTTTTGGTCCACACACACAACATTAGAGGATGTGAGATGGGGTTGCCTGATGCTCAGCACACACCATCACATGCAGCAAGGGCTGGATTACGATTCCAGCCCAGCCCAGCCAGAGCTCAGGAGACAGCAGGTATAAAAGCCATTCTACATTAAGATCACAGCTGCAACACTGACCTCCAAGAGTAGCTGATAACCAAGGAAATTAAGGATCCACCTTGTCCTCATCAAAGTTTGTTTGTAACTTCCTACACTGGGGGTTGCATCCAGAGAGCTGCATTTAGGAGAGACCTGTGCTTCCTGCTGTCTGTCACAGCATCCTTGAGCTGGGAGCACCACAGTTTGGTCACACACTGCAACAGAAACACTTTTTTCTCCTTGCCTCACCTTGTCTGATCCTTGCTGAGCTGCTCTACAGCTTCCATTTCCTTAGCCTTGAGAATTCACTGGTTTCATTGATGCAGTGCAGTAATGTGGCACTTCTCCAAGCTAAACCTGATCGAAAGTTTGCTTCCCACACTACACTGTTGGACAGCAGCTCTGGGACACAGCATGGTTCCCTGGGAAGCAGTGGTTACTGTCGGAGCCTGGACCTTAGGAAGAAGATCCGGCTTGCCTGCAGTCTGTTACTGTCACCTTTTGAGGACTAAGACATACGCAAAGCACTGTGCCTGGAGCAGGCATGAACTTTGCATTATCTCTCTTCCACCAAGCACTGAAGGTGGCTTTACCAAGTATCTTCCTCTTTCATCAAAAGACAAAAAGGTAGTATTTGTCCTTGTCCTAAACCATTACTTATTCTTGTATTCTTGTATTCTTGTATTCTTGTATTCTTCTTATTCTTCTACTATTCTTACATTCTTAATCCTTATTACTTATTCTTTTGCTGTTTATACAGCCAATGTACTGTTCAAACACTATAGCAGGAGTGTGACAAATGTCAAAGTCCTTGCGTTCACTGAGCATCTTTTCATTCTGAACATCTACAGATGAGCCTTGTCCTGATGGAGCCTCTTGGAATTACCATGACAGCATCATTACATGGCATCTGTCACCCAGGAGCTGCACCATGTATCTTGCACAAGCCCCAGCAGCACCATGAGTGCATTCACAAACCAGAGGCAAACTTCATGGCACGTGTGCAAAGAAGTTGCAAATCCTCAGGCACACTGAGTGACAATTGCCAGGTGCTGGAATATGCAGAAGCAGCCAGATGTTTGGATTTGCTATTTTGACTGTTCTCACTGTCCTTCCATTGTAGTGGTGGAAGTAACACAAGGCAGGAAATAAGGAGAAAAACCCTGGAAAGCAAAGAGAGATGCAGCATTTGTTTGATCCAATGACACAGGGGACTATTGCACACATGTGAAAACCTGTTGCAGAAAAAATACATGTGCGATCATATGTAACAGCAACCTTCCTGACTGAGCCACACTGACACAGCTGGACTTCCCAAGTTAGGAGGAGCTGCTCCCCCTCTGACCCTGCCACCCACACACCAGCAGCACCCAAGCACAACACAGAAACCCAGCAACCCCTGGAGTATCACTGCAGAATGAACACACAGACCAATAGTATTATTTTTCCAAAGACATCAGCAAGGAATACATTAAATTTTTTGAAGAGAGATTTAGGGAGGTCCAAGCTCTGAAAACAAGCAAAAAATAATGGATAACGTTTATCCCTGGATATTAAGTTACACAGCAGCACTGAGCATTGAGGAAAAATGTAAGATCAGACTAATTTCGTACGTGGGCAGTAACAGTATCTTCTTTCATGCTCTAAAGACTACAGGGTCTCAGTATTTTTTCTGTATGCTAGATGAATGAAACAGAGCTACTTGACTTTAAAACCACCAAGGAATTAGACTGAAGTGGTTGAAGCTATTGCTTACAAAGGGCTCTTAGAGAAGCCCAGAAACAAACCAGATCTAAATGCAGGCTTGCAAGAAGGGCTCAGAGTTTCACATCCAATCACATTTGATCAGTGAAAATCCAAAAACTGGTTATTACCTGAATAATTTATCCAAACCTACTTCTGAATAATCATAAATCATCAAAGTAGCTGTCAGCCGAGACAGCCTCGAGAACACACATCGGGAGCCGATGTAACAGCTTAAAAAATCCTGCAAATGCTTAGAATGATTTGACTCACTTAATTGCTTAAATCAAGCCAAAATCCAATTTAATGACACCCTTATATACAAAGAATATGTCACCAAAAAACGCATCAACAGAAGTACATGTTTAACACAAAGAAGTAAAACTGGTTCTGTAGCAGATGCTCGTTTACATATGCATTGATTTAATTAGAGATTTCTCTCCCTCCTTTCAGGATTGCTAAAAAAGATGAACACAATCCCAGAACTGCACAAACTGAGCCAGAGAGACTAGAGACACTAATTTCTTCTTTTGGTTGTGCCTACAGACATGTGAAACATTCCTGCTCTTATTGACATAAACAAACTCAGAGGCATGGGAAGAATGGCCACAGCTGCAGTTCCTGGTGCTCTGCTGCATCTGAGGGAGCCTGTGTCTGCCTTCATAAGTAAAAAAGGCAGAATCAGGCCAGGAAATCCTGGGCTTTTCAGTCTGCATTAAAGCAGATCTCTGTGCCTGCTGCAGCTGCATGTATGAGAGACCAGGGGTGGATTTGCACAGAGGTATAAACCTGGCTCTGGGTTCTTGCGCCCCCAGTTTGTAAAACCACAGAAAGCATTTTTCCCAGGCAAGGAGGAGCAGCAGAGGAGGCTCTTATTTCCCTGAAACCCCTCCCTTCCCAAACTTTTTCACAGAGACAGGCAGCCGTTCTCATTAGTCACTGTTACACGGTTGTTTAGTGCCCTGCAGCCTGTCAGTGTGGGAAAACTGCCTGGAATCAGAGCAGCCTGGCAGCCTGCTGCAGCACCAGCACTCTGCCGGATGATTCCAGAGCTGCTTCCCAAACTGTCATTTGTCAACAGTATTTTCAGGCTGCTTGCCTGTGAAGCAAGAAAAAAAACAAGCCCCAAATAAACCCAACTGCTTTTTGGGATACCTCTACACAGCCTGTAAGCAGACAAGAGGTTTCTGTGCAGGCAGGGGGGTCCTTGCTTGTGCCTGTGCCAGGAGGATGCAGCCCAGAATGCCTGACTTGCTGTCTGCTCATGTCTGTGAGCTCCACTGTGACTTTGCCTCCTGATCTTCCCCATTGTCCCACCATCCCACAGGTGTTCTTGTGAGATGAGCTCCACAACAGCGTGTTTTGAAGGGCAGACCTAGAGGCCTCTTCATCGGACCCAGGTCATCCTCCAGCCCTGTCCTGACTCATGCCCTGTCAGCAGCTCAGCCCTGGCTTGGTGGGGAAGGAGCCCCACTGACCAACTCTGTTCAGTGTACCACCTTAGAGGTGATGCATGTGTATGTTATGCCTTAAACCCATCTAATAAACCGAATTCTCTGTAATATTTTATTTTTGCAGGGAGCAGTGGTGCAACCACGATCCTGCTCCTACATATTTGAACAAACCCAGAAAAACAGTCCCAATCATCCAGGGCAGGTGTTGGGCAATCGTTTCACGCTCTGTTTGCAAATGTAGAGGTCAGCAAGAGGGTGCTTAAATCCTGCATGGAGCAGTGTGGAAACAGGCCCAGCCGCTCCTGCCCCTGCTCTTTTACTCAGAGTAAATTGCTCGCCTTTGTGTTACACAGCAAACCTTGTTATTGGGCACCCACAAGCGGCACAGTCCTTAATGCTGTTTTTCTAGCAAACTCCCTTTGTCATTCTCAAGCAAAATAATGCCTGACTTTCCGTTCTTTGCACACTTACAGTCAGCAGTCATTAGTGCAACCATGGGAAGGGGCGGAAAAGAGTGTTTTCATGCTAATCTTTTCTTAAAATGTGGCACAAATCCGGCACCAACAAACAATGTTGGGTAGGTGGAACTGTGATAGCATCACATGCCTCAAATGTCGTGGTTATGTGACAGCTTGACTAAAGCCAGGAAGTTTTCCTTATAATCTACTTAGTCTACCTTAGAAAAGAGAAACCAAACAACTTTATGCATCAAAAAGTCCAGCTGGAGAACTTTTGTTATTGCCCATCATTTTTAATTAGCTGATGTGCTTTCCCCTGGAGTGGGCTGAGCGCAGTACCCAGACTACACACACTGTTCCTTGGCTGGGGAGCTGCACATGGCAACTTCTCTTATGTATAATTTATTCCCTTATGTATCATTTACCCAGCACATGCTTGAGACTTGATGATATTTGGGCAGTTCACATGAAGCCCATGAAGTGTGGGTGCTTCTCCACTGCTTTCCAGGCACAGGGTGACAGCGTGCAACAGACAGCTGGTGCATGATTATTTTAGGCTGTACTCAGTCACCAGAGATGCCCTTTGGGTGTTCAGTACATTCCATTTCCTTCCGTCCACCCAATTTGTTTTTCTGTTTGGCAGAGTGATCTAAAGTGACACCTCACTCTGGGAAAACACAGTATTGGAAGCTAATTGAGTGCTTTATAATTCTGAGCATAGAAACTTTTTATTTTTGTGGGGGGAAAAAGCTGTCATTTTATCCATATCTCACGTGGAAAGCAGGAGCTGTAAGACTGTTTATTCCAGAATGAAATGTTGCTTGATAATATTTTTATAAGCCTGTGCTGATTCCAGCATTAGCCTTTTGCAGAAAGAGAGATGGGGAAAACACAAATGTCCCTCCTCAGACACAAATCCAGACCTCGCAAATCCCAGGCTGGGGCTGTGGAAGGAGAGATGGGGTATAGAGGTGAGGATGAAGGTCAGGGAAGCAGCCACCTTTCTGAGGGCTTTGCTGTGCCCAACTTAACCCCCACCTAGAAACCAGGCTTGGGGACAGCATGAATCAGCAGTGAATTCCTGGCACTGGGCTCAGCCAGGTTCGTAGTGGCTCACAGGGTACCCTGGGCACTCCTGCTGGACCCCGTTTTGGGGAACACTGCATCTGAGTTGGCTCACACTGGCTCAGCCAGTGCTATTATGGTTCCAGTCACCTGAAAACATCCTCTGTGCTGTCCTGGAGAGCCCAGCTGCTGCCTGCCCACCTCTCAGCCACCTTTGCATCTCCTCAGTAAATAAACTGTGATCTGTAGGATGTGACCTACAGCAGCTGCTTGTGAAGCAATATTATCAGAGCAGTAACACACAGGCCTCTGACAGGGCCTGTAATACTGAAATCCCTCGCAGATACCAAGGCACCAAAACCACCAGTTTGCACCAGTTTTCTGCTGAAGTCCTCCAAGTGTAATGATATATGCTAGCTCAGAGGAGTACTAAACTCTCAGTGGGGCAGCAGCTAAGTGGAATAGAGCCCTGAGCGCAAAACATGCAGTGTTTTAAACCAGACACTGCATGAAAACAGAATACAGAACAAAGTGGCACAACAACATTTTTTCCCTGGACCAGGATTGTTGTGCTTGGTAAAGTCTGCCAGAAAAAGAGGACTAAAACCCACAAGACAGTCAAAAATTCCAGTGACGAGTGTTTACCAAAGGCTACATGCCACATGGGTACATGAGGTGTCCCTTGCTCACCTGGGATGGGACAAATCATAGACACACCTGAACAAAAAAGAAAGCAAATGAAAACTTGTGTTCCCTTCTTTGAAAGGCGTGAGCATTCCCACCTTTTTATTTATTTATTTTTTTTTTAATATGTATAACACTTTAGGTTTTTCTTTCATAGCAAAAGAATCTCTCTTGTTTGTCACTGCAGTCTGGGACTATTTTTAACACTACTAATGAGTGACTAAAGTGGGGTGGAGTAGCTAAGCCAGCTCACTGCTCCCAGCTACCCACAAGGTTTATCTGACCATCAGAGGAGGACCTGGACCAGGGCCAGCTCCTGTGAAGAGTCAGAGCAAGATGCCTGCGAAGTGTCTGTGTCCTGGGACGCACATGGTGGAAAATATGCACACCAGTTCCTGCAGGTGAGTTAAAAAAGGCCCAGACTCCACACAGGGCAGGCATGTCCAATGCTTGACATAAATCTCTGAGACTAATGCATCTCAGAGATGCATTAATCTCTGACCAGAGTTCATAGAGCATGTATTGGCATAGCATCTGCCCATCAGAAAAAGAAAAGGAGAAAAGCCATCTGTGCAAACAAGTTATTCCTGGACTAGAAGACACACAATTAAATGCAAGTAGTGGTTTCGCACAGGGTCAGTAAATTAATAGAAAATCATAAAATCATTAAGGTTGGAAAGATCCCCCAGATCATCAAGTCCAACCATTAACCCAGCATCACTGTGTTCACCATTAAACCACATCCCCACACTTTTTGAACACTTCCAGGGCTGTAACACCTGGCCCCTGCCCATCCTTCAGAATGGTCTCTGCAGAGGTCCATTAGCATTCAGGGAGTCAGAAGCTGTTGAAAGGGGAACATCCAGCATTCCTTCTCCCATCACCTCCAGGACTGCTGCATTCAAAGGACGGACTGAAAATAACTGTGGGAAGTACCAGATGGCAGCTGCTGGATGCAGCATCCCAGCTGCCAAGTCCTTCCCATCAAGGAAAGTACACAGTGAATGGGAATGAAGACAAAGTCACTGGAGCATGACAGCAGCAGGACAGCACAGGAACACAGCAACAGCCTGGGCTGGAGAGCAAGAAACACTCCACTCTGTACAAACAATATTCTAGAGGAGCATATATGTGTATCTATATTGTTCTAATCTATACATGTATAAATAAAAACCTACCTCATGTAGAGAACTGCTGTGAAATGTTCAAAACTCTGTTATACTAAATCATTAGAGGCAAATTGGAGCGATGGGTTAAATATGTTTATTGCAGAAGAGCAGTGAGATGCCATAAACCCAGGCACACTCTGGTGCACGATGCTGTGGTGGTGTAAGACAAAATGCCAGAGTAGCAGAGCCTTTGTGCTGCAGCCTTATATTCCATCCTCATCCCTCTAAAAGCCAGGGAAGAGAGCAAGCACCTGTGTGCCTGGTGTGGAGGCTGCACTGGCAAGGCATCCAGGGACCTTTGGGCTACTTGGACACTTGTTCCCTTTCCCCAGGTCTACCAGACAGCTGGACAATGAGGACAGAAACCTTGCAGCAATGGCTCACAGTGTTAACCCTGTCAAGGCAGATGCCTCATGTTCTTCCAATAAGGGACATGCATTTAAAAACAATGTTTTTTTTCCACGCACACTGTCCAACCCCACTTGGCTGATTCACCAGAACCAAAGACTTTATAAGTCATCTTGAATATTCCCAGCTGTAACATGCCCAGAACCAAATTGTTCAAGGAAGCACTACATTTAAGAGTATTTAAATAGACTGTCTTCTCAGACCTTGCAGAGAAATTATAAAAGCATTTTCCTTTGGAAGGAATGGAAGAGGAAGAAAAAAAAATGTCAATATTTTGAAGCAATAGAATTCTAATTCACTCAAATTATAGCACATGCCAGTAAGACAGATGTACAGAGTACAGCTTGGAAATCTTGGCTTTGGCCCATAGAGGAAGTCAGATTATATTACCACGTAGCCTTAAAAAGCAGGGAATTAAGTAATTTGGGATAACAAAGGAAAACTACTTGGAGAAGTATTCTTAACCTTAAAAGAGAAGAAAGGGATTTTTGTAGAAATATTAAAAAGGAGTGGGATTTTTTTTTTCAGTGCTCATCTATACAGAGACAGGATGTTGGTGTACCTTTTATTAATTTAGTTAAAAACAGTTCCCCTTGTGATCTCAGATTGATCTAGAGCATGTAACTGCTAGAGCAAACTTGTGAAATAAAAAAAAAATCTTTTAAAATCTATGTTTGTAAATTAGTACCATAAACACCTGATGTTGGTAAACTCATATGATTTATAAAATGACATGAGGTGTTGTAACTGGAGCAGTGGCAGCAGAGCTATCTGGTGCAACAGTCCAAACACTTATACCAGCTCAGGATTTCTTCTACAAAATCACAAGCTCTGCGATCTCAGAGGTCAAACTGCCTTAAGCAACTGCATAGAGCTGTCAGAAAAAGCTAATCATGCTCCATTATATTATATTAATGTATAACCAAAGGAGAAGGAAAAAACAAACCCACAGAGTTCATTTAGAAAAATAATCTTTTACACCTGCAGAGAAGCTGGTAAAATAGAACAGTCCTACCTACAGCTTTTTGCTGAATGGTATTTTAATTACACCCAATGAGAATCCAGGTTTCCTCTCAGAGCTACTGTGAATTCACTGCATTCTAGAGGATGATTATACATTAGTGAGAGGGCAAAACTGAGCCTTCAGGCAAAAGCATATTATATAACTTCTAAAGAGTATCCCTGGGAATTGCAAGTATGGTTACAAATTGCTGTACTTTCAAAACATAAATACAATAATATGCTTTGCTGGCCTGTGGTTGAAGTCTCTTGCAAGTGGCCTAAGATTATTTTAAACAATATGGAGATACCAAATCAAGCTAAGAAGCTGCAGCATTGAATTTATGCTAACTGCATCCCTGCATTTATCAGTTATCAGCTGCATTGATAAGAATCGTGCTTCTTATCAGGAGATGGTAAATGAATAAACACAGAAAGTTTAAAAAGTGCAGGAGTTCTTTGAAGAGCGCTACATGAAAAGCCTTAAATAGACAATATATCACCACAACAAACATACTGTCAGGTTAATACAACAAACATTAGAAATTATTTACTGTATAGAAAAGGATTATTTTGTCATTCCCCAAACAGTAAATACTACATGTATTCTTCAAGCTGAGAGAAAAAACACAGGATAGCTGCAGTTCATTTCTTCTTGATTCACAGTTGCAAACAATAAAAGTTCACAGAAATAACTTTCTCTTTCAGAACAAAGTAGAAACATCCAGTTGCTAGAAGTACAAATCTTGTCTTCTGTCATGAATCTGAATACCTGAAAGACACAGCAGCATCAGGACAGTCAAACAGCACAGTCCTCACAATCTCTTAAGATGTTGTACAAACAAAATTGCACCTTTGGGTCTGGTGCAAAAGAGCCCTTACTAGAATAACCAGAATGACTCATTCAAAGTATCCCCAAAACCATAGCACATCAAAGAACCAACATGGGGTATGACCAGTCTCAAGAGACCAACAAAAATATGGAAGCCTGAATGCTTTGGAAACAATTTCTTAGAACAACTCACTCAGCAGTAGGGTGGATTTGCTGGTGCAACCTGCAGCAGTGTTACTACATGGGTGCCTTGAGGTACAATGCAAGGGCTATTCTATCTTTCTGGGATCTGAAACTTGGACAGTGAGTCCAAAACAGGCATTGTGAAATGGCAGCCTGATGGTATAAACACAAAAACTAAGGCAGATGGTGTTAAAAAAATAATGTATCTCATTTTATTATAATGTTTTTCTTCTTCTTTGTAATGTAGTTATGAGAGGTGGTGGTTCTATCTGGGGGAAAAAACCAAGCTTTTGAAATACAGTCTGGAAGCACACAAGGAAGCATCTTTAATTCTGCATGCATAAGCAAGGCTGCTGTCTGATTTGTTCCAAACCTGCTGGTTTCTTTACTCACCTGCAGTGGCATGACTTACACTGGGATTTTCTGAGCCTTGGTAAGAGCTTGCTTTCCTCTCTTAAAAAAAAATTTAAAATACAGGGTATGAGCAGAGATTCAGCACAGAGCTAAGAGTTGACAGTAGTTACTAAAGAAACCTCGTGCTTTTGCAGCCCAGCCTATAGCACAGGTGCTGAGGAGCTCTGTGCTGTCTGGCACAGCAACATACACTTCCAGAAATGTAAATATCAGCTGTTCTTAAACATGACACAGAGCAAGGAGAAGTATATTTAACAGACAGAGCCAGGAAACAGGGACTCCTACAGCCAAGCTAAATGCACACATCCTAGGGATTTGCCAAAGACTCCCTGTGAACATGGACCAGCCATTTCTTATCGAATCTTGCTGGGTTGGTTGATAATCGCAAGGATGGTGTTACACGTGTGGTATTTAGAGGCTCCCGAATATTCAGAAAGGCCCTGTATACATCCTGAAAGCAAAGACTTTAATGGTAATGACTGGGGAATACTGAGCTGTTCAACTCCGTTTTCAATTTTTTCCTCACTCATTTTCTTTCTGAATTTTTGGGGAAAAAAGTCCACTGTTGTTAGCAGTGTTTCCCTGTTTTCAACACAAGACTAATTTCATGAAATATCTCTTTTTCTTAAGGAGTTGGTTCCTGGGGCTCCCAAGCCTTGATAGGCTTGCATTGCCCCCTTGGGGGAAGAGGGCACTTGACCTTGTTCTTAAACGAAATCCCAGTTCAGACAGCATCTTTAAAGTAATTAAACTCTCATTCAGTATCTCTACGAATTCTAGGGTGAGTGCCTGTGCAACACACACACAAAACCTCTGCTCATATACCATGAGCAGAAAGTTTGCATTCCAGCTGAAGATACAGACACTCTCCCTTTACCATGCACAGACACAGACAGGCATTAGACATTCTAGCAGCAATAAGTTAACAAAACACCTACAGTCAGGGTCCTCATAACAACATAGCTCTGTTGTATCCTCAGAAGAGGAACTGTAGATAAAATCCTGTTTGTATCTGCAGGCGGTGTTTAGCCCACATTCTGCCAAATTCCTGCTGATGCAGTTTCGAAATTTGGTAATCAGAAGGTATTTCACAGCTGCTTATTTTTCAAAACCTAAGCCTCAGGATTGCTTCTTCACATGCCTGATCTTTTTTGTTTAGAAGCACCAGGTAGGACGCGCTGTATTTTTCCAGCAGACTCCCTACACAATTTCACAACCCTTTTTCTTGGAGACCAGTGTCAAGCTGCCTGACTGGGGAACGCCTAGGAACAGCAAGGCAGATGTACCCCAACAGGCATCAGCGCTTTGGCCAGGAAGCCTGACCCCAGAGAGCTTCTCAAAGGTAGAATTACTCACAAGGGAGCAATTTCATCCAGCAGATCTAGACACTGTGGGGACATAAATGAACTTCAGGCATCTTTCTGCCATGTGCTGGTAGTACCTAGGATTGGGATTCCTAGTAATTGTGGATAATAAACAAGCAACAATCATCACTCTGTGAATTGCATCAGCTCTGAGAAATCTGCAGGGAGCAGACACAGCCTTTGGCAGGCAGGGCAGCAGTGCCTCATGGCAGGGAGCTCTTAGCCAGGACACAAGGCAAGCTTGGTCCACCAGCCCCTCTAGCTTCATCATTCCAGCTACAGACAGACTGGGAGGGAAAAAAAAAACCCTGGCCATGCGGGTAAGGGCGGCACTTTCCCATCCTGTATTCAGAACATAATTAACAGCCTGCACAGTGAGAAAGGCTGCTCATGGATCTTTCCTGACCACCCTTTCCGGTCGCAATGAGGGAGCATGTGGTACACACCACACCTAATACCCATGGGTATTAGAGATCATGATAGCACTATGAATAATGCTTATATTCACCTAAAATGTCTCCCCCATGTAAGCCAGAAGGTAAAATATTGTGTGAGTAGGCAATGCACCTTTTTTGATTAACCCATTCTATATGGCTAATCGATCCCAAGTACCATAGTACATATCAGGGTTATCTACTGTAAAAGACTTCTGTGAGTTTGCCTGAAGTTCATCCAGCTTGAGAAGCTTAGGAACAGACTGTATTATTCTGTCACTTTACATCAGATGCCATCAAAGAATAAAGTGATAGTAAGTTATTTTCTTACCTCCCCCAGGAGTTGAACTTTGACTGATATTTTGTAACCTGGGAAGTCCGGTCAAACAAGCAGAACTTGAGTGTTGCTTCATGGTGCATTCTTGCATGGAAGTTAAGCATCTTTCCTGCTGCAGAAGGCCAAGAAGAGAACTGTATTTCCTGTCAGAGATTGGCTCATCGGCCGCATGCAGGTCAGGGAGGGTGTGAGGATACACTGAACTGGTGACACTGGGAGTTCCAATTGGAGGGAAGGGCCATAAATCTGCAGGTTGAGCTGGATGACTCCGCAGAGATGATGGCTGGCACTGGCCTACCACACCAGCAGCAGAAAAATTCAGAGCAGAATTTGCCATGCTTGTTGCAGAAGATGACGGATATGGTTTGTAGCAATGTGAAGAGAAATTCCACTGATGGGGAGACATGCTGTCTACTTAAAAAGAGAAAAAAAGCATCTGAAGTCTCATCAATTCTTACTTTTTTCCCAAGGCTAATTCCAGTGGACTCCTGAGGGAATGCTACCAGATTGCATATTCATTTTTACAGAAATATATAATCACTTTAGTGCTGCTTATCTTAAGCATCAGTCACAAATTCATACTAAAAGCAGATAAACCACCACCATCAATGTTTCTACTAAGTATTAAATGTGTACTACACAACCACCAACTTTGGCAGGTTTTTGACAGCTGCAAGCTTAGACAAATATATTTTTGTGAAGATGACAACTTAAGTCATAATGCTTTAGTCATAATGAAAAGTCTTTTTCAACATGTTATTGCATCCAGCAGTGATGGATACACTTGGCTGGAAAATGATGACCTAGTCCTGCCAACAGGCCCATGGAAAGCTTGGGAATCACTCCAGCAATCACAGGGATTCACCCAGGAAGTCCCAGCTACATAACCTAGGGCTTTACAAGTATGATTTTCTTGCTTTCTGTTTGCACACAATTCAAAATTTAAGCTCAGTGGATCTTAAATTCCTTAGTGAAAGCCAGTCACCCCCATCCAACACCAGGCTCATATATGGAAAGGAGCTCACCGTTTTTCAGGACAACAGTCTCACCCCTGTGCTTTGTGCTCAGATCTTCGGGGTTCTTGGCATTGCTGAGAGCTCTAGAAAAATGTTCATCTACCATGCTGTTAATGTCCCCTTGGAAATAGGTGAAAACCACGCTCTGAGATCCCCATTCTGTTTTCACAGGCTCTTTGCTTTTACTCAGCTTTGGGGAGAGCTTCCTTGTTTCTTCCATTTTCGGTGACCAACAGTCCCTGCAAAAAAAAAAAAACCCCAAAAAACGAAAACCAAAAAAACCAGACAGGTCAAAGAGACAATATTCAGCTTCAAGTGCCCAGTGAGTGGTGAGCCCAGCTTCCTCCCAAAAATGGTAGGGGCCAGAAGAACACTTACTAGTAGGATTAGATTCTCTGTGTTTCTGCTTGTTCCATGCACCTCTTCTTTACTGATTTCCTTATGAGATACTTCTAAAATGAAATACTTGGGCAGAATGGGCACATCTCTCCACCAGCTGTCATTTCTCACCCTGACTTTATAAGTCTGGGCTTAGAACCTTGTACTGTACAAATGTGCCCTCAGGATAGAACTGTGCTGGAAGAACTGAAACTCCCAAAAAAATAATTCAGAGGTGGCACTATCCCTGAATGAAGTTCAGGGTGAACTTACCAAAATGCTTTGTCCAATTTTCGTTTTTGTATTGTTCAAAAAACATAATAATAGAGTGAAAAAAACCCAAAAAACCAAAACAAGACCAGAAAAACTCCCAAAGCCCACTATACTACATTAGAACTGAAAATAATAATTTTAGATAAGGTAAAGTCTGAAGTACCTTGATCACTGTCAGCACAGATTTCCAAAACGAAAGGATTTCCAAGAGTAGTTAGTTGCTTAACCTGTTAGAAAAAGACATTCAGATTAAATTATTGGAAATTCAAATCATGGCAAATTCAAGTTAAAAAAAAACCAAAAACAAACAACAAAAGGAATAACTTTTTCTTCTTTGAAACAACTTGGTAGGAACATGGTGGGTCTGCCAAATGCTTAAAACTTTGGAGCAAGACAGCTAAAACACACACTCTGGGCTGACCAGAATTTACAGGTTTAAGGCAGGAACTACACTAAAATAGTTTGCAGGAAGTCAACAGAAGACTATAAGATTCCTTTTGTTCTGTTTAAAAAACTCTGCTGCCAGATACGATAAGAGTAGGACAAGGAATGTCACTGCTTGCCCCAGAGAAGCATAGTTTTCATGCATTTATGCAGTTTCCGGCTGCAAAAGAGCAAGTTCGCAGCCAGAGCTCACAAGTCTGGCTCTAATCAAAATCATATTTAGCAAGGCTCAGGCTACAAGTGCAGTGAAGTGCCTGCTGTTTCTATTAAACTTTCCTGTCTCCCTGTCAGCTCACGACACTGCATAGCATAATTGATTTACCTCGGTAGCAAAAGGAAGGCTGTTATTTTTCAGACATCAGGGAAACCTTTGGCCAATAGCCAGCTGTACCGCACAAAACCTCATAAATCATTAGATACGCATTTCCATCCAACTAACCCTGCAATACAAAGCACTGCTTAACCTAGTTCAACACATTTATCTGATTTCTTTCCTAGTCATAAATCCCCCAATCCTCAGAAGCTTTCCAATAAGCATTGCACTCATCAGTGCCTCAAAGGATACTCTGAAGTGCCTGTGAAGACTGCCTTCAAATGGTTTCTCAGAATTTTCTTACAAATGAAAAAAAACTGTTCAGGCTGCAAAACAAGTATCCAGATATTAAGAAATATGAGGATTAAGTTTATCAAGCTTTATTTAAGTTTATCATCTATCCCCATTTTAATGCTTAAGCCTTCACCTACAATCTTCTTGTCCAGGTTTATTGCTTGCTTCCATGCCTAGTTTTGCTTGTTACCTCCATCTCCCTCCATCATGTGCTCTGTTCAGTTCTCCCTACTTCATGGTCACTTGCTCAGCCAGCCCTAATCTCCTGTCACCAAGAGTCACTCCTGCCAACTCATGTCCAAACTCAAGAGGCCCTTAGTCCTTATCTTAGGATTTCTATTGCTTTGCCCCAGTTCCATCCTCCTAGATTCACCTAAACACAGCAGTGGGAACAGGACTGCAAGGCCACACTAACAGTCATCTGATACAGAAGACAATCTCACAACTTTAAAACTGACCCAGCCTTCCCAGACACAGAAAACTTGAAACCAAAAAACACTTCTTCCCAATCTGCAGCCACCTTTCCAAGGCCCATGAGGGGAAGCAGGAATCAGCCACACAACTGGAAGGACTTCGAGCACAGGAAGAGACTGGTTTTTCCCAGTCTTGTTTTAGATAGCATCCTGCTGTTTTGGTTAAGGAACTTTATGGTTGCTCAGCTGGGGGCCAACACTTGCCCTTGAAAATTCCAGCCCAGGGAATGAAAGGTTGACAAAGACATGAGCAACCAGATGGCCTGAGAAAGGACAAGGAGTCATCTTGACAGCAAGAAGCAAAGCATCTCTTGCTACTCTGCTCAAGCACTACACATCATTAGACCATTTAGAAAGCATTAGCACTGGCCCAGAGGATTACTTTTCCTGTTCTTCACTCAGTACAAGCCATTGTGCCTTTGTACCACTTTATTTACATGCTTAACTGGCTCCTGACATTAATTCTGGGCTCCCTTAGCATAGTTTATTCACGTGCAGCAGCTTGTGTGATTGCGACCAAACACAATGCTGGAAAAATAATATATTTTAAAGAAAAAAAGGCCCTCTATCTCTTCCACTGTTTCCCTTAAAAGCCTCTTGTGCTTTCCAACAAGTAGCCAAAAGAAGGCTGGGTATAACCTAAGTTACATCTCAGTCCTCTCAGTGATCATACGGACATAAGGATTTTAAATGTCCCAGGAAACAGGACCTAAATTTGAAGCACTGTAGTCTTCGTTACTTGAATTTCCTATTATTCCATCATCCAGCACAAAGTCTGCAAAAGGCAGAAATACTTCCAACTTGTGTCTGCCACAAAGCATTGTCAAAATAGAGTAGAAGCGGAGGTTAGGATGAAATGGACTCTGCTCATATCACACTACTCTCAGAATGGGTTAATGATGGCAAAACAGTGCAAGTATTTGTCCAAGTTATTTCTCCTTCAGGTGGGCAAGGACCCATGGTCAACACAGGCTTAAGAGTGGCAGCTGTTGACTGCTCACCACAAGAGATAATACTTTACAATGTTTTTCACATTTCCCACCCTTGCCAGCAGTATTGATTACCCATCACTGGAGCATCCTATAGGGAACTCTTCATTCTTGATTTAATGTATCTCAAATCAAACAAAACCAAAAAAATTTCTTCTTTCCCTAGTATTAAGCCACAATTTAACAAGCAGGCATTCCCTCTCATCAAGTTATCCCTCAAATAAGGGAACATTTGAGGAAGTTAGTGAGTTCTCCTACCTTAACTGACTGTCAGCAGCGGTGTCACATCAGTCATATTTTCCAGATATGGGACATTCATGTTGTGTCCAGCAGGTTGGGATCCTTCCTGGGCCCAGCCAGCTCTGAGTGCACTGCAGCGACTGCAGCAGAAGACAAGCCACGTTCATGAATTCCCCACACTTTCTAGCCTCCAGCTGCGCAGAACGAGGCGTTTCCTTCAGCCTATCTGCTAAGAATGCATGAAATGCACTCCAACGAGTCAACCAGGTTAGGAGGTTTCAGGAATGAGGAAAATAGGATTGTAAGTAGGTTTAGGTTTGTTTGGCTTTTTTTTTTTTTTTTTTTTTATGACAGTGTATACACAATAAAGAAGACAGTGTGCACTTCAGAAAAGTTTGGAGTAAGATGATAAACAAGTTATGGCAGAGAATCAAACCTGGCCAGGATGATAAAGGACTCTTCCTATGCCATGTTACAGAATATTCACTATTAAGTTGGTAACTACAAACACCTCTGAGAAAAAGATGACCTGTTTCCAACCCAAATAAACTGGATAACCAATTTTCTCTCTTTTCTTTGTTGGATCTGTTTTAATAACTACAGAAAAAAAACCCCCTCATTCTTGTTCTTTAAGGGCTGTAGCAGGAAAGAGTTTGGGGTTTTTTGTAGCAAGTTTACCAAAATCAGCAAATTGCAGCAGTTCCAGAAATGCTGAAACAGGGTCAAACTTGCCAGTCTCAGCTGGAAAAAAAACACTGGGGATGTAGTCACCAAACTGGTGACATTATGTCTTTTATAGAGTAGCTTAGTTTGTTTACTCACACAGAAAGCTGGAGAGCACAATCCAATTCCCTCTGCCTAAATACATATGAATCCACCCTCTGCCCTTCCCAGAACAACTTAACTACCAGGCTGGGAGAGTTCCCGTGACAGTGCTTAGTCTTTTATTGACACACTGTTTGCATAAACACATTTTTATTGTGAGATGGACTGGATTCCAGTCCACCAGCAGGGCAAGAGCCCTCAACATCTCCATCAGTCTTTCTCTGACCCCCTTTTTGAAACTGCCTCATATGGCAGAGATCGCCTCTGCTAAAGCTTTTCAAGACCTTATTTGAGATCTTCCTCTCATGATGGCAGTCAAAGCTCTCCTCAGGTTAAGATGGCACCAGTTTAAAGCTCCTAGAAAGTATTACAGGGCAAAAATGGGATTATAATCCCTATTCTTCAGTACAGGAATTGAATGACTGATTTCCAGTGCTTTTGAAACTTTTGAAGTGTCAAAGCTTTGAAGAAAAAAAAAATTTAAAAAACTTAGAAAATAAAAATTAAAATTGTACTTGTCCTTATTAAAAACATCTTCACAGTCTCAATTTTAACTATGGTGTCTGCAGTGATCCCTCCTGCTCCTTTTCTCTCCATGCAGGTCCACTAACACCCCAAGCCAGGAAGAAGGCTGAGACCAAACCCATAGAGAGGGAAAAAATACCATATCCCAGTTACAGTTCCAGCAACACGGCTACTGGATCCAGCTGGAAGCTCTGGTATGTTAACACATGTGCTTTAGAAACTGAAGCCCCTGTGCACCAAATGCTATGGTACCTTTTACTGAGGGAAAAAAGACAAGTACGCTATCTTAAAACTGATCAGCAAAGACTCGTTCTGTTCATGAGTTTGTTTATTAAAAAGGTAGTATAAAACACAACCCCTTTAAGAAACAAATTGAAGACAAATGAAGGGTATTCTCAGATGCTGTCACAAGTCTAGATATTATTCAAATACCATTTGCTTTTTAATGTTGCTTTTATAAAGGACAAATGAAAATGGTTAATTTATTGAAAAAAAATCACCTGTCAGAAAAAATTCCAAGTCTACTTACTGAGAAGTTTAATCTAACAATACACTTTCATATTACAGAATGAGCAAAAAACCAGTTTGCTGCAAAAGGTTTCATAATTCTATAAATATTTTACAGAACTTTCAGAGTATCCTGACAGTAAAATGTCAAGCTATAATGAGCACTAAAATACACACAAGACAAATCAACACAAATACACAACACACAGAATTCATTTTCCATAATGCAGTATGTTTCCTCAAATGCAGAAATAAAAATAAGAATTTAAAGTCCAATTAAAATCTAGAGGAATGTTTGGGTTTTTTTTTCCCCCAAATTTGGTTTGGTTTAGGTTCAAGAACTCAGGGTATGAATACTGATGAAAGTCAAGTTTGGGTTTCTATGAAGCATCCAACACCTTCACGTTTTCTTAAGTGAATTAAGCTAATAAAGCTAATTATTTGTAATTGTTAATAGGTTAACTTTAACTGAATAATGTCTAGGACATGTTTTAGCTAAAATGCACTGCATTTAACATACTAAAGATTTTAAGTGAATTGCAATCCTTATACAAAGCCTAAGCTGTAAGAGGGACTGAAATTCAATTTAAAAAATTTTTAAAAATCAGCAGAAGAAACAGATAAACATTTTGATGCAAAATGAAACAAATTCTCTCTTTACACCTATATGAGCATTCGAGAACCTGCGAAAAAAGAGAAAACCTTCTAGAAAGCCTTTTATTTTGAGGCTTTTTGTTTCCAGATATCTACCTTGGCCATGCTCCTCAAACCATGCCATCTCTGGTGAATACCTGTAACTCCGTGAAAATTCCTTCTCAGCAAACCACTAAACAGCATTTGATTCCAAAGCAAACTACCAATTTATCTTGAAGCTAAGCAGTGATTTTGGATGGTACAGAAAGTGATTCTGCCAAATTATGCTGAAGGATCAGTTAATACTCTGTTGTGTTGTATTTAAGTGGCTTCACATCCATTTTGTTATACTGAGAATTAGTAGAAACAACTATTTCTCTAGTTCAAAACTGAGCAAAAATAATTACCCACAAATTGTTTCAGCCTGCTGCCAGTCATTTTTTTCATCATATCATCAGATATGTTTTCACCAGAGGAAAGGAGACAGATTCTCTTAAAATGAACCTCTCACCAAAAGCAGAGGGATGGAGGAACATGCAGTATACTGGAACACTGGAATGCGACTTAAAAAACCCTTAGAAACTGAGCAAGAAGGTTATTTTTGTCACTTCTAATGAGCAAGAAAAGTAATTAGAAAACACTTTTAATTAAAGAACAAATAAGGTGAAAATTCCTTTAGGGTTTTAATTTCTTACCAATTTATCTATGATGCTGATCAGTAAGAAAAATATGTACGCTTAAAAAGCAACTCAGCCAGTTCAGATTTGTTAAATTTTCTTATTAAACACTACTGTTCTATACTATAAGAATTTCATAATCGTACTTCAAAATAGCAATTTTAACTTCTGTGAAGTTTTTATTTCTGTTCAGCTTGTTATAAAAAATTCATAAATTCAAAATAATATCATAAATAATTTCAAAAAGGAAAACATCTAAAGAATTTGGTTTCAATGAAAATCTACTAAAAAGAGTCACAGCTGCATTAACCTCTCTTTGGACTACTAAATGCCTCAAAACCTTACTGAATAGTTTATAAAAATATATTTTTACATTTTACTGGGGAAAACAGAGGTAGACAAAAGGAAAATATGAGTTTAATGCCACATTTGAGAACAATGTATTTGCATGGAAAAAGAGCTTTTATTTTTTAAGAATCCTAGTTAATAGGAAAGCCAGTAAACTTCTGCAGCAAGCCAGTCAAATTTGCACATCAATTGGAGAGAGGAAGGTTTACTGCACATGCAACAACTCCTTATTTTTCCAAGTCTTATTTCAAACACTAAGACTAATCTTTTTTTCCGTATCTGATAACATGATAAGGCCTCACAGAACTTCACAAGTTTTATATAACTGTCCACAAGTTTCCCTATATCAGTTGTAATTCCACTGTAAAACAGGTGATTTAACTGTGTTACACAACTGGGCTCCCTTTAAAAAAAAAAAGCAAACAAAACACAAGAGTAAGAGATCTAAAGCCTGGAGTCTAGAAGCTGGAAGAAAAAAAAGGAGCACTGAAAGAAATACTCACCACACTAAATTACACTCCTCATATGCAAACCCTTCCAGCTCTCAAAGGTCTGTGGTGCTTATTACCAATAAAAATAACTAAGGCAGAACCAACACAACCCAGAAATGTATCTGAATATACCACTACATGCAGCTACTAATCAGGCAGTGTTCCGGATACCCTGAATTCTTCAAACACCTGCTTTGCTGATACACACAGTCCACACACTTGGAAAGATGACAAAATGGACTTTTTTTAGCTGGCAAGAGCTACATCTCTTCTTCATAAAGCAACTCAAAATGGGAAGTTTGTCATATCAGTTTGTCATATCAGTGTATTATAATGACTTTTTTACCCCAGACTTTTAACCCCTGAATTCAAGTATGACAGCTATTTTTGTCACAAAAAGATATAATTTATAACCACAATGGCAAGTGATAACTTAGATGCTCTGGTTGGCATAGTCACCCACACATATTGACTATGTATTAAAAAAAGCCCAACAAAATAAACTTAGAGAACCATACAGACTTCAGGAAAAAATCTGTATGGCAATTTCAGAGCACAAGATTTGAAAATAACATTTTCAGAGTATTCTGATTACCTCATGATGGAAATACAGGAATTAACATCTATAGTTTCTTGCAATCCAATATGAATTCAAAAATTCAGAAGATCCTCCTTGCAAATGTGTACTGGTAACCATCCATATGAACAGCATGCTATGAATTTTTAATTATTCAGTGCCTAAACCCATGTTCTTCTGTCTTATCAAAATAATGGAATTCTAAATTAAGAATGACCATGCCCGAAACAGCTCCCCCCAGTTATTTTTGAAAGCCTGCCACTTATTAAGATATCAAAAGTTAAGAGTATCTCCTAAGTCCTTGCTTTTGGGAATATTTTGAAGAGGACTAGCATTTGCTTATTCCATGTAAGAGCATTAGTTGAAAGCATATTTTAAAGCATTCTAATTTTTGCACAACGAGCTGTAGTTTGAGCTGCCAAAAGCATTTAAATTTTATGATATATGGAAGATCCTCCCCACTGTGAAGAGCACACAGAGCTAAACTAAAATGTTGAGAACTCACATTCATCATGCTAACGAAGTTAAACAAAAACCCTTACTATAATATAAAAGCAAGAACTAATAAAGCCACCACAGAAATCAAAAGCCTATTTTGATACCTACTGCATACAGCCCACGAGAGTTTAAGACCAATCTTATTACGGCCTAGAATATGTGTGTTCATGCATTTCTAGTCTCCTTGACATAATTCCAGCCTCTACCCAACATCAACAGAAGATCTAAACAGGGGAATGAAAAAAAAAAATTGCTGAATGCTGTGATTTAATAACCTATCTTCACTCAGTTTGCCTTAGAGTTGTTATGGCAACACTGTCTGCCACTTTCTTTAAGCTTGTGACCTGATACTACTCATCATCTGCCACCTAACACAAAGCAACACATCCAATGCATTCACCCTATATGTATCACAGCACCTGTTCCATAAAACGATCCAACATACCAGGACACAAATTATTGAAATACTGAGCTCCAAGGGGTACAGGAAAATAAACAGTACAATCCACAAATCTCGTAAAAGCTTTGCATTACTTAAGTTACATATAGTTACATAAACTTAAAGGTTGGAACATATTTCATACTCACATGATGAAACACTGACAAGCACAGTTAGAACAAAAGAAGCCTGATGAGTTTTACTGCATTCTTGGCAACTTGAGTTACTTTACCTGAACAGCCAATTATTACAAACTTTTAGAACCTCATTACATACTGCTTTTAATGAAAACTTCAAAGCACGCAGTTGATGACATTCTAATATGCCTATATTTGAATGAATATTGTCTGCAGTCGCCCTGAAGAAAGGGATACACTCAAACATCACCCTAAAAATCATGCTTTCATGAAGTATTAAAGGTGTTATGTATCAGCTTCACCATCACTGCCTGCAAGGCTGCTGTCTGTGGATGGAGCTCCATCGTCATTAATACCCTCACCATTATTCTCCCTCTTATGAGCTTCATCATTTGCATCCTCCTTGGGTGTGTCATTAACCTCTGGAGGTTGTTTCCCTTCAGGCAGTTTAACACTACTTGATGCAGAATCCGAATCAGATGTAGTTTGTTGCTCCTTTGCATCAGGATCCCCCAAAAATGACTCCCACACCTTGAGCCTTTCTTCCCTTTCTCTTGCAGTCTCCTCCACCTGTTAAAGAAGTATTTATACACATCATTACGGAGTCATACTTGTCAAAATGAGTATTTACACAGATAAAATTAAACAAATATTTATATTGCAGAAGTATCTCAGTGCTGACTGTGAACTAATGATCTATACATCCAGTGGCTAATCCTCTGAAAGTTGACACTTTCAGTACTCAAACAGGTCCTCTAATTTTTTGCTAAGTTGAATAATTGAGAATGATTTTTGGAGACATTCTACAGCTTTTGAAGAGAAGCAAGATAATGCAGGGATGGACAGGGGAAGGGTATGGGGACAGGAATGCCAATCACTCCTAGAATTCAAGCAGATTTACTGTTTGAAAGACATATTTGATAAAACAGAACCATGAAAGACTACCTGATAATCTGTTACACCATCCCATGTTTCAGCACTGAGCTGACGGCCACCAAACCACCTTCCATTTAGAGTCAGCTTGCACAGATCAGCTTCTGTTGCTTCTTTAAATGACACAGAAGCGACGCCATCAGGGTGCCTCTGTAAGGACAGGCAACTTGCATTTAATAATATTCTAACTAATGTATTTATTCCAATACCCTTTAGATTGTCTTACAAAATTGTTCAGGATACAGCTTTCCGATCATACGTAATCGTGTTTGAAAAGTTCCATTTTCAAGCTTCCATATATTGTTCTACTGGCACACAGAACACAATTTTTGAACACAGAAAACAAAAAATATTTCAGCTAGCTTAGCTACAAATAAGGTATCCATACATTTTCAAACCTGTGACATGTATCCAAGCTCTTGGGAAGAGTTAGTTTGCCTTCACATAGGCTGAAGTAGACAGGTGCTTATACATTAAGTTCCAAAAGTTTTAAAGTACTGAAAGACTAAGTCAGGTTTCCATGAAGTAAACACACCCAAATAAATGCTCCACTCATATTAAAAGCAGCCTAAATGTTTTGCACTTTTGCACATTATATCAATTCTGCCAACATAGCATGTAAAAATACCTACATCAAATATGAGAACCTTCTTTACTTGACCAAACTTTTCACACTCTGTCCGCAGATCTTCTCTTATCTCATTTAGCACTAAAGGGTCCTCCTACAAAGCAATTACACAGCTTTAATTAAACACAAGCACTCACTTCTCTCAGCTTTATTTTTGCTCCATAATCAGTGGTACACATCTGCCAATCTGTTAAAAGTCCATAAATTAAGTGCTGTTATGCTGCATTTTCAAAGACACCTGGGAGTTGGGAGACAGCTCTTATTTGAATTTAATAAATACTACTTGTTAATAAAGCTATTTTGTGCTCATTTCTCCATTTTAACAATTACTGTTGTTTACTCCTCTTTTGATCCCAGAAAGGAATATTGTCAGATATATATGTTTTTCACAGTGAAAAACCCCAATTTGAAAAATACGTCCGTACCAACATTTTTCTATTGCTTTTGGAGAGAGATGAATGAATTTACAGCAGATGTTTGGCGCCGGAGAACGTCCTTCCCAAACAGCAAGTTTAATTTTGTTTTCATCTGCTTAGAATTTTGCTATAATTCGTATGGCAGGAAGTTCAGACAATGTTAACTTTTAACAGCACAATCTACAGAAGCAAACTGCATCTTCCTACCTCAAAGTCCTTGGGGTGAAACATATTCCTGATAATAACGATACGTTCATGCCGCATTCGAGTTGCCCCATCTTTCTTCTCCGGCCTCCAATCCAGCTGTCTAATGAAATGAAGCAACAGTAAGAAGATATTGTTGCGGCTCTCTTCAGTTTCTACAAGTATTTGTTGAAAAAAAATCATTAATTTGGCATTTCTTGCAATATATTAACATATATTTTGACACAAAGAGTTAGGTTATTCTTCTAAAAAATGCAGTAATTAGCCAGGTTTAGTACTGCTACAAAGCATTTCAGGTTTTAAGGTACTTAAAGGCTCATAGAGGGAATATAAATAATTTTTCAAAGTAAAGTATTTTTTAAAACACTGAGAAAATATTTATGAAGTATCAAGTCCTTCCTAACATCAACTGAGATAAAGGAACCAGCTGTTTTGAACTACAACTAAAATGTCTGTGTTTTACCATTTTTTCCTAACTTATTTTGTAAGAAAGGAGATCTACTATTCCTCTTGGTAAAATTTAACTGCTTTTATTTAAAAGAATATGCGAGAACACCTTGACTCTTACACAGGCATCACTACAAGACCTATTTTGTTCCCCAGTGTGGAGCCACTAACGCAAACTAGTCACGTAACCCAGCACATCTGTTCTAGGACTTTGCCTTCTCACAACAAATCTTAGCTCTTGTAGAAATGCCTACTTCATACCCTATTACAAAAAACCCCACACATTTACTTCCACTTTTAAATCTCAAGATCATACATTGAGAGGGAAATCTTAAGTTTCTTCTTGTACCTGCTACTTTAGCTTAAGAAAACTTGGATTTCCAATGAGAGTAGTTCAGTGAGTAAATTATGCTCTTCAACTCAAAAGGAACACAGTCCTTTTATTCACACAAATTGCTGTCCAGTGCAATTTCATAATTTTCATACACCTGTCTACACACTGGAGAGTTCTTACAGCAAGGACTGTAAGTGTATCTTTGGGGCAGATACGTTTCAAGCTATTTCTGGCTTTAATTGATAAGATATCGAGTAGCCTTTGCTCCCTTAAACTATGGGAAAACATTTCTGCATTACTATTTACAATGTTTAAGTGGAATGTTGCTTTCATTAAAATATCAAAAGTCTTATTTCAAACTTTTTTCTTCTTTAATCTGCATCTTCTTGGTTCCAAAAGGTAGAAAAACAATTTTTAAGTGACAAAAGCAATGAATCAAGGTACAACTCAAAACCCAGTATATTTTATAGCAGAGAGAGATGTCTGGGGGAATCTACAGAGATATTTTAGTATTTGCTCCTCTGGCAGCCAGCATTTCTTGCCCTTTGCAACTACTGCAGTATGGCACTAAATATATGGGAGCAGCCAGAGTGTTACGACCTTCCAGCAGTAAGCCCAGATATTGTGACAGGACTTGCACGCTCTTATCCACTGAGGAAGAGAGTCTTTTATTTCCCCAGAGTTGTACCATTTTCTTCTGCATCTGAAGGCACCATTGCTCCCTATGTATTATTTTAATGTGTGAATCACAAAGTTTATTGTATCAACACGTAATCTAGGAGTTCGTACCCTTCAAACGTGTAATAGTTAAACTATTACACTGTCAGAAAAGACTTTAACTTTTGCATAACTTAGCACTGCATTTGAAAGAAAGCACCACTTTACTAACAGCACTTAGAATTCAAGCAATATTCTACTGAAATAAAAAATACAAACTTCTGCTGTTGAGACAACTTCTTCTTGTAGTCTTTACATTTCTTCTTCTTTTTGCTTGCATCATACTCCCCCTTCAGTTGGAACTTTGCAACTTCCACATGCAATTTATAGCCTCGGATTTCTGCTTCATCCAGAAGCCTCAAAGCAAGTTGAACTGATTCTCTCTATTTGAAGATAAAAGCACAAACTTTAAAGCACATGGCAAAGTCAAACTGTATTCCAATAACATGTCATTAAGTATATTGTGCTAAGGATCAAGTCCCTGTCACTGAAAACCATAATGCCATCTTCTGACGCACAGCTGGCAATGCTTTCCTGATCAAAACACAGTATTTCTTCACTCCTGTTCCTGTTGTAATTGATTAATACTTCCAAAAGCAGCTGCATACATTTCATTCAAGTATGTCACTGACACTAAACTGCAATGTCCAAGCAAGCTGATGAACTTAAAAGCAAGAATAAAAAGATTTCAGGGGACTGATTTACTATAAAACTTGCATCACTTTTCCATGAACAGCAGATGCTGAGACTCTTAAGTAATTTTTAATGTTTTCCTGAAAGTCCTTTAGAGTGACGACTGTATTTATGCTTGTGTACTCCACAGCCCTAACTACTACAATTACAAAAATAGCACAGACTACAAGCCATTTGATTTCGTACAGCCTGGTGCTTCTTGCAGAACTAAAGCAGGCTGCACTTGCAATCACCATCTTTCCAAACGACTCACAAGTGAAACACATAATGAAATAGTACTGCAGCCTAAACTTTTATAGCTTAATAAAGAATGAAACCACAGTTCTGAACCAAACCAGTTCTCAACTAAAAGCTCTAAATACAGGACTACAGTATGTTCCTTCCTGTACCTTATTTTTGTATTCTTGGTTACACAGTGGCATATTTTCAAACTAAAAGGTGAGAAGCCCCCCATTTCAGCCCATAATCTCTGGCACCCAAGACAGGAGCATGTAGAGACATGTTCAGCAGGTATTATGGCCATTTCCAGGTGGGAGGTGAGGTGGATAAGAGGAAACAAATGAGGTAAGTGGGCATTTCTGGAGTAAATCTTTACAACAGACACCTATATTCCAAATTGTGCTTTAGATTTTCAAGAATCTTCTGAATGTGATTCTGAAACAGTGGCCATATGTGCCCTCAATGGGAAGGAAAACTGCATTTCAGTGCACCACTGACCTTCAAGTAACAACAGAGGCCATCTCCTTTAAGATTTCCTTCCTTATCTTTGTACAGTTTGATCTTGTGCTCTTCTGTCTGAGGATCTCGCATGATGATACCACATTTTGACATGACTTGTACAAATTCATCTTTTGTAATATCTGGAGGTAAACCTGCAAAATAAATTCAAACAGAAGGCTTGAGTATGGTCTATTTTTAAAAAAACCTCCTTAGAACAAGTCTTCCCTTAGTGTTACTTTAAATGAAAGATATCAAAATAAAGGACAACATTTTACATACACTGCATGAAACCACTGCCCTTGGGCATTGCCTTCTAAGCATTACTTCATACCAGTATTTTGAAAATCCTTGTACTTTTTAATACATGTAATGCACAAAAACATCTCTGTGCTTCCTAATATGCATACCTAGAGCTTTATTGTTACGCATGTCATCAACACTGCAATGGACACAAAGGCCTCTGCAAATGTAACTCCTGCCCAAGTTTCAAGTTCCACTGCAACTCTAGGTATCAGAGACAAAACCCGCCCCGTAAGAACACAGCCTATAAACAGACAACTGTTTTCTCCACTCACAAATTCAATAAAAAGAGTAACTGATAATGTATAGAGATTTTAAGATCTGAACTCTGAATTGAGGATAAGGAAAAAACCAAAATGGATGAGAAAATTATGTGGATGTCCCACGATAGTTTGGCCTGCATGAAGATTTTTGAAAATGAAAGTATGTGCACTCCTGTGACTGCTCACAACCACCAAGTGTACCTAAGTATATGCATCTAGAGATAGCACCCCACCACCCAAAACAGGTAAACACCATAATAAGTGCACAGATAATTTCATCTGAGTTTTCACATTACCTTCTCACTCTGTTCCAAACTTTTTCTACTGTTTCCTCCTTACCTAATAATTGTTTATTAGAGCAAGTGAAAATTATAGATTAAGTGATGCGTATAGTTGATCCACTATCTTGTTATAAACCTGTCATTATAGTATCCCTTAAAAGCCTGCAGAAATTATTTTTCTTATAAAAGAATAAATTAGTGACTTGGCTGACACAGCTCACAGAATACCCCATGTAACAGATAAAAGCATGAAATACGTCCCTTCTATTTCTTTCCCACATCTGCAATTTAAAGGTCACAAAGACATTATGCAGTCAGGAACATAACATTAAGTAGCTTGCAAGTGACAGACTGAATAGGTAATATTAGAGACATATATGAGTCTCTTATACCATCTTTAGTACAAAGCAGATAAATAAACACTATTACTTACCTGTCACATAAACATTTGTGTTTCTGTCTTCTTCAACATGAAACCACCCTAAACACAAGAGTTTAATTCAGTTATGGTAATATATTAAACATGGGAGCATACACGTTTATATTCCATCAGATTTATAAGAATTTTTGATTGCTCACAGGGAAACTCTGAACATGTTTTAATTTCCTTTTTTCCTCCTTGCATATAGATTCAGGAGGTATACAGATTCATACCTAAGAAGCACCACACAATTTTAGAACCATTCTGGAAATTTCCAGCACAACCTTATCTTTGCTGTACCAGGTAGCAACGATCAACTGCCAGTTTTCTCTCAGTATAATACAGGTCACAGCTTACACAGAGGGAAGTGCTTTGTCACTTACCTGGCTCTAGCTTCCTTTTTTCTGATTTTTGTTTTGAATCTGTTTGTTTTTGTCCTGTCTCTTTTGCTGATGGTTGTGTTCCTGATGTCTTAGAACTTACTGGTTGCTTACTTTCAGTGGCTGTACCAGAAGCAGATGAAGTGTCTGTCTCATCTGCATGGAAGCCATAGTTGGCATGATAGGTTGCCAGGAAATCTTCCGTTATCTGAAAACAAATTAGGAAAATTAATATAAAAATTTCGAAGAACTATAAATTCAGCTTTGTATTTTAATGTTTGTTAGGTGACGGTCATTTTATAATCTGGCAACATAGAAAATTACAATATTTTAAAACTATTTAAATGGTCTTTGCAAAGCCATACACACAACAAGAACAACCAGTTCAGGCATTACCTGAACTAGACAAAGACACAAATTCCATACAGCACATGAAGTTTTTACACAAACATTTCACAAGTTCTGCCATTTTTCAAACAAAGCTTTCTGCTTTCCATGTGAATTGAATCTGCCTGAAGGACAGAAACCAAGCACTCCTGGCCATGGTGAAGAGATAAAGGGACACTGATGGTAAGCCAACAACTTATCCACAGATGACAAATGGCTGACATTTGCAGGCATCTGCCTTTACATGGAATCACTTCCAGAGATGACATATATGTGTGTTGACAGGCAGCAAATATTGCATTTAACCAGAGATGTATCTTAACACACTGCTTTTAAGGCAACAGGCTTTACTTTATATCCTACTAATAGATAAGAATTACTTTGCTCTTTTCCAGAGAGAGACTTTATTTGGATACAATATAAGATTGGCCAATGCCTTTGTTTTAGAGGTCAAAAAAAACCCCAAAACAAAACCCCCGCCCCCCCCCCACCAAATTACATCCAGTACTTCCAGCCACTAGCAATCACATGCAAAGAGATACATCATAGCTGCTTTTGTTAGCATCCCTGCATTATGAAGTATTTTCTGAAGTTCACACTCTGAAATATTTTTTCTCAAAACTGAGCCTTGACCTTTGAAAATTTTATCTGACTCTGACCTGTGCTGCACTTGCTTCATCTGTATTCAAAAGGGAACAAAACTTAATGCCATTAATCTATTGTAAGAGAGCAATTTCAAGTGTCAGTGATCAAAATATCATCCCTTATCTTCCATAGTGATTTGAAGCTTGATGTTTCAACTCTAAAATTTCATTATGGCAAATCAGAAATGCAAAGTTGACAGTAACAGGCTTGTCAGGAATAATGCAACATGCCATGGAGCCTCATAACTCTAAAGGATAGCACAAAATAGCTCTTACGCTAAACAAGATTTGCCACACACCTCAATAAAGAATGTAAATGGCTGCTCTTGTAGGTATGACATAACACAATGTCAAGAGAAAGAAAAAGTACAACTGCATTTAGTGAAGAAGACTCTGTGCTCTAATCAGGTTCATTATATCTGACATTAGCAATCTTAGCAAATCCTTAGTGTCACAGCTGATGAGATCCAGAGAATTAAGAAGCTTCTATACTTTCTGGCGAAGAGCATTATTAATTTTCATCAGAGAACCTACTGGTAAATTAGTGATTAAACCTACAACAACCAGCCACCTTCCTGCAACAGGGTTATTCTTCACCTTCTGGGGGAACTGCAAACCTCCATCTATTCTTAGCAAATTACCTACCATGGACTATAAAATTTGGCTACTCAGTAAAAAAGATGTTTTTTGCTATCATCCTACCAAATAACCATTACCACTACTTCACTTTAAAATGTTTTTTTGCAAGCACAGAGGAGCTTATACATGTATAGAGGCTTTTACTGGAACTTCTGTCATACCATGACTGCATGAGAAACAAGCACTCACAGAACTGGTTACTGGGGGCTTCAATCCAATTCTGGTGGAGAAGATCACAGAGAGATCAGTCCTACCTGCACACCCACACAGTCATGCAGTTTGGGGTGATTAAGCTTATAGGAAGAGAAACACAATACTACAGGACATGTGAGCATGTAATTATTTTCTGGTCCCACTGAAATAGAAAGGATTAGATTAACCAAATGAAGAACAGATACCCTGTGCTTGCTGATGACAGCCAATGTCTGTATTTTCAGAGCAAGTGATACAAGCAGCAGGGGAGTTCCACCTGTTATTTTGTGCCATGTCTGTGAAGCACTTAAAAAGTTAGTATTCATCAATACAGTACCACAGAAAGAAAAATAATTAAAAAATAAACGAGGTTACAATTGCTTCTATTAAATATTTGATTGTCTCCAAATTTTTCTGGGGAATGCTGGCAATATCATTCACTTTTTGCACTGCTTTGAAATATGCTTTAGTGGAAGTTCAGCAGACACTGTATTCCCAAAGCAGAGCAGCAGTGCAATCCCAGTTTGTAGATAACAATTACTTAGACTAGTCAGAATATTTTCATCTTTTGTCCAGAAACAGAGATTAAAAATTGTATTACTGCTCACGGAGAAAGAAGTACAGCTTCTGGTTACAACAGTCTCCTCAGTTTATCTGGATAAAACATTCTGTGAATAATCATCAGCCAAAAGAAGTAACCTGAAAAATACTATGACATCCAACTGGGTAAAGAATCTTTGTGCAGTACTATGGGTCATGGATAGGTCACCAACTTCTACTATACATCATATTTACTAATGAACTTTGCTGCTCCTATTTAACCTGTCCAATCCTTAATGTTATCTCCTCTCCAAGACAGAGGAGGTAAGAAAAGCACTTGGGAAAGACAAATGCTACTGATAAGAGACACATTTCAAAAAAGAGGTGAGAAGAAGGGGAAGAAATGGGAGCAAAACAGGAAAAAAATCATTTTATAAGCTACTGTGCTTACTGGATATAGCACCCCACAGGGAGCCAGGAATACTCCTTTCTCCACTACTCCGCTTTGTGAGTCTGGATTTTTCACATTTTTACCCCTCCAGAAGCCATCTGCTCCACAGACACCTTCCAAGGTTTACACACATTCAAACTTGGCACTACAGGCTTCACTCTCACTCAGATTCTCTAAATTGCAATGAATTCACAGTCACAAGCTAGAATTGGCACATTACATCCATCAAGTAGATGCCATAAAACATCTTAATATTAAATTAAGTAATTGCCCTCATTCATTGCTATATGATAACAAAACTACTGTTTCACTTGCACATCAGTAGATTAGCTCAATGTGTTAAATCTATGCCCATTCTCCCCCTGAAGAGCCATGTTACTATAGCAGTATCATATTTTACACTTAGAATATTTAATACATTAAAAAAAATAGAAACTGTAATATATTTCCATGCTGTGGAGTGCCACTAGGACAGACACACTTATTTTTCAAGTGCACTTCTAAGACTGGAGGACATGGAACAACACATCTCTTATTTGACATAAATTTCAGATAATAATACAAGAGGGATAATACTACTCTGTTTTCATGTAGACCTCGTAACATGCCGGTAATTTCTACACTGACCACAAAGAGATCACCACAGCTACTGTGACAGAGACCTAAACACATCCCAGGCACCTCCGATCAACATTCACAAATATAACCATGACTTCATCCCAAGCCCGAGCAACTCTACAGATTCTCCGCCAAGGCTAACAGCCAACGCGCAGCTCCTCACAACAGCGCACCCAGTCAAAGACGGAGACGACACCGTGGTTTTGCCTGTAAAAAGGAGTGTTTTGGTGCTGCCGAAACCTCGCAGCAGAAACGATGTGGCTGAATGCGGACACCTCTGCCGACGAGATCCGGCATCAACTGCTCCTCTTTCTCCCCCTTCCTCGGGGCTCCCCCATACCCACCTTGGGGAACCAGGCCTTCTTCTCCAGGTCCCACTCGTAGGCAGCCCCGTCCGCCGGGTCCACGTAGGTAAAGGGGTCGGACTCGCCCTCGCCTTCGCCCTCGGCTGGCTTGGCCTCGTACTGCTGCTGGAGCTGCAGCTGCCGGTAGAACTCCTCGTTCCCGTCCTTGCCGCTCATTCTGCCCCGTTCACCGGGCCTCGGACACCCGCACAGGGCCTGGGCAGCCGCGCTCCTTCCGCCGCCGCCGCCTGAGGCACGCCCGCCCCACTTCGCCTCACCTCGCCTCGCCTCGCCTCGTCCCTCTCGGTGGCGGGAGCGTGCGCGGACAACACCGCACCTCACGCGGCCACCGTGACCCTCCTGAGCCCCGGCGTGCGCACAACACCGGAAACGCCCCACCCACCGCCGTGCCCTCTTTCCGCCCCGCCCCTTGACCCCGCGCTGTAGCCAGTGAGACGAGCGCTGGTGGGTCACAGGGGGAGCGGCGGAGCCAATGGGAAGCAGGGCGGGAGGGAGTGGAGCCTTTCCTGGGGAGGGCGGAGCGGGCGCAAGCAGGAGGCGGACGCGGGGCCAGTTTTCCGTCTTCTGGGCGGGTCCTGAGAGCGGTGGGTCCCCCATGGGACAGGGGCGGTCGCCACAGTGGCCCTGCCCCTTTTTCTCTTGCCTTTTTTTTCCCCTTTCCCTTCACCCCTAGGCTGCAGCGCTGTTTCACCACGAGTGGGGGTTCTGCATGAGGGCAGCTGCCCCTGGCGCACCAGACTGCTTTGGGCGAGAAGCTGTACCTTGATGGGCTTTGCATGGGGACTACTGCAGCTTTTCTTACGTGATAAATAAACGTTTGGGGCACAGAAAGTCCTCCCTGCTGCAATGCTTTTTTCCCTATTGCGCCTAGGAGAACACTGGACAGTGAAGCGGCTTGCTGTCAGTGCTGCTGTGCGGGGTTGGCTGCCGTCTGGCACTGGAAGTGTACTCATGTCCTACTAGAGGCAAAGATGGAACCAAAAATGGATAAATGAGATTGAAATGCCACTCTAAATGTCAAGAAATCACATTGCTTCTCTGATCTCTTGGCTGAGGGTGTCCAGCGGTTGTGCTCCCTTAGGAAACGGTTGGTACGTCGTATTAGTGGGATGAAGCTTGGCTTTAAAACACTCAATTCCTTTTGCATTAATGAAGCTGCAATTAGTACTCTGTCTGTGGATACTTAAATATTTTAAATACAATTTTCTCTCAAATCAGTTCTTTTAAAAGCCCTTCTTCTACTGCCATCTAGTGGTTTTTACAGTGTAGCCCAGACAGCATTACATCAAAACCGAATTTTAATTGCTAAAGTATTTTAAAGTGTTTCTGTTTAGAGGATAAGCAGCACAGTCTTCATGTTTTCTTTTGCAAACCTTAACCTAGAGCTATAAACCCCCGTGTATCAGTGTACATGTTATAAATGAAAATTGAGCTGAACAGCCCCAGCAAAGCTGGCAGTGACTGGTTGCCAGGGGCAAAACAGTCTTTCCACTCAGAAATAAAAATTATAAACAGAAGTTTTCTGGCAATTAGTATACCAGGAACAAATATACAGACTGGAATGATAATAAAATCAAAGACGTGATTGTGAAGCTCTGCAGGGAGAGATGAACATCAGCTCCCTCCCTGGGCACCAGGCTGTCAGAAAAAATCGCTGAGGATATAAATATAGAGTTCCAGTAACCTCTCCTATTGCACAAAGGACATCCAGCCTAGTTAATGACATCTTTGATGCTTCAAGAATTTTCTCTTGGCAGGTCTATTACGGTAGTTGTCCAAAGATTGCTTTGTGATCACTTAAAAACTTACTGCCTAAGGGACATTTGTCTTCACTTTCAAACAGTTATTGGATTTTGGAGAGAAGCATGAGAGGCTTGAGATAAACTGCGCTTGCTTATAAAATTTGGAATTGGGTATATGTTTGGAAATGAGATAATGACAGCCTTAAACTTTGTAAGAGAAATACAATTTAGGTCTTAAATGGCTTGTTTTATTTTTGCAGGGTTTTTAATGTTTTTTGCCTGGGTGATTGCAGTGAGGTCTGTACAGCTTTCCCTGCCGTGCAGATCAGCCTACAGTGAGGCACTGGGACACTGTCCTGGGGAGCAGATCCAACTTTACTCTCAATCCAATGGAAGTGAGAGAGGCCTTGTGTGCAGCAGGGTTAATGCTTAGAAAATCTGCTCTGCACACTGATGTAGTTACGAGGATAAACTGCCTCGAGTTCGCTCACATTTCCTTCACGTAACAGAACGTGTGACGGCAGCCGCTGCGGCGCAGCCTCCAACGGCGCCACTGCCATCTGTTCCCCTCCTCCGTGGTAAAGGCACAGTGAACAGCCCAGGGAGCCGACTCAGCTAGAAACTCATAATTTTGTGGGGCGGAGACAGTTTTCCTCCCAATCTCACCCTCGAAATTATACAGATCATGGCTGCACAAGCACTGCTGCTGCAAGCTGCATCTTCTGAGGAGGGTGCGAAGAGCTCAAGCGTTCCACAGCTCGGATCAGTCCAAGCTCTCAAGAAACGGTGTTTTAAATCCTGGCAAAATGACTCAAAGTAAATACGAAAAGGAGGCATTAGCATGATGATTCTGTATCTGTGTCTGTGTGATACAAGGCAGTTTTGGCTCATCAGAGCTGACTGATGGTCTGAAGATACCACCTGAATGTTGTTCCAGAGGTACCACCTACTAAAAACACAGATACATTGTTTTTCCTGAAGTGTTTTGCTCCCTGTACGAGGGGAACCAGCAATTTGCTACCCAATCCTTAATTAGGTAAACACTCTTCTCTTAAGCTGCTTTGTTATGTTAAATCAAGGCAGTAACTCGTGACTAAGTACAGACAGGCTACTCCTCTTTGAGCTTTTCAGGGGTCTGGAGCCTGTAGCTATTACGCAGATTACTGAGAGTGATGACGATTCTTCATGGTGGGAAAAATCACAGAACCAGTACAGATGTACTAAAAATTCAGTATCCTGTCCTATGCATAGAAATTCCACCTCACAATTCACCTCGCACTGAGGGGACCATCTGTGGCAGAGCCAGCAACTGATTAAAGCCCGTATTACATTTTTAAATAACACTGATTGAAATGTGTAAGTGCTGTAGCTGCGTGTAGCTTTGGGTTATTCTTTATTTGTAATATTCTCAGCAGAAACACAGGAATGTCAACAGGCAGCCTATGTAGAATAAAACAATTTCTATGGAAACACAAGCGGGAGCTTTAAAAAGGCTATAATTGTGTAACTGATTTTAATACCTGTCACTTGCACTTTAGCAGAGCTTTGACACAGGTTTCTTAGTTTTTGTGGACTTTGGGAGGGGATTAACTAAACCAGCAACTCGTAGTGACACACCAATATTAAAATTATTGCTAGTGTGAACATGAAATGTTTACATCTCATTCACAAAACAAACTATTAAAAAAATGACGTCCTAAAAATTGTATTTACTTTCTCAGTATAACTCCATCGGGACACGACCTTTGAGGGAGTCTGCCGTTCAGTATTTTTGCCTTTTTTTCTACCTATTCTTACACTGTGGACATAAATAGTGAACCCCTAATTATTCATCCCATTTATTTGCTAGATAACACTCAATATTTATGCAAGTGGATGGTATCCCCACATGCTCTTATAAAATTACACTTGTATTACTTAGCGGTGAAAGAAACTGGTTTTGGAACACCGAGGAAAGATTGCAAAGGAAATAACTCTTTCCCCTAAATCTAGTGATTGTAATGTGGGGACTTTTTATGGATAATGATATTGTGGGGAGTAGATGGAATTAATAATATCAGATTGGTTAGATAAAAATATATGTTGACCCATATATCACTCCAATACATCATGCCATGAAGATTTGAAAGTACAGAATTACCAAGGCATAAAGTACAGAGAGTAATTAAACCGTGGCTTCAAATATTGCCAGTCTTTAACCAGAACATGTGCAGAGTATAGTAAAACCATCAGTTTTGTAACAGGATATATTAGCAGTAGATAGACAATCCAGTTAGAGGAGTAGTTACACAAGCAAAAAGTAGCTGCATGCAAAGGAAGAAAAACGGTGAATTAGGAAACTGGGTTTTAAGGGCTACTGGGAGGTGTAGCCAAAGATTTTGCAGTGGGAAATTTGGTCTCTGACAGAGACAATTTGTGAAGTCCAGAAACATGCAGGAGATCTGTTTCCCAAAGGCATTACTAAGCTATAATAAAGAACCATGTAAGGAACGGTAATGTTGGGGCATTTTTTGTTTGTTTAGAATTCCCTGTAGTAAGATCCAGGAGATAAATGTAGCTTCATAGGTGTGTATAGGCATATCTACTTATTTCAGTCACACCCTGCAGCTCCATGATGGAAAGGAAGAAGAAAATAGCAGTGCAACATGTTTGTTATATTTGTCCATAGCTCTCTACCAGGCAATGTGTTACATTGAGACAAAGAGAGCAAAATAAGGTCTCTGGAGTCTGCTGTGCCATAAATTGTATTTCTGTGCTGTTGGATTTCCATTTATTTCAGTGATCCTGTCCTGGTATACAACTGGTACAATAAAGGGAGGAATCCATTTCAAAATTAGTGCTAGTAGCGTTGCAGCTTGTAACACAAGGACTGTAGTAAAACAAGGCCAGACCTAATGGGATTAAACTGGTCTGCCATTAACTGGTTTATGATGATGACAGAGGTTGTATTGCAATGCCCCCGGGATTTGCAGTTTGGTTTTCTTTTTCTGATTAGAGCAGGCAACAGAGAGAGTCTGTAAATACATTTTCTCATCTTATAATCAACTCAGATAATGGTGCATGAGTGGATGGATTTCCAGCCATGTGTTGCTAAGAGGCTCTGTGCAGGTTGAAGGGGGGCTATACCTTCAAGAATTAGTTAAAATTCAAGCTTCTGTGACTGACAGAATTTTTTAAATTCATATGTTGCAACTTCCCTTCTATACTCTAATGCACAAATTCTTTTTTGGAATAGAAGTCCGTTAGTTTAAACAGTGGAAAATCTATTGTGTTTTCTATCACCAGCTTCCACAGAACAAAATTTTGGTTCAGGGAACACAAACTTCATAAAAATAAGTGTCACTCAACTATTTTGTAACATGGGGTAGGAAGACTTGCCTCCTGTACTTCCTGATGGGAAAGCAGATCCTGCCAGCAGGGCTGCTGAGCATTGACAGGCTGACCTGATTTGCCTCTGCAAGCCCAGTCATAAAATCAGTGGATCTGAGATTAGAAGGCCTATGGCATTAAGACAGCCTATCCTAATAATAAAAAGGGATACAACTTGAAGAATAGAAAATTAGTGTAATAGAAAAATCCAGCTCTCCCAATGTGCTTGAATGTGTGCAGACCACTTAGATACAACAACGTACACTACAGCAGGAGTGGATCTCTGCAGGTAAAGGGTCAGTCTGACTCTCCACACTGTACATTTTTCACTTCAAACTTGCTCTAGGCTGGTTTGGTGGATGGGACACACAGTTCCACATCTGAGATAAATCCAGATTGTGCACTCAAGACCACTTTGGGATATAAAGTAAGGCAGGAGGGGATGTTTGAGCACTTTAGAAGTGCACTGTAAATCCCAGCTAGAACTCTTGATACAGATCCACCCCAATTTCTTGATATTAAATTACTGTAACAATAAAGATCTCTACACTATCGAGATGTTTTACCCATAAATCACAACGAATTTTACACGTGTGGTTAAAGGTGATTATAGCTTTCTCAGAGAGGTAATCACCTGCTGGTTCCCTTGACTTCCTTAGGAACATCCATCTCACTACACAGCAGTCAGCTCTTACCCAGAATTTCTGAGTCACTAACAGAGCAACAGCTACCGTGGATGCGCTCCATAATGCTGTCTCTATTTTTACTTCACAGTGCTACAAACCTTAGCCTTCTTTCATTTTAGCATTCTTTCTTGTGTGTTTACCAATTATTAACATTAAGGACAAGAAAATAAATGAATTAAAAATGTGTCTGGTTGATCATGTTATGACCAAGTGGCTTTGTTTGCTTGCTGTAGATGCAATTAGTTGTCAGAGGGAGCTCTCAGGCATGACTCAAAGAGCAAGTCACCAAGAAGAAAACCATCCTTACAGCCAATTCTTGCACCAACTCCGCTAAGTCCTCTCCTTTCCAGTCCAGGAATTCCAGCTAGGAATCTGTGTTCGTGCCTGGGAACATGAGCAATCCCTTTGAGCTTATGCTGGAAAATTCAGCTGTTGAAGCTTCTTCCCCCACACAGTTTGATTTCTTTATTCTATATTTTGAAAAATGAGGAACTCCTGATGAACACACTTTCACAGGCAGGGCAAGCCATGGCACCTCTTTCCAGGATCCCAGTAGCAGTGACTTGATCACAAAGACTCAATTTCTGTCCTTCTTCATCCCACATGGACTAAACACTTTCCTCTTCTTTCGTGATGCTGTAATCTGTTAGCAGTGTAACACTGATTTCTGAGCCATGCATACTGCCCGTGACTGACAGGGCTCTGGTAGGAGAACTGCTCTGGGGAGCACTGGGAGGCTTTGCACAGAATGCTGCCTTGCAGCATGAGACCTGCTTTTTAAAATGTTGCCGGAAACTTTTACTCAGCCAATAAAGAGCAAAAGGATTGACGCAGGAATTGCTGAAGGCCAAGGCACGGGAAAAAATAGTTGCTACCAGATGAAAGGTGGAAGCATCAACAGATGTGTGGTATGTGAAAGAGCGGTACAGGTAGAGGATGTGGTTGGGCAGCCAGCAGAAGGCAAAAAGAGCCACAAGCACCAGCACTGTCTTTGCAACTCTCTTGCGGGATTCAATCTACAAGAAATTAATGCATAGCTGGTATTAATACTAATTAGTAAAATGTTTGTGTTGTTGGTGCTGATTTGCAAAGCAGTGTAAAAGTCTAAATGCATGAGTAACCAAAAAAGCAAAAAGTAAGATGAAAATGAAAAACAAACAAAAACCGCAACCCAGAAGAACTAAACAGGAAAATAAATCTATTTCATTATTTTTTAACAAAGTATTCTCAGTGCAGAGCACATTTCCTTTCCATTATAAATCATATGGCACTGTCATCTAGACTTGGATTTAAAAGTACAGTAATTAATGTGTCAGCTCACATGGATGAGGTCCCAGTGCTTTAAATTCAGTGTTTTAACTCCTGAGTTTACAGGGTCATGATAAAGCACGACAGACCTGTCCCTCTTTAGGGAAGTGTGGATACGCACAAGTGATGAGTCATGAGCGTGTGCCTAAGCGCACAGCTGAGTTTGGATTCAAGTTTGGTATAGGCTGAGTTTGTGGAGCTTTTTACTCCATTATCAGGTTTTGTACTCAAGAATTCAGATTTAATCAGCACAATAGACTTTGGAAATTGGAGAGTTTAGTGCTTGATCAGAGCTTACCTGCTTACGGGCATGACCGTGCTCTTCTGCTGGCATGTTGGATGTACTTTTATATAAAGTTCTGGCGATAAGAAAGTAGTAGACAGAAATGACAGCTAAGGGCACAATATAGAACACTAAGAAGCAAACCAGGGAGTGAGCTTCCTGCAGGATCTTCTCAGAGACAGGATAGGGGGCACATGCCTCAAAAGTTACATTTTTCTCAGGATTGCTGAAAGAATACAAATCTGAAAAAACAGCCTCTGGGATAGCAAATATCATGGAGACAATCCAAACACAGCCAGCTTTACAGCAGGTTTTCAGGAGTGCATCTGAAGTCTGCAGTTCCAAGGGTTTAACGATGGCTCTGTACCTAGAATGACCAACATCACTGTCAGAATAAACACAGAAATAATGCGAGCACTGACACTGCAAAATTCTTAAGGCTAAAGCCATTATTCTTCTTGCTAAACTAAGGGTGCTGGAATTCTCTTGGAAATGAAAACAGAGACTAGCTCTTTGGGATTAAAATGAAAATGTAAAAATTAACTTCAAGCGTGTATTTTAATGGATTGGCAGGCAGGACTTGCTATTAAAATCTTCCTATGTAAAGATGACTTCTACAGTTTGGATTGGGATCACAAAGGGCAATCATCACTCCTAATTTTATGACACTGCCTTGAAAGATAAATGAGGGAATTAGTATGGAAAACTGATGAAGGTATGGAACAGGTTAACTGTTTTATAAATACATGAAACCAAGCATGTTCACCCCTCCTTTCTTTCATCTTCCTAAGACCACAGCTGAGTGCAGTGATCTGACTCAAAATAATGCTCCAGGATTCATTCGTATTTATAAAGCAGGAGAGGGCACTGCTGTTGGTGCATGCCTGTGATTCTGCAGCATGTGGACTGAGTCAGGCATACGAGAAAAATCTGGATTAATCTATAGATGTATGACAATCTGTGTGGAAGTGGCACATGGAAAAAGACCAACTTCCATGAAGGCAGATGAAGCACAGGAAACAATTACCCTGCTCCTAAAGCACCAGGGAGTCCTGATAATGAAGAAAGAAGCAACCCCTCCAGGGGGGCACAAAGCTGGCATGAAAAGAAAGGTGGTAAAAAAGGACCCAGAGGATTAGACAGCTTAGCTGTACCATTTTGCACAAGCTGAGGATCTGGTCTTCTCTAGGCAAATTTAAATGGCAAGCTGGAAGCTGGCTTGCTATTTATTAAATAAATACCATTTTTATTGACTTTGAGCTCTTTTAGCATATTGGAACACAACAGTCTGGTGTGGAGCACATGACTGATCTGAGCTTTCTCTATAAGTTTACGATGTAGTTACTCTATGAGAATGTAGCGCAGAGTATTTATGTAACAGCTACCATGCAGAATTAAATACAGAAGGAAGTGTCTAAACCATAGAATCAGAGAAGAGTTGGGGTTGGAAGGGATCTTTAAAGGTCATCTAGTCATGGTGAATTCTGAATTGACGTCATACAGGACCAGGACCTTGGAGCTACAATAGATAGTTCAGTGTAAACATTAGCTTTATCTTTAGCAGTAGTTAAAAAACCCTAAAATAAACCCAAACCAAAACAACAACAAAAAAGCAAAATGTTAGGTAGTATTAGGAAAATAATGGAGAGCAAAAGAGACAATTGTGCAATTACCTGTATCCCTGATTCATGCAACTTTGAATACCATGTGTTGCTCTGCACACCTTAACTAAAAGAAACACAAACAACCTAAGGATGGATTATGACATGAATAGCCTGGAGACATAAATAGGGATCACTGTCTCTTCTGACACAAGAGCCAGCATCAAATGAGGCCATGTGCAGTGCAGAAATAGAAGGAGTTGTTTGGTACAGGCAGTGAAAGTCATTGCTAAACAAGTTCAAGAAGAGGCTGAACAAATACCCAGAAGAGAAATCCTTTGAGGTTACAAAATAGGCAGAAACCACATCTGTTCAGTGTCACCTGAAGGCACAGGGTTAAAATGTAGTTGGATAGAGGTTTTTATTCTTCTTGTGTGTCTTTTCTTGTCCTTATACTACCACTGCTGGAGGCTGGTATTGGTCTACATGGATCCTTGATCTGAGCCTATGTGGCCATTCCTGTGCTGGCCGATTATTTCAGAGTACAGTAACAGTACCATTGTCAAAAGTCTGGACACGTGAACAATTTACTATTACATACAATCCACAATCGCTGGCAGACAAGATGAAGACCTTTTTCCCCTCTTAGTACTAAATTTTATTTTTTGTTTTTCTGCTCCTCGATGCTCCTGCTGATTGAACTGAAATCTCATCTTAGTTTTATTCATTCAAGAGAGAAGTACATGGAAAACAGATTCAGCACTTCCTGACAGCAGCCAGAACACTGATTCCTCCTAGCAATGCTGTCGTTACAACCTGAGTTTAATTTCAGGACCCCTGGGCTAAAATACTTCTGTAAAAGATAGAAGAACTACAAGAGAAAAAAAAATTACATATATGCACTTTTCAAGCTGAAAATTACATTAGCCATCAAATCATGAGAGTCATTCCTTTGTCCGTCAGTCTGTTCTGTGCTTTCTTTTGGTTTGTTATCCCATTTCAGTCTTTAAATTCTAGGATTTAAAAGCCTCCCTGAGTGCATAGGTCAAAGAATTTTCACTCATATTCAGTTTTCTTTTTCATCTTCCTTGACTACTTCACAGTACCACTAGATAGCACCAATATACTGTCTTTTTCCCAACTTAAGCCATTTCCCTTTTTTGTGCAATTGAGACTAACCCTTGTACTGTACATCAAACTAATAAAAGGTCAGAAGAGTTAAAGAGTTTTTCTCAGTTTGCTACCTTAAAAAGAAGTGCTACAATTTTACTAACATGCATTTTTAAATTACATGGGAGACTGGTAGTTTGGGATTTTTAGTCTATTACAATGTGCCATTTAAGACTGTGCAAAATGATAATATCTTCTATTTTATTCATTTCTAACTTCAAACCTGCAGCATCTCCTGGCAAATCAGTTGCACAGACCCACCTGTCAGCACTGAGAACAGTCAGGGTAAACACTGATACTCCCACTGATGTTAACTGGATAAAAGACAGCAGCTTGCACCCAATTCTTCCGAAGAGCCAGGTATCCACGATGTAACGTGTTGCATCTATAGGCACACACGTTAACAAAAGCAGCAGGTCTCCAAATGCCAGGCTGGTGATGAAGATGTTCGGAACCGTCTGCATTGATTTAATCTTGAAAAAAACTTTGATGAGTACTGCATTTCCAAGGAGACCCACTGAAATGATCACAGCATATATAACATAAATTGTGCACAGTATTTCTAATCCTGGAAAGGAGTCTTCAGTCCATTTTTCATTCGTGGTTTCATTATCAGAGCTTGATTTCAGTTCTGTACCATCCGTAGATGCACACAACGTCTGATTAGCTGATTGCAAGCATAACTGAGACATTTCTTTAACTCTTTCTTCTCTCCAGGCTGGATTTATTTGATGAAAAAAATGTTTAATATTTAGCTTGCAGCATATCAGCAGGGTCAATGTCAAAGGTACAGATTTGCATCTGAAATTCAGATTCCTGTTTCACATTAACTACTTTCATCCGCTTCTGGATCTCCAAACATGCCTAGGAGAAACGCACATAGATCTTGTTCTGAACTGGGGAGGAGGAGAATGTTTTTATTGGCTTTTCAGCTAGTGGAACAGAGAGGGAGGAGGAAAGGAGAAACGAAGTTTCTTTAAAGACATTAGCTGAAAGGAGGTGGGTTTTTTCCTAGAGATGTCTGGCAAGTAAAAATCATATTGTTTCAAAATTGTAATGTTAAGGTTTGTATATTACGTAGCAAACCTTCGTTACTGTTGTTCAAAATTTTCTAAAATGGAAATAAGATGAAAACCTGAAATAGTTTTCTCAATAGTACAGGTAAGCAGAGACGATACTAATTTAACACAAAACTCTTTAGTATATGTTAATGGCAGATAAAATATATCAGAATATTGTTAGTATTTGCTGAAAAAGATATAGAGACACACTATGCACTGATTAGTCTTTCTGTCACAGAAATGCAGTGACCTTCCAACAGGCAATATAAAATCAAAATTTATGGCCACAGTCCTGGTAAGACCTAGGTTTTTTCCCTTGAAACAGTCCCACTGACATCAAAACCAAAACTTATGCCCAAGTTTGAACAAGTTTATAGGTAGTTGCTGGATAGATGCCTGTTATCTTGCAATAACCCATGTATGTATTGGCTTTTAATGGTACAACTGATGATTCAAATCTTCTGAGAGAAAAATAACTTTTCCTGATGCTTTCTCAATCAGACATGTTAGTAGTAGTATGGGTTTTCTTATCTTTAGATTAGTCAACTGTCAAATCTCACATCATCTCATTATGAGCTCACTTTGAGGAACTCCTGATAAAATTTTTTGTAAACTAAGATAAAAGAAATGTGGTGCATTGAGTTAAATCTCCTAAAATTAAGAAAGCTGAGATCTAATTTCTAAATAGTGGGAGTGGAAAAGGGATCAAAGGACCGAAGACTTATGCCTTGAAAATTAAGATCAGGTGCTGGATTATTTTTCCTTCAAATTGTTCTTGAGCTGTGACATTGGGGTGGAGAAGGTACCCTGCTCAAATAACAAAAGCAAACTTATAGCAGAGTCCCTTTAGCTGCACACACGCAGACACACAAAATCAAGCTTGTTTCATTTACTCAGAAAAAACCTCTCTAAGTACTACACATGAAAAACTTAATTTTTCCTCTCCCAATCCCAATCCTTTCAAATATAAGCATGTCACAGATATCAGGTGGTGAAAGACCAGGTGGTAGATTGTACATCAATTGGAAGATCTGTACTGTGGCATGGTGGGAGGAGTCACTGATGGCAAGAGGATTCATCGGTTAAAAATTCCAATTATGCTTTTTGAAAGTGCTTTTAGAAGAGAAGCTCTTGTCAACATCCATCAGAATATGTCCTTTCATGCGGTCACAGTATGTAGGTTGTTCACAGATTTAGGTACCTTTGAGGATCCTGATTATGTTGTCCACCCACACTGGCATAGTACCATGCATTATATTTAATACAGAGTTCAGTAACTGTAGCAGATTGTGACAGCTTAATGTCAGATACATAAAATGTTTCATTTTCTGTATGGGAGAAGCAGGGTGTCAGCAAACATTGGGAACTAATTGCACTCCACCAGGTGTTGAGTACTCAAGGGTGGCATCTGAATGAAGCATCAGGTGTTTAGCTGAAACGGGAATTGAGCTAAAAGAAGCTTGTTGCTTGCCTTGAATTACACCAGAGGTTGATTAATGCACCAAAGCTCGGCCAGCAGCAGAGATCCCAACCAACTCTTACAGTTTCCAGAGCTGTCTGAGAGATTCGGGCTGGCAATGTGAATTCTGAAGCTCAGTAGTTCTGTCACTCAAGCGTTTTGTATGTCAGGATGGAGGACCTGAACTGATATCCCTCTGTGTAACTCATTATCCACAGGACTGGACTCTTGAGCTGTGAGTTGCTCCCAGCAGTTGGTTTGGGGGATGATTCAGGTGTGAAGGGAAAGTAGACAGACCTCCTGACCCATATTAAAGCCTCTTGAGGACATCAACATGTGTCACAGATGCAAGCAACTCCAGAAAGTGGCAAAAGCTTAAAATTCTCTTTACTCCTGGTACTTCATGTGCTGCTCATCCTGAACTGGACCTGAGTTCATGTACCTGGACCTGAATGCCAATTCTGATGCTTCACGCTTTAGAATCCCCCTGATCTGAAAACACAGATGCATTTTCCCTGCTCTCTCTCTCTCTCTCTAACAGGGCACAGTACATATGTCTTACCCTGCTCAGAGCAGCATGAAATTCTACTTGATTTTCTCTTTCCACTGAGAGACCGCTTTTTTCCCCATCTTTCTGCCTCCCTGTGGGAATGTGGCAGAAGGCAGTTTCACCATTTCTCACAATTCTTTCTTCAGTCCTTATATTACTGGAGGTTTTGGGTAGTTGCCCAGGTTCTTTCTTTATGGAGTCTAAGATACTGTCTTAGTGGATCAATAGGAGGTGAAAAATACTATTTTCAAAAAGCACACAAAATAACATTGTTTAGGCCCAATGAAAATCTGAAGGAGAGACAGCAAACCACATCTGCAATTGGTTTATGATAGTAGAAATTTAGCTATTTCTGATAGCTCTCTGTTGTTCAAATCCAGCTGAAAACGAAGAGAATGGCATTTTAATTCCAAACGGTAAAGTACTCTAAGGCATTATTTTAGAGCTTTGCCTCCTGGTGTGGAAAGCAATTTGAGAAATTCTGGCTATTTTTTCAAGTTCCAGTTTCACAGAAAATAAATACTCCTTTTGAACTCCATGCTGCAAAAAAAAAAAAAAAAAAAAGAAAAGAAAAGAAAATACTCAAGAGCATATAATTTAGCTGCATTTTTAATGCAAATTTTCTGTTTTAATGCAGTGTGACTACTGACTTAAATCACTGCCATGTGCTGCATAGTGTCACCCACTCAGAAAAGTCTTTCAGAACCATTTGCTCTGCAACAAGCCAAAATATGAAGAAAACAGCCAAAACCTTAACTCACATTAAAGAAAATTATTTTCCAAAACAGTAATTCTTTTGTGTTGCTTATTTTTGTTATTTGAAGGTACATTGGTCATGCTGCATTGATCGTTATTTATACGAGTATGTCAGAGTGCTTTGTAGCTAAAGTGGTAGGAGCACAAAACTGCTACACACATAACTGCAGCTATATTAGCCAGCCTGGTGTTTTTAGGATCATTTTAACTCACTTTTTTTTCAGTTGTTATTTGTATAATTTATGAATAGAACTCTTTAGCTGTCTTAATTCTTCTTTTATGTCTCAAACTCATTTTAGACCCTTTGATTGTCTCTCCTAGCAGTTTCACCATCTGTTTATTGCTGGCTGATGTATCCTTCTGTCTCTCCACTGAGTGAACTGACGTTTGTCAGGTGTTAACAGTAGAGAGGTTCTGAACAGCTTGTCTATCCTAGTTCTGAATTGGGCAGACTCTGTTGTGGCATCTTCTCTTATAAAAGGCTGTTCTTAGGTTAGGATCTCTCCTACAGATGAGCTTGGTTGCTCTCCATGTGCCCAAACTCTTTAATGCAAAGCAGGACTCTGCTGCTGGGACACCACAGGCACATTCCTCCTACTCCTCCGAGGATCAGGAAAACATTTAAGTCTAGCAGTCTGCCCAGATGAGTGTAAACCTTTCCCTTTCAGAAAATCCCAGTAGCCTTCCTTTTAGGTCATGTTTTTCTGACACGAAGGAAAGCTTTTTGCTCCTTCATCAAGAAGTCCTGACCTGTAGTCCTGTAACAACCCCAACTTAAAAATCAGACTTTGCATTTTTAACTAGAACTTCTGAAATGTATTTTTCTTCCTAGTGTCTTCTGAACTGGCTTTGCCACCTTTGTGTTGGGAAGAGGAGTCCCTGCTCTAGAGACAACATTTTCAGGGATGGATGTGTGTAATTGCCTTGTTTCTAACTAACATCAGTCAGAATGTGTTGGGGCTTTAGTGTGTTCTCTTTAAACTGACATTGCCAATGGCATGACAAGTAATGGCAAGATAAGGGGACAAAAAGCCATTTCATGGCTCTGTGACTGTTCCAAATCCATTTCCTAGTTTTCAGGCAGGCAAGTATTAAGTGGAAGAGCCTGAATGCATGCTGGAGTGAGCAGCCATGTCAGAGAGAGCAGTCCGTGTTCAGAGCAGATTACCAACATATTCAGCGCTGTGTTCTGTTCTGCTCTGTCCTACTGGGAGAATGGGAGTAAGTCATTTCCATGCACCGCATCGAGTGCCTCCTGAAACAGAGAGAACATCACTTCCCCATCTCGCCAGGCACCTATTTCAGAGCTATAAATCTCAGGCAAAGGGGAGGAATGTTGCAGAGGGCACTGCCCACGCTGGATGCCTTCACTTGTGATGAAAAGAGCTTGATTTCAGTGTCTGTCAATCTGATGGTTTTCACCACTAAAGTGGGAACATCTTCTCTATCCTGTATTTTGATTTTTTTACCATTGCCCAGTCTCCTCAGCCGCTGTAGACTAAACTACTGAACTATGAAAATGGGAAATATTTTTAAGTACACTTCAATGATAATTTCCTCATCTGTGTCACATTGGCAGCAGAGTGTAACCATTTATTGTCAAAGACCATCTATTTGGCTGAAAAAAATACTGGTATATTTCTGGGTTTATCTGTGTGGAGCTGATTTTACACCAAGGGCAGAGGGAGCTGTGCGGGTACTGAGATTCAGCGCATCAAATCGGTGGGTAATGTTTAATTGGAACGGTGTCCCTGTTTTTTGAAACTGAAGATGAGCTACCCAATTAAGTTTTCAAATACCACAAGACTTAGCAGCATGTTTAGAAACAAAAATAACACCATCCCAGCCCTCACTGTTATGAAAGTGAGATGGAAGGTCAGTTCAGAGGAGCTGTCCAGAGGAGCATTCAGTGATGCAGCAACAAAATGGTGTATCTTTTTGGTTAAAATATAAGAAAAGAGTTTCTGATTTTGTTACAATGCCCAAATCCAGACTGATCAGTGGAGTCAGTGTGCTGCAATTTTGCCTGCAACAGGATCTCAGAGGCTGTAATTAATCTATCGCTCCAAATATCTTTTTTCCTGTTTTTCCATTCTTGCATCCCTTCCAGCCCCCTTTTCCAGGAGTTTCCTCAGCCAGTTTCAGTACGGGAATGGCCAGTGAAAAACTGGTATAATTTCTTAGAAAAGAGAGAAAAATTAACACCGGAATGTATCTTTGCACTTCTCTAGTTACAGGAGCAACCAGGCAATGAAGTAATATACTAAGGATAATTCTTTTGGGTATCCTTGAAACTCTCCATGATACATTTAATTTGGAACCATTAAAGTGCCATTACCTGCTAAATACTTTCTGATACCTAAAAGCACAGAGAATTGTGCATTAAGACTCAACAATTGTCTTATGCAATAGGCAATTATCTTCCCAGTATTTTCATTTTTAATCTCAAATTATTTCCCCCAATGACATTTCTTTCACTGTCCCAATAATAACTGTCTGCTAAATTTAGAAAGAATTGTACATCTTGGGTGTACTGCTAACCACTACTGCTGATGCACGCAGTCAACAGGAAGCTTAAACAAGCCATACTGACCTTTAGCTGTCATCCTATGTAATATATATCTATCCCAGCATTACCAAACCACTGTACCTATGCTGAACTAGAAGGCAGCTTTAGCTACTTGTCCATGAAGAGACTTAAAAAGTCTCCAGGAATCCATGAGTGAGCTGCCTACACCTTGGATCTGCATCCCCTGACTTAGCTAGGGTGAAGAGTGGTGGAGTTTTGTTCCAGTCTAAATAGTAAGGTGGGAGTGGGGAGTGTTTTCTTCGATTTACCACAACTGCTGCTGTGATTTTACTATCGTTTTTTATTTCTTTTGTATCATCTAACCTATTGTTAACAACCCACTGAGATCTGACATCAAATAATTGTCTTCATAGATAAATATACCTTCTGAAATCCTGTTACTGCTTTAAAATAGAGCACACATTTCCTGGTGTATGTGTCACTAAAGATAAGCAATCTAGGAGGAAATTGAGAGTAACGTAGAAATCAAAGCAGCTTTTACACTGAGTCATAGAATCATGGAGTGGTTTGGGTTGAAAGGCACTTTAAGATCATCTCGTTCCAGCCCCCTACCATGGGTAGAAGTCAACTGATAGAATCCAAACAGGGAGGAGAAGGATGAGCTTGTATTGGTTGCACACCGCTCATGCTCCAGCCAGAGCTGCAGAAGCTGCTCCCATCATTTAAAATTATTAGGCTGTGAAACATAAGCGCATAGAAAATTTTATTAGATTTGTCTTTGTGCGTGTCCTCTCCCTGTGAAAACCATCAATGCACAATTCTGTGACAGAATGTCAGCACAGATATGTTGAAGAAGAGCAAATGCAGCAGTGCTGGTGCGGAAGATATTATTTCAGCCCAAGGAAAATTACACATCTTCATTCCAGCTGACAACCTACACAATGCCATGCTTGAAACATAAATGATACACTGTTTAGCTGGAAAAGTGATTAGGAATGTGATGGAGAGTGGAAGTGAGCTAACCGCCTTCCCAGAACAAATCGCGCTTTGCATTTTACATAAGCAACTTGACAGGTTTTTAAAAATTGAAGTCCAGATTTTTGCTTTAAAAAAAAAAACATTCAGCGAGAAGAGTGGAGACCTCCACTCTGTGCAGCTTGCCCTTTTCTCCACTGGTACACCTCCAAAGTGGGAAGCATGCTGATGGATATGCCCAAGAAATGACATTTCTAGACATTTCTTGGCAGCCTGAGAAGTCTTCCATACTCCAGCACTTTTCTCACTGCACGTCCAGCTTTTACCTGAATCGTTATTGCTCCTAATCCTTTACGAGGGCATTTAGCAAGAACTTTAGAAACTCAAGGTACATTTCAGCTTTTATCAGGAATGTAAAAAAACAATTAGAGGATGCAGGAGACAAGGCCAGTCTTACGTTGCTCTCATGTTTTGCCCCCTTCTGGTGTCTTTTTATTTTAAATTGGTCATAGAAAACACACTTGGGAGGATTTGCCCAAAGGCAAAATCAATCTATACCAATTCTGGCAGATATTTGTCTCATCACCCTGTGTGTTTTTTAAGATCTGCAGTGATGGCAATTCCATGTGTTCTCTAGACCTCTTATTCCTTAAAAATAGAAATTGTTACCTAACGTCTACTTGTAATGTAAGCCTATTATTTTCTGTCCTCTGAAGTGGATGCAGAACAAATTACTGAAGGAGAAAGTGCAGGTCAAAGCAGGGTGATAGAGACACATCAGACTGTCCACCCATCTGTTCTTATTGATGTAGTGGAGACAAACTGGTCTCAAAGGGGCTTGGGGGAAGACTAATACTCCGGTTCTCCCAAAGAACTACACAGCCTCCTTCCTTAGTCTCTCAGGATCCCCCTGGGGTATGCAGCAGCCAGGTTAGGGGTGCAGAGGGGGTTAGGCACAGCTTCAGCACTACAGCACAGTGTGTTGTGCTTCATATTGGAAAGCAGGGAAAACTTGTATTCAGCAGCAGATTGTGGAACAAAGAGCTTACTAAAGAGAATAAAAAATACAATAGTTCATGTCCAACATAATAAACTGCCATTTATATTAAATTTCATTCCCCTTGAAAGCAATTTCATGTTAGAAACAAGCGGGTGGATCTTGTTTGCACATTTTTAATGCCAAGATTTTTCCCATAAAGCCAAGGAAATGAAGGTGATCTGTCTGATTTCAAGTAGGTTGGCTGTAGCTACTGTACATTAAAATATTAATCTTTTTCCACTAATTGCTATGTGGGAGTTATTCACTGACTGAAAGAACCTTTTGTATTTTACATCGTATATACCAGTTCTAAGACATCACGCCATTATATTATTTTACTCCTCTGTCATGGGTACAGGTTAGTGTTCCACTATGTTAACAGTCATTTAAAAGTCTTTACTTGAGTGATAAAGAGAAGGGCATTCAAAACGGAAACTAGGATTCAGTTGAGCAGGCAAATTACTGATTCAAACACATTTGCTGAAAGAAAGCCCCTCCTTGGCAGGAGAGGAAAGTTAAGTCTCTCTTGTGATGTTATGAAATAGAGTTTACATCCTGCTGTATTCCCAGCAAAGCAACACTAAAGGGAAAACTTTCTTATTTCCAGCTCCAGTGATAGTAGGACTTTATCTGGTATTGTTCTGTTTGGGTTTAGTTATGGGGTTTTTTCAGGAAAGATAATCTGAAACCTATATCATACATATGGATACACCTTGAAGGTGGGAATTTTAGTTTTTATTGTTTCCACATTCCATTTGAAGGTACTGGGAAACATTTTCTAACATTTAGACATGCATCTATACCTCTTTAGGGATCTAAGTTCAAGTAATCAGTGACAGCATGTCTGAAAATAAAAACATACAACTGAGAGGAATGTCTTGGAAATCTGAGTCCAATTTCTAAATATATAAATTGGTCAAAGTCCATTTCAGAAAACTAAGGAAAGATACTGATCGAGAAACCTAGATGTCCATGCCTGAGACAGTCAGCCAACAGGCTTAAAAGTATCACTTGTAACTCAATATGCAGGTATTAGATTCTGAGATAACTATCAGATGAGGAAGGAAACAGAGGGCTTTTAGAACAGTGGAAAGGGAAAAAAAAGGAGGATGAACTATGAACGAGGCTTAGGATGAGAAATGTTTCCAGTCTCTGTTTAGCATGAGGACTAATCTTGGAAACACAGTGGGACCAAATCCTTTTGTGGTCAGTACTGCTACTCCTAATGAAGCCTAAAGTTGAGTCATGGGATGCTTTAGCTCTATAATTGTGTCCAAAGTGATAACTGTACATTAGACTTAGTTCTTTAGAACTGTGTTTCTCAAAAGAGAACCATCATTAGATAAGCAGAGAAAAACTAATTTGGTATCAGTGTAAAAATCCTACTTTCTGTGGATAGCGCAACCCTGTATCCATGGATAGTATTCTTCGTGAACAAGGATGGTTGGTCTCACCATATCCTGGAGATACAGCACCAGAGTTGTATTGGACTTCAGCTGTGGGAAAGAATTGGGAACATTTTTCCATTATAATAACTTGGTTTAGTGTATTTAGAAAGAACCTGCCTATGCAGTTTTAATGTCTTCAGGGAAATAACAGAAATCAGCATTTTTCCAAAAACAACCAGGAATGTTTGGTGCTATTCGTTTTTCAGAATATGGCTCTGCAACGATTTCTCCGTCTTGGAAGGCAAAATCTTCTGCTGGGATTCTCCTGGTTTAAAAAGACTCACAACATGTCCTGTTTAGCTTTCTGTAATCCCCAAGATCCTCGCTCTTTTGGGAATGCAATTCCAGTTAGAGAGCACCGTAGTCTAGCTCAAGACTATGGTGTCGCTAACTGGGAATAGGTCCCATGAGAGTGGCAGTCAGCTGGCAGAGGAATTTTCCTTAGGTACCTAACGTGGCAGCTGAGCAGGGAGTTCCTGTCCTTTTGGAAAAGAGCCATCCCAGGATTTTAAGAGCTTTCTTATTTTCACTAGGACAACAAAAGCCATCTGCAATGTCAACCCCCAAACGGAAGCCTGGCACAGACAAAGCAATGAAAAGTTTCCTATTTATTTCCATTGGTTAGGACTTGACAGTCAGCATATGGAATTTATTATAGTATATATCTATTACTGTCTATGCAGTGCACGCAGTTTTTCTTACCAATCTTAAAATCTGTATCTGGAGAAGTCCTGGGAAGGGAGTCTGCATTGAAAGTTGAACTTGTTCCATTAGAATGTAGACTCTGCAAAGCCTGGGGTGGTGATCTGTGGTGTAAATGCTTTGGTGTAGAACCAGCAGTTGCACCTGACCCACTCCAGTCTGAAATCAGAGAGTGGTTAGGTGCAGAAATGAAATTCTGTACAGGTGCCACATCTCAAGCTACCAGACAGCAGAGAGGGGAATGGTCTGTGCTTGCTTCCTGTGCCATCCTTATTCCAGCCCGGAGGCCAGGGGTCTCTGTGCCACACAGTGCACAGTTCCTGATGCTAATTTTTACATTAGCTCCATCACACTTGTGCAGGTGGGGCTGGATACCAGCAATTCAGTCTTCTATTTCCCCTTGAGGACCCAGTCTAGTAATACTAATTTGATAAGGTCACAAAGAAGAAGGCAGGTGTCACACAAAGGGTAAGAATTGCAGCTTCATCTTTATCATGTCATACAAGACTGACCTGGCTCCTGCTCAAGGGAGAACTCTCCGTGTGCTACTGAGAGCACTTGTGCTGAATTTCCCCTCTGCAAATGGAAAGCTGCCTCTCCCTCAGCAGAACAGGGTGCACAGAATGCTGTGCACAAGACACAGGTGTTAATACAGGATTTTTAGTCTGGTTTCCTGAAAACCAACTGGTTAAGCTTCTCCTTTTTTATATCCATTCATAACATCAACTCATTTTGACAGGCACACAGAGTTATTCAATTCTTCCACATTTCTGTAAAAAGACAACACCACTGAGGTAGCCCAGAATAAGCCTTGGCACATGCTATTTCTTGCTGAGCTGGCAGATAGAAGAATCTTAGAATAATTTAGATTGGAAGGCACCTTTGGAGGTCTTCAGTCCAACCTCCTGCCGAGTTGGATCAAGTTGGTCTGGCACGTGTCTAGCTCAATTTTTACTCTCCAAGGAGAGGGACTCCCCCCACCATCTCTTTGGGCCATCGACACCCAACTACCCGTATAGTGAAAAAAAATGTGTTTCCTTATAAATAATGTGAATTTCCATCATTGTGGCTTGTGTCCATTGCCTCTTGTCTTCTTGATGTGCAGCTCTGAAAATCTGCCTCTTTTCTGTAACTACCTCTCAGATAGCCAAAGACAGCAAGACATCTCCCTTCTCCTTCCCAGGCTGAGCAAATCCAGCTCCTGCACATAAAAAATAGCAACTAGTATGCCCAATATTCTGCATAAATTTCAGAATCTCAGCTTTATGAATACTGGAAAGCCACCAAAAACATGGCTCACATAAGGGAACACTGAATGGCATGTGAGAACAGAATTAAGAGACAGAGCTGAAATCGGTTTTGGAAATCTGCAGTTTTTACTGCATGCTGTCACCCTGTCATCATATCATATAAGCAGTTAATGCAAGAGGATAAAGACCTATTAAAAAACAATTATCCAAAGCAATGCAGAAGGGCTGTTGAGAGGAGCCTTATTTCTTAATGCAGAACAAATGTGACACCAGTAGCAGACGAAGTATGAGTCAACTAAACAAATCCCTTCAGTGCTTACCAGAATAATTTCTGAGACGAAATCTTCCCCAGCAGAAGTGTACTCGGCACTGCTTCACTACTTCATCCTTCATTAGGCAGTGAAACACAAAGATAAAGAACCCTAAAGAAGAAAGGAGAGATTCATGGGTTCTCATGTGTATTCTCCAACCTGCTGCCCATTTTCTAAACTTTTGCCATGCCACTGATACCAGTGCGTTCCGCGTAGGCTAAGTACCCCTGGGTCAGCATCAGGATGTTTAAGGTCCCTTCCAACCCAAGCAATGCTATGATTTTATAATCATGTTGGCCCAGAGTTGCACTGACTTCTTTGTGCATATGAAAGGGTGATAGGAAGAGTTTTCTGCAGATTTGGTTTAAGAACAATCTGCAAGTCGATATGGATTCTATCAGCCGTTTTTATGCCCAGATGAAAGGAATCATGCCAGCTCCTGAAAAGTTGCATTTACTGGGACCTGTGTTTCCAAGGCACGAATTCATGTCTTTAATAGTCTATCTTTCACAGCAATACTGTCTAAACAACACCGTCATCCCACTACAACAGAACTTTCCTTTTAAAATAGCGAAAGCCTCTAACACAAAAGCTGTATCAGTTCTCCTCTTTGCCCATGCTTGAGTTACATATTATAGATTTATTTCTATTTGACATCCCCAAACCGTTGTGCTTATTGCACTACTCCATTCAGAAATTACCTTGCAAGGTGTTAAAAATGCTGAAGAGATATAAGAAAAATATCCTCACAGCTCCCCAGGCAAAAAAGGCAAAGCCCCAAGTTAAGCCCAAAAGAAACATGAGGCTGAAAGCACTTTTGAGGTCTTGGAGAACATCCGTTTTCCAGAATCTGGATGTCTTTTGTGTCCTTGTTTTCACGGAGTGGATTTGAAGGAGAACAGTGATGAACATGGCTGTATTCATCAAAAATATTAAGAAGAAATAGGCCACAACGGAGATGTAGAACACTGTGTTGTCCTGGATCCAGCAACTGCAAGAAAGGGAGGTGTTTATTCAATAAGGAGTTTTGTGAGGGGGAAACTCAGGAAGCCTGGTTTCCAAAATAACTATTCTGTATGGTTCTGCAACACCTAGTTAGGGGCATTCCCTAGCATCCATTATTTTCCCCCAGTGAGGACATTTGTAGAATCCCTGCACATACCTTTTTTTACGGAAATTCTCTAACTTGAAGACATCGATATTTCTGCCAAATTCAGATAAACCTGATGATTGTTTCACAGCTTAATAATGTATAAACACAACGACACACTGCCTTAGGAAAACTAAGTTAAATATGACTTAAGCAGGGGTCTAAATAATAGCATGCCACTGGTTAGCTTTTCCTCAGACATAGTGTTTTTTACTTCTTTTTTTTTTCTTTACGTCTTTTTGTTGAAGATGAGGATCAATTTTCCCTCTGAGGTGTCATGGGTGTGTGTTGCCTCTCTGATGGGAGAAAATTCAAATATTCCAGGTAATCTTCACCAACATGTGATCAGATTGTGCTAAAAAAGAAGGAGGTGGAAACATGGAAGCATTCTTTGCTATAAAAGCTTTTTTAAAAAGGGTGAAAGAACGCAGTGTTTTCCCACTGGAAAAGAGAGGAGGTTGAGATGATTTAAATAAAACTACTTGAAATTATGATGAGACAGTGATGTGAACTGAAATTTTAAAAAAAACAACAGAAGGAAATGTCCAAAATACTGGAGCAATTATTGTGCCTTTAGATTTTACCAGAAAGCCAGAACATGCAGAAGCATATACAAATATCCCATGAGACTGGGTTAATGCAAAGAAAGAAATTTCACAGAAAATAAAAGTGGAGTTGACTGGCAGAAGCCCTCCCTGTCCTCAAGCCCAGTTCACCGATGTGAAAATTACTCCATGTAATAGCCATGCATTCAAAATGTTCCTATGAACCAGAACCACTAAAAGGAGAGGGTAAAGATGGGGGAGAAGAGACAAAAGTGAGTTATTTCTGGTTATTTCTTGTATTTTTCAGATACTCTGGTGACCATCAAAAAGCTTAAAGTATTATACTTACAAATTGCTGTAAGGATGGCTCTCAGAGAGTGACCCATTGCCATAGAAGTCTTTATTTATAATAAGCACAAGAATAATTACAATAGCTGGTATTCCTAATGTGGAAAGCAAAAGAAAAATAAACAGTTTGACTCATAAGAAAAAAACGAGAATATGGAAAGATGTCAGATAATCTCCGATACATAATTACAGCAGATGTGTGTATCTTTGGATCAAACTCCACCCCCAAAGCTCCTTCTGAAACAAGTGTAATTAGATGTGTAACATAGCAGGTTTAATCTTCTTATTTATGCAAATTACAAATGAGTAGGCATAAAAATATCTGTGTTTGCAAAATGTTTGTGAGTCTTCAAGCATCTCTAGAAGGGATCCAATCTGGTAAAATAGAACCAACTGATTATTACAAAAGGTGAGGATAAGCAGAGCACAGCAATTTGTTGTAAGAGCTTTTAGAGAGATATGTTTCCCAGGCACTGCTTTATCAGTCTTCAGTTCCACACATTTCCCATACTGTTTTCAGTTCTGGCTTTTCTGTAGAGAACTGCCAACAGCACCATGAAGGATGCCTGCCCCTGAGAACAATTATGTGGGACATCAGATCTGAGGATAGGGATGATAATATGCTGCACACTATTCAAGAGCAAAGAACCCCTCTAAAACAGCATCTAATGGTGACCCAAATAATACAGCCCAAAGTCTGCTCTAGGTCAGTGCTTCTGAGAACACCTTTTCTAACAGGTGAACTAGAATTTGGGTTCTTTTTGCTATGTTTCTCCCAAACAAGTCTCTGATACTTGTCAAGGGGAAGTCCTTGGGAGAGCAGTGAATGAAAGCCAAATCCACTCTGTGCGTGGGATTCAGGAAGAGAATGACAGAAATGGACTCAAGGTCTGAAGAAGGAGTTAAAATCACCTCTGAGCATCCCCGCATAGGGGTGAAGGCAGTGGACAGCATTACTGCCCCAGTCACACCCACTAATGTGAGGTACCATGATAAATCATCCTGTAAAGAGAAGAGGGGTAGGAAAGCAGTGTCTTACACCCACTTTCAGTTACATATGACTGTGCAGGGACCAACAAGCGCTCTCTGCTAATGTCTCCCCGGACAGAAGAAATTTAAGCTGAACGGCCTCGGCAACAACCTTATAGCGCAAGGTGTGCATTGCATTTCTGCTAGCTCAGTGTCTTCACTTACTTCTGTAAATATGCCCAATCTTAGAGAAGCTGACAAGCAGAGAAGTGGAAGGGAAATCTGTCTACTTACCCCAGCCGGCAATGCAGCATTTTAGGATGTACTTTGGTACATAAACATTGAAAACTTTGACAAGAGCCAAATAAAAGTGAACAGACTCCAGGCACATCCATGTGAATGCTGCAAGAAGGAAATAGTGGAGGAGCACGGCCATGGTGATGCAGAGGCCTGGCTCGTTGAACGAGGTCAGCCAGGAATTGGTGAGGAAAGCCATGTTCAGCATCAGCAGTGCAGCACAAAGGTTAAGCAGGATTTTTGAGGGGTTGTCTCTCTGCACCTTCCTAAAAAGAAGGGGAAAGTCCACAAGGTTATCACTGCATCATCCAATGTACAGCCTATACACATGATTCTTGACATAATATCTCACCCATGTCCAGGGGTAAATTTTTGAAATTACACAAATTTTTACTCTTTACAGACATTTTACTGAGGGTGGTGAGGCCCTGGCTCAGGTTTCCCAGAGAAGCTGTGGCTGCCCCATCCCTGGAAGTGTTCAAGGCCAGGTTGGATGAGGCTTGGAGCAATGTGGTCTAGTGGAAAGTGTCTCTGCCCATAGCAGGGTGTTGGAACTAAAGGACCTTTTAGATCCCTTCCAATCCAAACCATTCCATGATTTTGTGAAATTTAGGAACATAAAAATTGCTGGACAGTTCAGACAGGTGCTCATATTGAAGTACGAGTATTCAAATCCCTTTAATTTTGCAACAGTCAGACATCAAAATAAAGCAATATTTATACTGTCAGCTCCCAGTCCTCCCTCTTATGCATCACAGCATCAAATATTAGCAAACATTCTGATAATTGCTGCAAATTCATTATTGCCAAAATATTAAAATCAGTGTAAGAAAAAGGATCAGACTTACTCAAGGGTTAGGTATGTCATGAGCGTTATTCCCAAAAAAAGGGAAGAAGCACCACATCCTGCATAGCTTATCAGAGTTAATATATGATCATGTGTGACATCTATTTCTGTCCGGGCCAAGTCCTGTGTTACAAGATAAAGAAACACAGTTGTTTGCCAAGACAGATTTAGAAAATTCCTTTACACATTTTCACATTGTGAAATTCCTCTTCTGCTTACTGCTACTTTTGGAGCTTTTCCATTAATATTTTTACGTGTTTCTTATTGTATAGTCCCACAGAATATCCAAACTAGTAAATGGTAAATTAACCAGCAGTATTTATAGTATCCAGTAATAAGCTGTGAAGCTATAAAGAAACCACAAGTTCAACACTGATTCCAGGATCTTACCAAAATTATTCCACTGGGAGCTTGCTTTGTAGGAGAAACTACTTTGTTTCAGTGGCAGCTGCCATTCTTGGGAACTCCACAAACCTGCTAAATGTCTTGGAGTGTGGTAGATCCTCCCTTTCCAGAAAGCACCAGTGCAAGATCAGACAGGAGGCTGGGCCCTACTTCTCCACAGCTGCTGCCAGGAGAAATATTGAGAGGATTTTGTTGTTCCCTGACACAGCTTCTCTTCCATTTCATGAAACTTTGAACCTCAGACTAGTAACCTACATCTCTGATGTACCATGGATGATGCTGTTGAATAACTGTAGCTGTGCTGATTATCAAAGTGGCAGGGAGAGGTGCGATCTGAAAATCAGACTAAATTCTCCTTGCTTGAATGGAAACTTGAGCAAGTGTCTGAAACCTGAGCCATCTCAATTCCTTTCTGTAAAGCCACAGTTTTACTCCCAGGAGGGCTTTTGCCTCTGGAGCAGGGTCATGCTGACCTCTAGGGCAGTCATCCAAAGGCAAAGGTAGGGCCTCACCCCATCCTGCGGGCGGTGTCCTACTGGGAATACACAACTTAATCTACTTAGTCTGCTTAGAACTTGCCTGTCTCTTTGCCTTTGTTGCAGCCCATTCTCAGGCAGTCATCCCAGCTTTTGACATTTTGCTTTTAGAGGCAGTTTTCTCTGTATTATGGAGAAATAAGAGGTGATAGATAATGACACCTCCTATATTTATACTGAACCTCACTTTCTGACGGAGCATAGATAAAACTTTCAAAAAGATGTAATGTCGTTAGTTGCTGCTGGCAGTTAATAAATTTAACACAGTACTTCAAACACAGTAAATAACACATTAAGGTTGCTTAAGTTACACTGCAAAGAAGTACAAACTACATCTGTAAAACAAAACTGCCTTGAAGCAAGTGACATTTAAAGGACTTTACACCATTAAATTATTATAACTGGCTTTTTTGTTATTGCTGATTTTGGCAAAATTGAAGATATCTAACAGCTTGTATAGATATGAATCTCCCATCTCTTCTCCCAAACTAGTGATGACTTTGTTTATTGCCATGGGATTTTCTGGGAGATGATTCATAGCGTACTTACCAGTAGGACTCCAAAATGGGTAAGATGGTAACAAAAACAGATTGTGTAATTAATATCTGTATATTCCATTTCACACCCCGATGTATTCCAACCGCCCAGTCCATCTGTGTAAGAGAGGAAAAGGATTTTTAAGCAGAGTTTGTCATGCTCCTTCATTTATAGCTCTGTAGCACACAGGGTGTGTGAAGATGAGCTCAAGTTAGTACAGATTTCAAGGTCATTTAGCAGCACACAAGCGAGATTTCACACCAAAACATATCTTCTGTAGTTGCCTGAGAACCTCAAAATTTGCATGAAAGCTTTTGCTGGAATGAATTTCTGCACACACAGAAAGAAAGAAGATAAAGAACCGAGTGCTGAGCTAGATTGTGCTGGAGGATGTAGAAACAGAAGAAAAGAAACATGTACAGGGCAGAGGATTTGTTTAGGCAGAGCGCAGCACTGAAATAGCAAGATCTTCCCTGGTAAGACTGAATGTTACGACCTTATTTATGTGGTGTGCATCACATATCCAGAAGCTAAGTTTCTGATTAAAAAAAAAACAATAATAATTTCCTAATCCTAGTAATTGCAGAGGAAACCTCTCCCACATGCTCTACGTTAACCCAATTCACAGTTATCTCTCACTGTCTGGTGACTGTCTCAGCCATTTTAAAGACCTGACCCCAGCAAAGCCCCTACTGTATTCCCTGAAGTCACTGTAAGAATTAATCTGACATTTCATTGCATTTCTACCTTTTTCTAGACCAAGTCTTCTTATTCATGTAGATGCAGCACTGCACAATGCCTTACCTGTATCCCCAGGGATAACACTGAATACTGAGGTATCGACATCAACACAAAGCAGCAGCACAAACTCAAGTTTCAAGGTGCAATGTCAAGAAGCCAAAGCCTCTGTGACACTCGGGGCAGGCCCAGCACAGCCAGTAACACTTACTGTTCTTTCCAAAGTCCCAAAAGACACAGTGCACTGCTGCGTTGCCCTGGAAGCAGAGGAAAGGAGGCTGTGACATTTACTCAGGACATCTGCACTCTGTCTGCACTTGCAGACAGTGCATCTCACCTCTAATTGGGGTGTATAACCAAGGCACTTGGATTTGATTTCCCCTGCATCACTTGGCAGCAAAGCCCACTCATGTCCGTGATTATCTGCGTGGTGGTGCTGCGGGGGTTCTGTGGGTGAGTGGAGTTGCCACGAGGTCAGGGGCTGGACACTTGGCTTGGGGACGCAGCCAGGATATTGGCCATCTCACCCATGGCACTAAACCAGCAGAGTCCCACTTTTTGCCTTCCCCTTCATCAAGGGAAATCCTGTGAGTCAGTGATTTTCCCAGTTTTACCTGTACCTTTCAATACCTTGTAGTCTTTTAAGGACAGCAGCACATCTGACAAATGGTTCACCTTAGACCAGTCCTGTGTTTAATATTGTTGGGTTCATGTGGTGTCTGAGATGTCACACCAAATTACTGGTGAAATTTAAATGTTATGACTAAGACCTGGAATAATAACCTGAGATTTTATAAAAAAAACCAAAAAAACAACCCCTACAAGAAACCTTTACTTTAGAATTACAGCAATTGCCCTCTCTGAAACCAGGCAGGGAAGACAAGCGACAGCTGCACAGATGTAAATGGATACTCAATCCAATGTTTTCTCTTGGGGACATTCTAGTTTATTACTCATAATGCTGCAGCAAACTTTTCCAAGGCACAGATTAAGGTTACTTTTATTATTATTATATCATTAATAAAGTTTAATAATGTACAGAGTTTACAGGAAGCCAGCCTAACAGATAAGCTGTTAAGATGTGTGATTTGTAGACTGTCAAATATAATTAGGCAGAGACCCAAAGACATAGGTTTGGAGGATAACTCATTAAATATTTAATTAAGATAATTTTAAAAGGTCAAGGAAAATATCTGAAAGGTGCCAGATGGCCTGGTGGAGTAAAAATGACAGAAGAGAGAGGATATCTAGGTGAAATTTCTGGGTATGTATTTGCTAGAACTGAATGGAAAGAGCCTTTTGCCATAAAAGCGGCAATTACAAGTCCTCATTAACTTGAACTTTAATCAAGTTCATCTTACTGAGATTTTCTTCTGCCCTGGTTTGTAATATACTCATGTGGAGGCTGGACTGTAAACACTGGCAGCACAAAAATGCTAAGGAGGAATTCAATCAACAAGTTTGACCCATATCCATTAAAAAATAAAATAGACTTTAACTTTTTGAAACAAAGCAATTTGATTTTGAAAACATCTTTGCAAAGTTTTGGGCTTTTTAAAGTTTCTCTCTTTTGGTGACTTAACCTATTTTCCAAATTCAGATCAAGGATAAATCATTTCAGTCCAATCCAAAACCCACTACTTTCTAGCAAATAAACTATTCCTTGTAAAAAAATTGTCTCGATCAGAACAAGGAAACAATAAGAATGTCCCTTGTTGCTAAGCATGGATTTAGAGTGGAGACACAAGCTTTACTGACCCGCAGGAATTATTAAACACTGAGATCTGTGTGGTCAGTCAATGTTTGGGTCCATGTATCATGGAGAGGTCAGGCAGCAAAGTATTTTAAGCTTATTTGTCCTGTTCCCAGTTTATTGAAAGGGTAAGTTGAAGTCAGCTCTGCCTCACCCCGTTCCCGATGAAACGAACACATCCTACCCTGTTCTGGTCTATGTGGTGGAGAGTGACGGTCACGGGCTCGTTAAGGTTCTGAATTGATGCATTTTCAATGCTGGCAGTCACAACGTAAGTGTTCAACCTCTCCGTCGTTAAACTGTCATCCTGCAGGGGAAAAACACGCACATGCAAAAAGAATCCAAGCTCTTCCCTGCTCTCATTTTTTTTTAAACTGTGTTCCTTGGAAATGGTGATCAGCTAAATTCCTTGGGATGCCTGATGTAATTTAGCTACTTGCTACAAAAAACATAGTTAGCTGCAGCTCAGGGACAGTCTCCACATCAGCTGAAGCAGAACTGAGTTTCAGATGCACCAGCTGGATTGAGAAAGCTGTGTAATTGTTTCAGTACATTTAAACATTTGGTTGTACATCACTGAGCTCATTAGACAGTGGACACAACTGTGAATGCTCCCTCATTGTGAAAAGCATTGTTTAGCACACTGTATGAGCCATCATTTCAAAGAAATGTCTCCCTTTCTAAACTATACCCACCCCTCCTTAAGAAAATATAGTAAGTACTAGAATAGTCATAAATACTGCACATCATGCTGCTATATTATTTTAATGGAGACATAAATCTTGAAATTATTTTCATGATGTTTGGCACATGCTATGCATCATCCTTACTATCAGAGGAAGGTTAGGGTATGTTCTTTTCCTGCAAAACAGAAGGACTAGAATAACATCAGCTACAGAAAATGAACAAAAAAAGTCTAAGGTCTATAGGCACCTCTCAGAGCATCCTTGCTACAGAGAAGGTTTTGCTGCCTGAGTACATTTTGCCTGCACATCCTTCCATCAGTCTGATGTTAAATGTGCCCGGAACAGATGATGCTGTTGGGATTTCTTTTGGAGGCACTGAGAACAGCTGAGCTCATTCCTGCTGTGTTAGGGTTTGCTGGGAGTCGTAGTTACCACAAAAAGTGAAGTAGTGCCAAAAAACTTGAACTGGATCTTTGAATGCTTGTCTGGGTCAGAGTACTTGATCACTAGGAAGTTCTTCAGGGATTTTGGCAAAAACACCGAGGCCAAAGCCTTTTTGAAAGGGTTTTCTTGCACACTGATCTGCAGGAGAGAGATGACATGCTCAGAGGTGCCATCCTTAGGTAAAATTCAAAATGAGACAAAAGAGCAGGAGGGTTGTCTGGTTTAGTCAGCGGTCCCTGAGGTGATACTTTGCTCTCACCTTGAGATCCACACCTCTGTTGTAGGAGGTTATGCCAAAGGCCAGTCCTCCAAACAGGCTGGGATCTGGACGCAGCACCAACAGGGCCAAGGATGTGGTTATGACTGACATATTTCTGTCTGTGTAGGAAACCTTATAGCCCATCTCCTCAGTCATCTTCAGGATACTTCAACAAGAGCAACAGAAAGAAAAAAAAATACAACTCTTGAAATGTTCTGCTTGTTTCATAACACACACTCAAGAGACTAAAACCCTTTGCTCTGATTTATGATCACAAGGAGCAAGCACTAGAGGAGATCGGGTCCATTTTGGGGTAGATGGCACTTTGTCTGCAAAAAGGCTCAGGTGACGGCAAACAGTTGAGTTGGCATGATTCAATGGACTCTGGCAGGTGGAAGATACCCTCCTGCAGGGACCACAGAAGGAGGTTCTGAGAAGAACTGAATCAAAATCCACACGCAGTCAAAAACTGCACTTCATCTGGAAGGCAGTAACTTGTAGAATCTGATAATTTGATTATTTTCAATCATCTAATTGTTCCAGGAGACAAAATATTGGAGCCAGAACAATTTAGTCTGGTAGGAACCTCTGGAAGTCCATTCTCCAGCTCCTCACCACCTCAGGCAGGATACGCTCTGAAGGCAGAGCTGCTGCTCAGGGGCTTGTCCAGCAAAGCTCCGAATGGGTAAACTCTGTGTCCTTGCATTTGCCCTTGTCAAGGCTGGCTACACTGCTCTGGACAGTGCTTTGCTCAGACATTCCAGACCAGGTAGCTGAGTTCCCTTTAAGAGCTCAAAGGACAGAGGTGTTTTTAAAGCTAAGAACCTCAATTTTAGCATGTGTGAGAATCACATCATGGATACGTGATCCTAAATATAGATTTTGAAGACTAACATTGAATAGCTGTGTTTAAAAAGTCTTTATCAGCACAGGTAGAGGGTTGGAAGAGACTTATATCTCCAGGCTGACCTGCCCACAGCCCTCACTGCTGAGCCACAAAGATCCTTGTGAGAGGAGATGGCAGCTGGGCAGCCCCTGGGCTGCCTCCAGGCCAGGATGCCCACAGGGGACAACACTGGAATGGGGACTTCTGCAGAACTGGTTCTGCTAAAAACACCCTTCACAACACAATAACCAATTTCTGCTGGTAAGAACCTCAATTATGTTTAAGATCGAAGCACAGAAATTGCTAGCTCCAGTGATGATATTTTAGTAGACTAAATAAATCACACCATTGTGCCATTTCAGCTTAGGAAGCATCTTCTGGGCAAGTTATCTTACTTACCTATTGGTTTTTTTTCTAAAGTTCTCATCTTCTATTTCTTGCAGTAGAATATAGTCTAGTATAGACAATACAGTCTCTGCAAGTGTCACACTCACATCTGCAAGCTCTACAATATCAGAAATTTTACTGGAAATGATTTCTAGTTCTTCCACATGCAGACTTGCATCCGGCAAGAGGTATAAAATACGCTGTACAACATCTTGTGCATTCTCTGAAAAAAAAGGAAGTACAGATGATTTATGTGGCAGAGCTATCTGTCCGGCCATACAGCTACACGTCTCTGTTAAATCCAGGAGTTAATCTGCTTCTCCGTTCTTTCCAGGTGGTCTTAATGCTCCTGATCTATTACAAAATTATGTCCTAAGAATAAGTCAATAAGCCCTTGACATGTCAACAGAACCGGCAAAAACTTCCAAGTAAAATCTGCATAGCTCAGATTGTATTTTAAAGGAAGAAAATAATGTACTTTTCATAAGAACACTGTCACCTGCTTTTGGATTTATAAATACTACTTGCAAATAATATTTAGTTTTAACTTTGGTTGTGTTTATAAGAATTTGTGAGTTCCAAATGACACAAGATCTGCCCCTGCCCCTAATGCTGCTTACCTGGTACAGCAGCAAAAGCAAAGCCTGAATGGTATTTCGTATCTGCCATTCATCATCTCATCATCCTTCTATAATATTTTGTAGAAGCATATTTTACAGCCTGGGAATCAGACAGACTGTGTGCAGTTGCAGATGTCTTTCCATGACCTATTATTTGATGGACTGCTGAGGATGAGGATAAGCTCTCTGGTATGGGGTTTGTTCACCATTCAAACTACTTGCACTGTTCGGCATAGCTTAAAAATGTATATACAGGTGGGAGAGGTCACTGCATAAGTTACATGAATTACAGCACCAACATGTCCGCTGCAGACATTGATTTGTGCTTCTTTCTATGAGATACTGTGAACTGCTTTGATGTGGTAACAGAGCGTATTAGACAGGTAATACCTGCCACATTACTAATGGGTTACTTACTTAGCTAAGAATCTAAGTGTAGGTTTTGAGAATAGATGATTTGATAGAGAACTTGGAAGCACCTGCAAAATTCATCAACAATAAAAAACCTTTAAGATGACCAGACAATCGGGATGCACCAAAACAACCTTAACACTTCTTCAGATGTGCAACGCGAGCATTATCTAACTACAACTATTTTTAGTGTGATTCACTGTGTCACTGAAGTATCTGGTGCCTTACCTTCTGTTATCTTGACATCTTGGAGGTCTAGAATATTATTTGGAAGTCTTTCCAGTAATTTGCATTTAGCCATGTTTGGTTTTTTCCAAAAAGCTTGCTCAAGTTCAATATTAATTTCACTGAAAAATGAAAACAATGTACGTTGTTACAAGAAAAAATATATAATCTTTATGTTCCTCATATTTCCCACCCAGGTAGCTAAGAATGTAATTCATTAACCCAACTTTAAATGGACTTTCAAGTCAGATCTGACTTACGACTCACCCAGCAGAGTGGGAGCAGAACCCAAATGCCAGAGCCATGTGAAATGCACCTTGAGGTATTGGAGGGCAGAAGCCATTAAGAGAAGGCACAAAATGCAACAGGGCAAGGTTTTGCCTCCCTGCCCAGGCAGAAAGTCAGGTCCCTGCAGTGCCAGCAGGTTCTCCTCGAAGGTGGTGGGAATGATGCCAACACCCTTTTCCTGCAGCCCATGCAGGACCAGTGCCGGATTTCTTTGCAAGTTCCTCGGCATGGCACTGCTGTGTGCCGCGGCAGACTGCCATCTGATTTTCCATCACAAAACCTGCTGCTCCCTCCTGTTTTCCATGGAAGAACCAAAACAAGATGTCTTGTCACTCACCAGCTCCTCTGAGCAGACTGCAAAGGGTTTTTCCGGCAGCTGACCTCTGTCTTGGAGGCTGGACTTGTTAGAGGCCAGGAATAATTCCCCTTGTACCTCAGGTGGGAAAAGCTTTCTGGACAGCCCATTAGTGCTGAGGAAGAAATAAATAAAAGCTCTTTAAAAAGACTCAATAATCAAAAAGAAGGCCCCCTGCCCCTGGCACCCAGAGACCCAGCTGTTCTGTGAACCTGGTTTCCTGATGGGAATGAATTCTAATTTGCAGACTGGACAGGAGAATTTTACAGGTTTACTCTCTGTAAGAAAACATTTTGTTTAAATATTTCAATTTTTACTCTTTTGTTTGACAAGGTCAGTTCTCAGGTAGAGAGTTTCCAGCATCACAAACCATATTCAATGACAGCTTACCCTCCAGGCTTCTTTAATCTATCAGAAAGTGCTTCACGCATAAACCCATCAATGCCTTTCCTCCAGGCTTGTTGTTTCATCATCTGCAACTGATATTTTTAAGTTATTGCTATAAAATATGGTTTTGAATCTTGGGTATGGTCTATTAGCTCTTATCTCTGGCTTACTCGGGCATTTTAGGGAAGAACAGACACAGTAACCAAATCAACACAATACTTGTTTGCCATCTGAGGATTGGTCCAATATGTTCAGGCATTAAGAAAATGCTGGCAGAGGATTTGGTTTGGTTGTTTGGTTTCAATCTCCCTGGGGTACTGGCTACCAGCAGGAGCTCCTGGATTTGTAGCTGCATCAGTTTTACTTTGCCTTCGTTGCAGAGGTGCTCAGACCTGCCTGGGCACCAGGATTCATGTTTTAACCTGTGTCCATTTGTCTGGAACCCAAACTTTTGATATCACTGTCATTGCATTATGTTCTACAGACTGTACATCACATGAGGTCAGTCTGGTTACTTGTAAGGATGTTTTCTAGCCTAAACTTTCCACAGAATATAAATTTGATAAAAAACACTTATAGAGAGAATTGCAAAGCATGTGATTTGCAGTGAGGTTTCAGTGAAGTTTTACCTACGGACTTCACGTGTACGTCTTCAGGTTTCACATACAAGGAAAATGGTCCCTCTTTGTAAGTGTCATTCAATAACTCTTTGATCTTGAGACTCAAGACTTCTTGTCTTTTCAGGAATGTGGCCTTTACAATGGCCCTACAGACATAGCTAGAAGTAGAATACACAAACAAGGCCGCCATATTAGTAACATTTCACAAATAAAAATGGCTACAAAATTAAGGAGTAATCCAGATAATTACACCTAATTGGGTAAGGTATGTATTTTGCTCACTGTAAGTGCAGTCCTATGGTGAACATCACCGGATGCCATTTCTAATGTACACTAGCACCTTATCTCTGGAAATGCTTTCTAAAGTAGAAAATACTTGGAATACAGGTACAAGAATCTCTCTATAGTTTCATGGTAAACGGCTCTAAAGATTTCCTAATAACATTACCTTGGCAAAGGAACATCCCTGTCACAAGTAAGGGTTTTTCAACATTTAAAGTTTGGAGAGAGCCAGTCATAAAACAGTGAGGTGCTTGAGCACCCTGTGACTCCATGGCTCCCTGGAAAACTGGGACTTAACTTGCCAATTTCAGCATCTCTGGTGGATTCCACTTCTTCTCCTCAGAACAGCTGTTGCTCTAAGGAGTAACACTTGCTGACTCTGGAAGATTTGGAAAGACTGTATGTCTCTCTCTGAGTGGCTTCAGACATGGCACAAAAATGCAAAAAGCCGTGGGCAGATGTCTCATGGACCTCTAATTTAACTGAGGGCTCATGAGTGCGAGTTCCTTAGGGCTGGGATATTTCAAGCCTTTCAATTCACACAGTTGTCCACCACTCATCATGGTCTCTCTAAACCATTTGCAGCCCCTTGGAGGTGATGGGAATTCAGCTCCTCTTCCTCCTGGCCTTGGGTCAGAAGGCAATTAGGATTTCCTACAGAAGAGGTGCAGGATTCGTCCTGTTATCCTTCTTGGGCCACTCATGGTTTTGGCCCCAGTGAAGGACCCTGCTCAGGGCCAGCTCCTACAGGGCAGCGCAAACCTCACAGCTTGCCATGGAAGCACTGTGAATCTCCCAAGATCTGGGGTATGAGAGGGAAACCTCGAATGCCCAAACATGTTTCCCCAAGTCAAGTATTCCTGTGGTTCTGACCTCCATGTGTGCTTTTCTGGTCACTCTGAAACTCAAGGAGCCATGGAGGGAAATCATTCCTCCTCCCCCCTAAAAATGAAATCAGTACAAAGTATGGTAACCCAGTTCATAACCCTGTGTCTTACCTTTGTGACATCTGCTTTACCTTCCCCTTCAGTTCGCATAGAAGGACACAAAAAGTTAGAAACTGGTTAGAATCAACAGGCACAATTTGGTTTTTAAGGAAAGCAATCAGCAGAAACTCAGTGTGCTCATTAAAACAGAGCCTGTTGCTTTAAGTGTTACTGGGACCTGACACCTGGGAGGAGCCTTTGTTTCACAGTACTGTCAGAGGTTCATCAGGATAATTAAATAATTTCAACAAAACACCATACCATCAACATTTGGACCCTTCGACTACTATATCCTCTATGCAGAGGTAAGAAAAATATACCTGTCTAGAAGAGGTAGCAGAAAATAACAAATTACATACGTGAGTCCTCTTATAGGCAGTGTGGTGTGGATAATTGCCCCTGAAAACAAAAGAGAACAGAACAATTATTTCACAGTAGCATGTAACTGTAACATGCCCCATTCTGCTATCACCTAAAAAGAAAACCTCGTGACCACAATAAGCCAGACTTTACAGCTTAGAAGTCATCTTGATTTCAGCATAAGTATGTCTACAGAAGTCACCAGGACCAAGTGCTGTAATTGATATACATTCTGACAAAAAATATTTCTTCCAAAATGAGAAGAACCTTCTTTTAACGTTTTATGAATTGGATTCATCCCGTGTGAACAGTGCAGCATGTTACTCTATTGTAATCTTTAAAACAAGCAGTACCTGTGGAAGTCAGAGAAGAAAGTAGGAAGTCAAATTACACATAAAATGACAAAACTGTCTATACAAGTGACATGTTTACAAATTGCTAAAATATCCCTCTCCGCTGCTCACCGTTTGGATATGAATACAGGTGGATTGGGCTAAAAGGGATGAAATAGGGGAATCTGGTCCAAGAAACCATTGTTCCTAGCAGCATTTTCAAACTATTACATCCTTTCATTAGACACTGCCACACAAGAGCCAGTGCGATCCTAGCCGGCCCCCAGGGGTCTGTGAGCCCCGTTCCCCTCTGTGACCCCCAAACAGACTGGTTAGTTGTGAAATGCGTATCTGGAACCTGACTGCTCAAAGGACAGAGGGTCAAGGTGACACCACCACACAGCCAGAACCTTACCTGACTTTAAAGTTTGTCACAACAAACCCTTCTCCAGTAAATATGAGATTAAACTGGAAAAAAACAGTAACATTTTTATTAACATGATATATCAATACTTTTTCTAGACCTGCTTGTATATTTAGAATTGTCATCAGATTTCTAAATCCCAATGAAAGCGGCTAAGAATTTTTGCAAAATGTTAACACTTTTCCCTTCCTTCAGAATTTCATTTTGTCCTGTTATATATTGGATAACATGACTCTGAAACACCACAGTTGTTACGTGGATGCTCATTTCTGTGTTGTCCCAGCAGTTTGCATTCTGTACATTGGGTGTGGGACTAGATGACCTGTAGAGGTCCCTTCCAAACCCATTCTATTCCAACCCAAACTATTCTATGATCCTACCAGCTGTCCTCACGTGATACTTGCTAGAAACACATGAGAATGAGAAAAGCAAGCTACTCACCCAATGTTCAAGAAGCCTCCTTGCATCACAGCAATCAGGAGCTCTCTCCGTTTTGTAGAGAAGAGAAAAGTTCATGTGAACATTAAAGAATCTGACTGTAAGGAGAGGACAGAGGTGAGATACATCCTGCAGCTTGCACAGAAGGTGCCTGCTCCCCTTCCCATCTCCTCACTCCCCTAGAGAACCATTGTTGTGTTCCCATTCCCATAGCACTGAGGCTCTTTGGGAAACCCCAGACTGCAGTGTCCAAGTCTATGTTACTGCTGCATTGATAGGAATTTTATGAAAGACCTCAAGGGCCCAAACACATGGTCACATTATCACACCTTAACAACCAAGTTGCGGTTCATATCTGGGGTGCACTGTCTTGGCTTTTACTGCCTGCTGAGAATGCATGGGCAGAGACAGGAGGATCTGCTGACACAGGACACCTTGCTAAGCGGCAAAGGCTTAAACACATCACTAAGTCTTGAACTGTCACATCTAGGGTGTCAGTCAGTGTCAGTGACAATCATGACAACACTTAAAATGGCCCCCTGAGCACTTACATGGGATGGTACCATTGGTACTGGCTGGAGGTGCCGGCGGCAGCGTGGGGGCCCTTGTTGAGGATGCTGCACTGAAGGCTGCTGGAAAGAACCATAAAAGGCCTGAGAATCCACACTGGCAAAAGTGCGAGGAAGAGCACAGTTCAGGTGAGAGAAATGTTTGAGTCCTTCTGTGAAGGTCATCGTTACAAGGCGCTGCCATGGTTCCACAGACCTCAGCAGGGTGAAGGCAAAGGGGAAAATACACGCACACAGGGTTTTCTTCTTTATAGAGAGGTAAACACAGCATAACAAGAAAGAAAACAGGATTTATATCACAGGGAAAACCAGAGCTTATGCACCTTTGTCCTTTTTCATTTCTTGTGTTGGAGGGCAGTTATCTGTGTTCCCTTCTTGCCTGTGTAAGCTGGGCCAGCCTTTGGGGAAAGGCATTTGTGTGCCTGTGAGAGGAACATTGATATTCATGGTCTCTGGCATAAGGATTCCCGTTTTAAATGCTGACCATCCTCCCTGTTGTTTTCAAAGTAAAGAATTCCGGGCATTAATTCATAGCTAATTTTCCTCGAAGTGAGTCACCTTGTCAAAGCAGATATGACTTTTGCAATTTGCATGCAATCTGCCACATCACCAGGCAGACAGGGAGAAAATGGATGATGTTTGTCATGTGTGAAAGGAATGAGCGACTGTGTGAGGCTGGTTGTAGGTAAGACCGGAGATTGATAGATAAGACAATAACAGAAAGGAACCATAAATTCAGGGGAACGGTACTGATTGACAAGGAGCGTTGTGCAATTATAATTGCACAACATAATTAATTGCACATGCAAAATTCCTGAATTTAAAGAAGAACAGAGATACAAAAGGGGGGAGTGGGTGTGTCGCATATCAGGGGGGTCATGTAGTAGGTGATCCGGGAAGTCTGTACCTCTCAAGTACTTCAGCCAATATGGAAAGAGAGAGGATGATGTGGGCAGGAAAACAGTATTAAAAGGAGGCTGCATCCTCCAACGATTTGAGAGACCCCGGGGGAAATGCCCCATGGCCTCTCCCTTTATTTGAATAAAGTTACAGGACTCCTCTGTCTCCTTTTTGGACGTAAACCTCTGGTGTTGCGAATTTTTCTACACACATGTACAACAGAAAATTGCAATGAACTGAATCACCCTGTAACATTACAGGCCTGGGTGCTCAAAGAAAAGCAGGATCACAACATTTTGGTCCAGAAGTACTACTTCCCTGTGAGGCTGGTAATTGGTGTTTTTTACTTCACACTGTGACAGGATTGTCAGAGACATGACATTCCAGCTCTGACTACGAGAGAAAAATTCAACATATGAATACAAAGCCAAATGTCTATGAATAAGGAGTGCGGTCAGAAAGAAGCAGGATAAGACCACACTTCATACATAAAATATTGTTTTCTCTACTGTAGCTCAAGGTAAGGAGACTCACCCATGCTTAAAATGAAACAGTCCATCTCTGACTCTCTAAAATCAGTGGCAATAACAGAAACAGGGGGTGTTAATAACTTGAAGTTTCCTATTTTTATCCTAAATGACTTCAAATTGTCTTGTGAAGTTCAAAGGACAAGCTGAAGTCAAAAGCCCCTTCTGAGCAGGCAAGCTACAGTACCTAAGTTTCTACTCCCTAGACACAGAATTCATTTTCCCCTTTGCACTAAGCCACAGTCAGTGAACTCAGCACAGAGTCAGACTGGAGCAAGTGGACAATAAGGCAACTGAAATCCAGCTCTGAGTTGTCTCTTCAGGTTTGGCTCTTGTAGACTAAGCTCAGAACCTCCAGTCTTCAGCTCAGACGTGTTTTGGTATCACCTCATGATCTAGAAAATGGTTGTGCCTCCTCAGCAGAGGCAGAGTGCTCAGGGCTGGTGGAGAGCCGAGCCAGGAGGCTCCCACACACCTGGAGGGAGTAGGATGGGGAGCAAGAAAGATAGACCAGCTGTTCCAAAGATCAAACTGTCCAGCAATCTGCTTTGATAGAGCACAGTCCCGGTTGTTCCTGGGATGAACAGAAAACCGTAAAAATAGCAAGCCTGCTTTTCCCATGCTTGATGAATCTTAGATTTCCATTCGGACGTCTGTCCTCTTTACTCATGCCTTTTGTGTCTGAGATAGCAGTAAACTTTGGAAATCAGAGAACTAATCTATTCTGCTTTACTCTTCCACCAAAACACTGGCAAGTCCAGGAGCAAGCTGCCACATTGCCATTTCAAACCCATTCCCTGCGGTAGGTCAGAAACATGACCTGTCATGATGGGTGTTTGCTGACTCTTTATTTGGAAAAAGATCCACAGGCTTTAGCTCATTGAGTTGCACGACAGACCTGGATGTTCCATCCACAGAGCTCCTACCAACACTGACACTGTTTGACAGACTCAAGAATACACCGAAAACAAGATGCCGTAAGTATCTAATAAAGTAAAGAGACAAAGGAAACTGGCTCAAAAGAAAACAGAAGGATCCGGAACTACGGGGATATGGTTTTTCCTGCAGCACCAAGCACACCAAGCCCTCCCCATCCTCACAATATACTACACTGAGGATACACATGGCCCGGGCCCCAGCTTTGCAGAAAGGCAGATATTCCAGCATCTCCACGGACTTCAATTCCACAACTTAAACTTGTAGTGAAAACGTGTACGCCTTCCTGAAAAGTGAAGCTGCAGAGATGGTTCTTTGAGCCCCAGTGGGATGCTGCAAATAATGAGTCCCTGGTTTCAAACTGACGGAAAACGAGTGTCTCTTTATGAGCCTTTTTAAGAACCACTGCCATGGATGGAGTGAGATGAGAATGCAGAAGGGCCAGGCATGCCCTATCACTGGAATAAATTTTTTTTTCTTTCCTATGGAAATATAGACACAATACTAGGATATGATCCATCAAGCCACATTCCAAACTATTAGAACACCTGGGGTTTAACTTGTCTCCCTGCATGTTCCAGTGCTGCAGATCCTCTTCCATGTAGGATTGAATCTATCAATAGCTGCACAGGGCGATTACAGGCTCCACTCTGTTCCTGTTGTTATCAGTGTAATATTTTGAAAAGCATTGCCTCAGGGGTGATGTATGGTATCACCCAGTGTCAGGCAGCATGGATCAGAAAAATCTGCCAGGGAAAAAAAGCGACAGAGAAATTGCCAAACAAAGCCCAAATCCATTCTGACCAGGGATGTCACTCAGAATTCTGTTTCCATCTCCTGACAAATGAAAGCATGGTTACAACTTCACAGATAATAATTTATTTCTTTCTCTCTCGTTATCACCAGAAGAAAAAAACAAATCTATTTATTCTCACATGTCAAGGAACATTACCAGCAGGCAGGTGTGGGACTGGCAACCTGCATCGCGTAACCTCATTTGCTTTAATTAACATGTATGTAATCCTGCTCACAAAAAGAGGACTAAGGCATGATGACAGATGAGCTCTGAAGCTATGAAAGTACTGTACCACTGATTTTTTAAAGTCCTACTCAAGGATTTTGATTTAATAATTTAGTTAATGGTTTATTTGGTGCCCTGTAAATACGTATGGTTTCCAACAGATGAGAAGCAAAAATGAGACTAACCAATAAGAGAACTGCAGTAAATATATATTTCTATATTATTAGCAGTCATTTTCAGATATTGAATATTCATGCCTCTCCCAGATCATTTAAAATTAAGAAAAAAAACAGAAAGCAGTGTGTGGGTGAAGTAGGGGGAGTAAAAGATGAAGACTGAGTCAGTGAAAGGATGAGAACACACACTTCTACGCTTTTAGTAAAGGCCCAGCTGATCTGGAAAAGCAAAGGATCATCTTCAAGATCTCTGGGAAAAAAGTGAAGGCAGAATAATAATTTTACTCCTGTTACATCAAGCAAAGCCAATGCAATTGCTACAATAGTAACAGCACTTCTAAAATGCCAACACACCTTTTTGAGGCTGCTTCTGGCTGTGTTTGTATGAGAAGTTTCACTCACTTTGCCTAAATGAGCCCTGGCTTTCCAAAAGTGATTTAAGATTTCCAAAACAAAGCAGGCTGCCTAACTTCCCAGCACAATTGCATAACCTGTCAATTGTCAAAGCAAACCGAGCAACATTAACTTAAAACATCTACAAACAACACCTATAAACACAAGAGGCACACCTTGCAGCTAGAAGTCATTACAGGGCATAAGCAACAATTTGAGATGTGACATCAGCATTGACATGGCACTTGTCCATGACATTTCATTACATAGCAATGCTTTGGCACAACCTCTTACATGCCTGCTTCAGATTTCCTCATACAGACTGAACATGCATGATCTCATATGGATAATCCACATGAACCACAGCCAGGTGCAGCTTCCCCTGCCTGACAGATGGGACATAAATGTCAACATGTGTTTACACTGCTCACTGTTATTCCCACCTCCTGTATCACTAGTCTGCCTCTGTGCTACAACTGGCTCATGAAATCCAGTTAATAAAGGGTAGATTTATGGTGGTACTAAAGGTCTTGCTAAGGTCTGACACGACAGATCCTCAAACATGATTAAATTCTAAGAACATGTCTGTAATTTCACAACAGTCACCTTAGTTATTGCTCTTGGGAAGATGTCAGACTCCAGTAATCCTCCTCCCAGTGTGGATCATAAAGTGGATCCAGTGGTTCCCTAGGCAAGAGTAGCCATGGTGCCTGTCAGTGTAGTTCATCACTTGTGAGACATGCTGCTGTCTCTCCTTGCTGGTATCTTTTGAATATTTGGGCCAGCATTTTACCGACTGAATGTCCAAATCAGGCTGCTCCGGAGAATCCTACCTAGAAGAAATCCCCTGGCTCGTGGGGACTGCTTTAGCAGGAAAGAATCCTTTGACCACTGAAAGCCTCTCTCTAACATGCTTTGCCTCACTACAAATATGCTCCAATTCCTCCAGGTTATTTCTTTTTGAAAAAATAAAGTCCAGAAAGACTGAGTGGTGGCTTTGATCTGAGGTGCCAGGATTTTCATCATCAAACATGACTAAACTTCTCTCGACTTCTTGCCAAGCCAAGCACACACCTTTCCCACAGATCAAATGGGCTCAAGGGCAAAGGTGTTAATTGGAAAAGGGAAACTGAGCCTCCTCCCTCCTCATCAGATCATGTCCCCCCAGCCAGGGACACAAGTGGGGAAATATCTCTGGCAACAGGTGGTTGGCAGGAGGAAGGGTGCTGGGATAGAGGCAGTGCAGCAGGCAGCCAGGACACAGATGGGAAGGTTGTAATTTACAGCAATTGTTATTAGTGCCTGTGTCCTTTGGTGCAGAGCAAGGGAGGGGGAATCCCTCTGAGCACAGGTTTCATCAGCAGTCACAGATTTTGTGATGATCTCATTGCCTAGGGCCCAGATTTGATAAAACCTGGAGCAGGAGATGGGGAGGTGTAGTGGGAACTGAGGTGAAGTCAGTGGGTGCCACACGTCATGGAGATACGCCATCTCTTGGCACGCTCCTTGGATTCTCAAAGGGGACACCAAAAATGACCAGTTACTTTATGCTGTGACTCTGCTTTCCCTGTGAAGCCATCAGGTTACAGACAACTAGCAGAGAAACATTCACTGTTATTGTGGAGCACCTAATGTGTCATTAGTTTTACATAAATCAGTCAGTCAATTAGTCAGTCTCAGTTCTCTGCGTAATTTAAATACCATGTAGTACATAGAGATATCAGTGCTGAATGATAAAATAACTCAAAACTCTGATAAGACTGCTTGTCAATGAAGTAACATCCATTTGAGGCACACAACTGACAGGAGCCTTGCAGAAAAGTGATTACTATCATTCCAGGTTGCCCAGAGAACTTGTGGATGCCCCATCCCTGGAAGTGATCAAGGCCAGGTTGTACATGGCTTGGAGGAAGCTGGTCTAGGGGAAGGTATCCCTGCCCATGGCAGGAGTGGTCAGAACTGGATGATCTTTAAAGTCCCTTGCAACCCAAATCATTCCACGATTCTATGAGTCTCTCATCTAACTAAGGGCATTAAATATTTTTAAACATTTGCAGAAGAAAATATCTGAGTCCAGTCTACCTCGTTCAAAGCCAGGCCAGCTCAGCAGCAGGTTGGTGCCCCAGCAGAAGGATAAACCACTGGAAGGTTCATCCAAAAGATGCCACCTCCAGAGGACTTCAGTGGCAGAGTCTGCCCCTGTCAGCTTTCCCTCATCCACAACCTCCGTGTCCCTATAGAGAGGAGCCCGTGTGGGGAGAACAGGCAATGTCATAAGCACGGCCGTAGCTCTGCCCACCGCTAGTATCAATCACAGCAGCAGTGACCCAGCGGCCATGAGACAATCCCAAGCATTGGAGGATTCCCTCTGTGTGTGATCCCCAGGAACTCGCAAGCCCCAGGAAGATGAAGTAACTCAGACCCACCGCAGCGCAGGTGATGGTCCCCTATGGGACGGATGGTGCTGAACTTCCAGAACACCTCCTTCCAGCTGACAGCATTGCCCATGGCACAGTTCAGCATCTCCTGCTGGCCCAGTACACGGTTCCACAGCTGGAAGTAGTACAAGCTGCCAACAAAGCTGTTGCTGACCCTTCCAATAAAACCACCCCTCCTCTTGTGCAGATGGCCCAGCAGGAGGCTGCCATTGGGCTTCAGGCAGTCCGTGCTGCCAGTGGCCTCGGTGTGCACGAGGTCACCACTGCAGTAAACCTGCAGCAGCTGCCTCCTGCTGTCCCACAAGCAGCACAGAGTGTACCACCCAAAAAGGGCCAGGTCAATCTCAATATCTCGTCTGGTGCCAAAAAGATAAAGTCTCAAGCGCTTATTTTCTCCAGAGAGCCCAAGTTCTAGGTCACTTATGTCTGTGGAGGTGGTGTCAGTGTCATAGGAAAACACTGCCCACGAGCTGACGTTGGCAGTCCGGTTGAAGTCAATGCACACCGTGAACTGACAGAGCTGAGGGATACTGAAGTTGACCAGGGACACATATTTGTCATTCCTTCCCAGTAAATCTAGGTGTTCTCCATGCAGATAGCGCATTTCTGTAAGCAAACAGCATTGGGAAAGATAGTAAAGAAGGGAAATAAAGTGTCACTTCCAAAGAAAAAGCTGGCCTATGTCCTCATTTGAGTACCTCCCTGCATTATAATCAAAAAAAATTTAAAGTTTATTCTATTTCTCATTTCTGCTGCCTTTGAAATTTGAGAGCACCCACACTACCAGTAAAAAGACAAGTTTAACTCTGCAAAAGAAAAGAAAGTCCTTACAACACGTCAAATAGGAATCAATACACAGTTCAGCTCTAGGGTCCACATGGTCCAGTATCAGTTTGGGTGTCCAATTTTCTCATCCAAAGATGAGAGAAAGTTGATAGATTTGGCGGTAGCTAGATGTTAATTCAGTCTCTTTATTATGAAGGTTTTCTTTGGAGAGAGTTTGCGTTTTCCTCAACAGCCCTGTGTGCTGGAAGTGACCCCAGTCCTACAGAGTGCATTTTAGAAGCATAAGCTATCTCTGTGCCCTGAATTGTCCTTAAGGAGGAGTCAAAGAAAGAAATACAAAAACCAGCATAGAACTAGTTATTGTTTTGCTGGGATTTATGGTGGAGTGAAAGGATGCCGAGTATATTCATGATGCACCGCTTACTGTGTTTGACTCGGGGCCTGAATTATTACTGCAGAACTTGATTCTGTCAGTAGCTTTGCGCTTTTCCCAGGACACCATGCAGCAATTGCACAGCTCTTATTTTACAGCGACCAAAGTAAAACTAGAAAAAAAACCCATACAGAAATGTAGGAAGACACCCAGGAGGGAAAGAAGTGAATAATGACAAAACCACGAGCCTTTTCACCTCCGCACGTGCACAACAGTTGTGATGCAACCAAAACCTGACATTTCACTCCTTGATGTATTTTCTCAATTGTACTGACTCATCTGCAGCCCATACTGAACCAGCACCCCAGGAGAGGGTATGCATCATGTCCAGACTTGGAGGTCTCCGGCCAGTGTGCTTCAGGGATGCCAGTACCGGCTGCAGGGAAAGGTCTGGAGCAAGAACAACTGCTGCTCTGGAGCAGAAGTCGACAAGACTGGGCTCCTGTAGGGATAAACTGTGTGTGCACAAATGAGGACACCATCAGACACTCTCTGGGCTGGGGGATGTCCAGAGCCTGCTGGCATCTGTGTGATTAAACCTGAGCGGGATTACTGTACCTGTCAGGAGAAAAAGAGGAGCAGCAGCCATCAAGATGCAAACAATCTTGTCAGCAGAGTGCTGTTCAGGGCCACACAGGAACCTCTTCATTTTCTAGGCACGTTCTGAAAAAGAGATGTCGGTGAGCACCCCCTTCCCACTCACTTGGCTGAGAAATTCAAACTGCTCCTGCAATCTGCTGGAATGGTATTGACAGCACAGGAGCCCAGAAGTCCTTGCTCCCTGTGACCAGGCTGAGTCACTAGATCAGTCATCTCTGTAAAGGTCACAGCTACACAAACCCTCTGGATTCTGCTCATTTTTAAAAGAGATGAAGTTTATACAACCACACTGTACGTGTTTTGTTCATCTGTCACAACTCTGCAAACCTGTTAGCAACTTCCAATCTGCTTTGACAAAGCAGTGAAGTTCCTAAAAACTTAGGGAAAACAGAAGAGAAGGCCCTGCCAGTGCCTCTAAGATGGGTGTGCTGGTCCGTAGTTATATGCTACAGACTCCAGTGGGATGGTAAACCACACAGCAGCAGACAGGGCAAAGGGCACAGGGAGAAACAGGACACAAAGCTGCTCATGGACAGCACAGCCAATAAAAGTGTTTGTTCTCACCCCTGCACTCTGTCTACAAGCAAATTTTTGTGAGTGTAAGTAAGCCCTGGGAACATGCTTATAATCGAGAAAGGACTAGTTCCAGGGTATAAGCATACACTGAACACTTAAAATCCAAATATGCTGGTCTAAACTGGAAGGATTTTATTCTGTTTTGTGCTTCGGTTTGACCAAAGTTGCTTCCAAAATGACTACAGCTAAACCAGAGCAATGGAGTGGACAGGCAGCCTTGACATCCGAGAGCCTCAGACTTGCTCCCCGTGCCCTGCAGCTCCCCTGTGTTGCTCTGCTTCCTCTACTCACTTCTACTCTACTCACAAGCCAAGCTCCGTTCAGTGGAGTCGCCTGGCTTCACATCAGACACAGCCCTTGCCTGGAGCTCCCCACAAAGGGTTACAGCACCCCGCCCACTGCCAAAATGGAAGTTGTCCCTTTGTGTTCAGACATGTAAAATGAACATTATAAAATTATAAAAACCTCTGAGCAAATAACAACTCTCTCCATTTCAAAAACTGCACTTTACAAAACTTACAGTGTTAGGAAATGCCATCCAGTTTTCCATTTACTGCTGTGACAACAAATCTCTCCTCCCGGCTTTCTCCACTATTACTCTAGCAATTTTCTGATGACTTTTGCAGTAACATTTAAGGAATAAAACATTATGCTCCCAGCCTGTGGTACCTAAATAGGACTTCCCGTATACTTACATGCTTTCTTCTAAAACCACCATCATTATTAAAAGGCTCTACTCAAAAACTCACCTCCCTGTGTAGCGCAGAAATTCAGGCAGATTTTTGCTCCACGCTGTTTCTTCTGTCAGATGCCAAAAGACTGGTGAAGGAGTTATGAAGAGATAATCTGATGGGAGGTTGTGATGTTTTCAGTGGATTAGGAAATGAAGAGCAGGTTATTTCCCTTCTGAAACCACATTTCTCAGGTCCTGGAAAATCTGCTGCGATAACAAATCTCTGCTCCCAACCTTCTCTTTTATTCCTCCAGAAATGATTTGTTGACTTTTGCAATAATACTTAAGAAAAAAATCATTACACGCCCAGCCTGTGGTACGTCACAGGGTCATACAGGTTTTGTCCAGAGCAAAGTCCGGAATATGGAGCGCTATAAAACACAAATTAGAAAGAAACAACTGAAGAGTTCCCCTCGTTTCTGTTTCAAAAGTGACTACACTGAAGAACACTAGTTGTAAATTCCCCACAACAGTTGTCTAGCCTCTATATTTGTACATAACACTGTAGTGTAAAGATCAACACCAGTATCATTCTTCCCCCCTGAAGGATATTAATTAGTCTTTGCCAAGTTCAAAAAATACTAATTCTTGCTTGCTGCTGAGAACAACTTTATGAGTGAGGTCTTGGAGAGAGTGGCACCCGGGAAGGACAGCCTTGTGTACCTGTCACAGAGGCCAGCCAGAGGTCAACTCCTGAATTTTGTGAGTTAGCTCCAGAGGGACAAAATGGGCCCTGGAGGGCTGGTGGCTGTCTCCTGCAGGAGTGTGATCTTAAATGTTTTGGCAGCAGCTCCCAGTAGCTCACTTCCCTTACTGGATCTGAGAGGGATGTAATAGGAACCGGAGAAAGCTTGGACCTCCCAAGGCTGCTGAACACTGTACCCTGCTCCTCCACTAGAATAGAAGCGTCCTTCACTTCTGCTTTCCTACATAGCCTGCTCATCCATCGTCACCTTATTCCTCACAAATCTGTCTCCTCTTGGTTATCCCCATTTAAACACCCCAGACTTCAAGTTTTTCCTCAAAAAACTGAGAGAACCCCTTAGCCAAATTGCTTTATATCTCAGGAGCTCCTCTCCTGCTTTGCCTTCTCCCTGTGCACCAGCACAGACCCTCTCACAGCCAAGTAGCCACAGCTGAGCACCCCTCTGCCATCCACCAGCCTCAACCAGCAGGTCTTGGTCTCCTTCTATTACAGGCAGCTCATATCCATGGAAACTGCTTGGCATGCACTGCGTCTCACCAAATCCATGCTGCATAGCTTCTATGATTCACATCAACTCTTGCATGGAGAGCCTTTCTTTGGAACAGGGACTGTACAGGACTTTTCAATGATTTCCATTTCCTTTGTCTTCTTTTCTCTGTTTCCATGTTTTTCAGTTTACTTCAATGCTTGCAATTATTCAGCCCAAATTGTTTATCAGCTTCAGTGGAGATGACTGCAAAGGGTCTGGAACGCCACGAGAGGGCATCTCTTCTTTAACTCAGAGGCAGAGCCTGATCGAGTAACCAGCATCCTGCATCCATTTCTAGTCAAAACTTTCATGGGAAGATTTAGACGATGACCCTTAGGACTCAGAGCAGGAAAAGACTGTGATTGAGGAGTACAATCAAACGAAGAGAAACAGAGAGCAAAGACAGAACATATTCAGGCTCACTAGGGCCATTCTGATAAAAAGAAATTTTGCTTTACATTGGATGAGCAACGATTTTTGCCAGGAGGTTGCTATGGTGACTTTTCAGCTCTCCCAAACCTCCTCATACTGTAATTACATCTCAGAGCCTGGGAGCTAGGAATCTGTGATTCTCTGGAGGAAGAATGTGGGTGGCTAACTCTTCAGGATGTTTCTTAACCAGCCATATTTAGTGTAAAACAAAAAGATTCATATACTTGTGCCTTTACCAGGTGTTTACAGTTTCTATGAACCCTTCAGGCATTTCTGGCTGCCATCCTCCAAGACCTTCTTGAATAATTTTTAACTAAGAGGCTCCCTTTTCAGAACACCTCCATCCTGCAAAGGTTAATTAAAGGATGTTTAGTTCCAGTTGAGCTGAGCTTTCTTCACTTCACTGCACATTTCAATTTGGTCCCTAAACTAAAAAGTGCACGACGATGGCAGTATTTTTGCGTTTCCTCAGCTTTTGTTATTTACTTCAGTTGTCACTGACTGAGCATTGAAAACACAGAGGCTGTGCAAATATTATCCACACTCTAGTCAACAGACTTACCCAGCCGTGCACAGCTCCCCTGAGATAATGCACCATTAAAAAAGAATTAAGGCCCAAAATACATAGCCTTCAAATCAGAAACAATCAGAGTGCTGTTGTTCAAAATAAACAGTGTGAAATATGGAACAGCAAAGGGACAGTACTAAGTTTCAACACATAATTGTCACTCTTTTTGTTCAAAACAGATGCATCAGATGCCTTGCACAGCCACACAGCGCAGGGACCCGGTTGCACAGGGCAGCTGACAAAGGGATGGAGGGCTGGAACTACCCTCAGGACACTGACCTGTAAATAGCATCATAAATTCATAACAAATACCATTTATGGATCATAAACCACAAGCCAGTACATTTTATTGTAAAATATTAGATTACTTCACTACATAAGGGCAGGAAAAGACAGCAGGGTGTTCATCCTCTCTTTCAACACCCTAATAAAGATCCCCCTCCCCCCTTTCCCCCTCCCTTTTCGCTCCTGTCGTGTTTTTGGTGTGTTTGAGTCATTTTTTTCACGGTAAGTTTTGCTTTGCTACTCTTTGCTTTGCTATCCTTTTCAGTTTATTCCTCACTTTACTTTTCTCTTTCTCCCTTTATTTCTGCCTCTGTTTTTAACTCACTCTAACTCTGTCTCCCTCACTGTAACTCTGTTTCCCTCACTCCGACTCTGTCCCTCCCTCTGTTTCTCTGATTCTCTGTCCCTAACTGTAACTCTGTTTCCCTCACTCTGTTTCTCTGATTCTCTGTCCCTAATGTTAACTCTGTTTCCCTCTGATTCTCTGTCCCTAACT